>JAZDUA010000133.1:2975000-3454862 GCA_038098605.1 Gryllus longicercus
GAACTCGGGCACGGCGGCCAGCGCAAATCAATAACAAGCGGACCGGCGGCGGCGGCGATGAAGGCAGCGACGGCGGTGGTGGCTAGCCCGCGTGAGCAAACGTTAGCGGCTGCAGCTCCGGCGGCGGCGGAGGCGGCGGCGACGGCGGCGCGGGGCCGGGGGGCGCCGGCGATCGTTCCGCGGAGAAGTTCATTTGGCGCGCCGCTCGTTGAAGCGCTGGCTGGCTACGCCGCCGCCGCCCTCGCCGCCGGCCCGCCACGCCGGTGAAAGTGCTCGGGGCAAGTTGGCTAGGGTTCGAGCCTCGATGGCGCCTGTAATTTCGTTCCATCCAGCTCGCAACTGCTGGAGTTTGATTACGAGTAACTTTGCCAATCGTATCAACTTCAGCGGCGGTGGTGGCGGCAAGGGCGGAGGGGGAGGCGGCGCGCGGACGACGGCGAGGACTACGGCAGGAGCGAAAGTGAAGGGCCGGCGGGAGCGCGAGGAGGCGGGGGCGGGGGCGGGGACGTAATCTCGTTGGTGCAGCGGCGGCGGCTTAGCACCGAACCCGGGCCAGCGGCGCCGCGCAGGCTGCCGTATCCGCTGCCCGGGGCTTATTTTCGAGGGCGAAAGTGCTACGCTTCTCCCCGCGCCGCGCCGCGCCGCGCCCCGTCGAGCAGCCCCCGCCCCCCCTCTCCCTCCCACCGCCCCGGCGCCCTCCCTCCGAGCGCGTAATTCGCACTTTCGCCGTCAGCGGGCGCCGGCGCCGGACCGTGATTCAATAACGTTGCAGCGAGTTTAATTCTGTTTAGGAAGTCGGCTGCACCGCGATCCTGTTATGTGCTTTAAATAACCGACGGCGTCGCTGGAGTTTGGGCGATCAAACGCGCAGCCCTGCAGTCCGTTGCCCTCGCCCGCCGCGTCCCACCCCTCCCCCGCCCCGCCCTCGCCCTCGCCGCCCTTCGCCCCCTGCGCCCCTCGACCCGCGGCAGCGCATGCCACCGCCCATTATACTCCGGAGCATCCACGAGAAGGCTCTTAAGAAAGTGACATCGTGGAAAGCAGAGGACATCCTAGTGGCGTCATCGAGGGGCAATCTCCTCTGAAAATGCCCTTCGTGGTGTTTGAACAGGGAAAGGGGCGTTACATTCTTTAAATACGGGACTGAAGTTTTTCCGAAGTAATATAGCTCTTGGAATGTCCACTTTAAGAGATAAATTCTGCTTTGTAAAACATTAATTTGAAATAACTCCGTTTGCAATTTCAACATCATGCAAATGTTTAAGAAATTTAATCAGTGAAATGATATGCTCGGTACATCAGCCAATTGTAGACATCTTTTTTGGTATATATGACAGTGTATACACGGTTTGCGATGGCTCTTGAATAACATTTGAAAAATTCAAATGAAAAATATGAAATCAAATCGAAAAAATTGTGAATTTTAATATTATTTTAATAATTGTCGTATCTCATTGGCTTCAATTTATGAATGTATGAAATAATGAATGAGAGCATTTTTTCTGTGATGGAGTTAAAATTAAAACATTAATTAAACGTCATTATATTTAATAATCCCTTTTTTATATATTGGCAATATTTTCTCCCCATTGAAAATCGCTTCAAATATATTCGGAATAATTACACTTGATCATCCAATCTCGACATGAGACAATGTGATTCACGGCAGCTGTAGCGCCAACCGAGTTCTCTCCAGCGCCCGCCCTCATCTCCCGCCCGTCAGGCGCCACGGCGGGACGTCATCTGCATTCGCTGAGTCTCGCGGCGCTAATCGTTTAGCCCTCGCCTCCGACACCCCTGTCGCCCTCATCACTGCTGCCTCCGCCGTCATCCCCTCAACATCGCCCCTCCTCCCGCTTGCACGCCCCCTTAATCGCCCACGCGCCACATGTTCGTCTTTCCCCGTCTCCGCCTTAATTACATTGTCTGGGTGGGAGGGGGCAGGGAACCTGTTGCGAGACAGACACAATATTATTTGCATGTCTTGCAACGCATAGGAGAAACTCTCGCAGATAAGCGGCGAATAAATAAAGCAACGAAATCGCGACAGTGGAGGAGGTGGAGAACGAGACGGAACAGATGAGAAGCAAGAAAGAGAAAAAAAAGTTGTAAAAAAAAGGGGAAAAAAACGCGCGCAATAACAGGCCGTCAAGGCCTTCCACGAGGTGCTGGCTGACGCCCAAAGCCGGGGCTCGAACCCCAGACCCGCCGCTTTGGCTGCCAGACTCGGCCAGGCTGCCTCGCCTCGCGTCGCGTCGCGCCTCGCCGCCCCCGTCTGCGCCTTGACGGCGCTGCAGCCTCCAGCACGTTGCCCTGCCTTTTGCCGGCGACCGCGGCGCGGCGCGGCGCGGCGCTTGCGCAACGCCAAACGAGATCCCACGCCTTGAAGATCTCTGCGCTCGACCTCCCCATGTACGTCCTGTCAGTATCTTACTGCATCGGGCTTGAACGTCCCAGACACGCCGCCAATCCCCAGAAAATGTTCATATTATACGAGTACATTTCGTTGACGTAATAGTTTTTATCACTGTCATTTTTTTCGTATTCATAGTTATTGAATGAGTTTTTATATTAATGAATGTGGTATAAATCATATTCACACTTATACATTAAAGAGACGTCCTAAAACACGAACGTAAACTGAAAAATGAACATTCAGAAGTTTGGATGAAGAAATATGAGATGACGTCCCTAATATTATCTTCAAGTTACATAATAGTTTAGTATTATTTGTGGGATTTCACGATGAAGAAACTATTGAAACATACAGCAGTAGTTCTTAGTTTTAGTTTTCTTCATAGCTGCAGGTCTCTTTGCGAGTTCTCTGATAGCTGATGTATCGTAACCAACCGCTATCAAATAGCGTAAAATAAGTTAATAAGCTTGATTAATTCTCGGCATCAGACGAGGTGATATTGCTATCAACTTTTGTTTCAAGAGTTACGGTTATTGATTAGCTACAGTACGCAATTCGATACATCCTGAACACAAAAGCAATGAGATAAGAATTTTAGATTTGTAATTTATACCTCGACCATGAGCCAGCAGAGATCTGTAAATACAAATTTAGATATTTTGATTTATACCTGCAACTTCATACAAGAAAACTCGTTTCTTTGAATGCCTTACCAGATTCATGCCGCACATACATTTCAATTAAACAAGTTTTGTAAATCTCATTACTTAGGTCCATTAATATTTTGGTCAATAATTTAAACGAGATAATATCATAAAATAAATGTGCTTGGTACACGTAATTTTTTTTTAAAGCCAACATTTTTAAAAGTGGAAATAACTAGTTATCGAATTTAAATTTTGATTTGTGACGCATAATTGAAACTTTCAATTCCATTTTTTTTAAACGGACTTATTGGTCTTGGAGACGTCTGCTTGAAATGCAGTCGGCCTCCAGAATGTTTTGCAAGAGCCAGCAAGACACCGTCGAAGGGGCAACGCCGCGAGACGCTGAGATCGACCCGACCATATCCATAAGGCCCATTCACAATGCAAACATGAACATAACCATGGTGTTAACATAAACGTTAGGACTTCGTCCCTAAGGGGACTCATTCACAAGCATTCACATCACATTCGCTCAAGCATAACACGTAAGACGTTAATTTAAAAGCTTGCAAGCTTCAAGCTTGGGTGCTTATGCTTAAGTAAGACATAAGAAATTAAACAATCACAGAACGGAAACTCAAAATCGAGAATCGAAGTTGGAGCGCAGTCGATAGAAGAACTAACGCCGTATGGGCCATGGGAACAGTCGATACCTCGAAATCGATTCTGACATCCAACCAATAATAAGCCAGAATGTCTCACAGCCAATACAAACTCTTATTTTGCTTACATTTATGTTAGACATGGTGAATATATCGGCCTATCACTTATGTTAATGTTAATGCCTATGCGCTATGCTTGTGTTAACGTTTGCATTGTGAAAGGGCCTATACCCGGCCGTATCCGACGCGGAGAACGGCGGGGCTGGAGGGGACGGCCGGGAGGGGACGGCCAACGGAATGGCGGCGGCGAGCAGATCAGGGCGGGGCGGGGCGGGGCGGGGCGGGGCGGGGCGGGGCTGCGCGGGCGGCGTCATTGTAATTGCCCGACGCACGCCGATCCTTGGCACAACCGTGTCGAATGGTGATGTCTCATCGCCTTGCTCGTTTTGTCGTGGGCGGCGGCGGCGGCGGCGACCCGGCCGTGCGGGGCGACGGGCGGGCGCTTGTAGGTACAACGAAACACGCTCATTACAACGGCCGCCTTCGCGTGCAGCGGCGTGTCCCGGGGATGTCGGAGATAGGAGGCCGGCGCGCCGCCAGGGACCGACAGGAAGGAGGAAAGGTGACACATTCCGAGAGTCGCTCAGTAAATTTACGCCGCAGTTAATAGGATACCGTCCGGACGTGTTGTATTAAATTAACTGTGTAATTTATGTAAGTTGGATACTTCCTTGTATTTCTGAATTAACGCTATAAGGGGTGAACTGGGTAAATACTACTGCATCAAAACTATAACTAAACCAACGTCATTCAAATCAAAATTCACTCTCAAAAGCATGATATACGCGAGAACATCTTGCTTTTTGTTGAACGTATAGTTAATGTTTTCGCAGTTTTCACACCACGTTAATTTTTGATTTGCGCCATTAAAATATGTTTGCGAGTGAGTGAAATCTATTAGATTATGCCTGCGTTTGTTATATCTCGGAAGGTGGTGGTGTCCGCCTCGCTGGAAGATTTGTTTCCAATTTTATAAGTCGACTTGTCGAGGGTACTTCACTTCAGTTATCTGCACAAGCGGGCACCACCCCATAAGGGACAAACCCTTAGCCTCCGATGTGTACTCGTATGTAGGTAAAGTAGTGAATGTAAGTGTGCGGGTGTAAGGGGAGAGGAGGGACTAGGTTGAGCAAAGAGATAGCACAACGTCCGTGCTATGATTGGAAGGGTAGTGCTTCGGCTTTGACATTGATTGGATTGATTATTTATTTCGTACTTCCTTCGACTGCTCCGGCCATTATACCAGTAAGTACAGTAGCAGTAGTGCATGTTCTTACAACGGGAGGTGGCGGTGTCCTTCTCCCGCTGGGTGATGAGATCCGACACCATCCTGTAGGTCGGATAGCGGGATTTCCCCTTGCAGGTATCTTCCGACAGTGAAGCCAAGCCGGGACAAGCTCTAAGCCCCTGACTTTCTCTCGAAATGTGTGGTCGTGTAATGCGTGTACGTGTGTGTAAGTTAAGAATGAGGATAGGGCAAGGATGAGGAATAAAAAATCGCGCGCGGTTAGAGGCTCCTTTGTTTGGGTTCTGCTCCGACTATCTAGGCTTCGTCAGCACTTCGCCCCTCAGACCACCGGATGAAGAATACTGTAGGTGTAGAGGCAAAGATGTTACTGGGGTACCGCACCCAATATATATGTACGCTTATTCATCAGTTGCTAGTGGGATATTGTGGTTTTTATGATATTACCAATATCAGAAATTGAAATATTCGTCGTTGTTTGATCATGATTTATTTTCGCAGAAAGCCTTTTCCGCAATCTTCAGTGGTACGCTAAAATAAGAAATTACTAAATTAGCATTTGTTTGCTTCGCCAAATTGCTGATTTCGATTGATCGATTGTCTGATTAGTATTTCTGGGTGCATCAACTGCTAAGGTCATTAATCTCGTAAGTGCAGTGCTGGTTTTTATCGTGGGAGGTGGCGGTGGTCTTCCCCCGCGGAATGGTGAGATTCGGCGCAGACCACGTCGGCTTGCGGTGTCTTCCCCAACCAGGTATCTCCCATCATCGGAGTACCACCTCCCCATCCGGGACAAGCTCTATCCTCCCGAATGGTCTCTCGACATGTGTGGTAGTATAGTGCATGAAAGTGTGTGTGTGCGCGCGCGCGCGTGTGTGTGTAAGGGGTGAGGATAGGTCAAGGAATGGGAAGGAAAGATATCGCGCGGTCCACAGCCTGTTTGTTAGGGTATTTTTCCTGCATTCGCCTAGTGTTGATCGGAGAAAGGAACGGAAAACTACCGATCAGAACAGTCGGTCGTTTGGATTCTCCTCCAGACAGCGTTTGAATTCGACCTACCTGACAAACTACCGGTTTAGAGGAAGGGAGCCAGGCGACACCTAAACGGTGCAGACCCTGCGACGCTTTGATTAGAGCGGCCGACCGCTAAAATTCTCCTCCAGACAGCGGCCTAGCTACGTAATCAGTGTCAAAAATGCTGTCGGAACTCTAACCCTAGAATCTCCTGATCGGAGGCACTGCAGTGACATCAATCGATGCTCTGATCTATCTAAGCCGTTGACGATTTCAAAATTTCATTTTTTATTCTACCACTGAAGATGATTGCCGAAAAAAATTTTACGCGAAAATAAATTGATTTGACGAAACTCCTTGAGGTATTCTGAGTGCCCGAAGCCGCCGCTCGGCGAGCGATGTTTTTGTCGGTCGGATGTCTCGGGAGCGCCGGCGCCGACGCCATCGCCGCCGTCGCGCCGCTCACCGGTTCGCCTCGACCAATGAGCGGGCGCATTAGTTATTGCGCGAGACATACGCCCTCCAGCGTCGCTGCCAACGTCCATACCAGCACTTTCCTGCATCGTTATTGTCGCACGAGCTCCCGGGTAGCTCAAACACTCGAGCTCCGACGAGTGGACATGGATTCCATTTCCAACTGGGACTTTCGATTTGAAGTGTTGACTCAGCTTCATGTGGACAAAAGGGAACCACCTCACATTAATCCTTTAAGCGCGAAGTTTGCTCAACCAACGTCGTGTCTGCGGGGCTGCATTCTTTCGGTACGCTCACCGCAACTGTTTTAAAAAAAATGTTGTAGGGTAACTGTTTAAATGTCACCTTCAAGCAATTACTAGAAGCTCGGTTTCTTATGTTTAATATCTCCGGTTTGTAATATTAAGACATTTTAAGGTGTCTGCCGACAGAATAATATTACGTAAATGAGAACATTAAAGCAAATACATTTTCTCGTGAGGATGTAATATTAATGTCCATATGATCTTTGAAAACATTTCATATTATTTGCTGTTTGTTAACGAACTATAAGTCTTCGTAGATAAGCCGTGGTTGCTTAGCGTGAAAAATGAAGATACATTTGCAGGAGTTAGATACGCTCAAAATATTAAAGCGTTTTATTCGTAAATAAATAGTTCATAATATTTAAATACTTTTCTTTTGGCTCCAATTTAATCCTCACATACGCTTATTACATTCATTTTAGTAAATCAGATCGCACGTTTTAAATTTCTTACCAACAATATATTTTCTTCCGTCTTAATTGACAAGTGAAGCAATTAATCTTCCACACGAGATAACATCCCTTCATACAGCAGATGCAGCTAACCTTCGAGAAGATACTGTTTAACAATACACCTCCTTTGCATTGTGCACTGCCCTTCTTCTCGGAAGCAACCATTTGCCATGAGAGAGTTTACCCACTCACAATGCTAGGGCAGTCGGCTGGCCCTGCCGTAGCCTACTGGTTCGCCTCGGCCAATGAGTAGACGCATTAGTTACGAGGCTCTGGAAGCCGGAGTTCTGCTTTGCATCGACATTACTTTGCAAGTGTCAGCCACAAATACGCCATAGTCGGTCAGGACGGCCGAGATCGCTAAGGCAGTAGTGCCGAAGCGATCTCAGACCGTAGGATCGCGGGTTCGAGTTCCGCCTCAAGCATGGTTGTATTGTGTTCATCCTTTCAACCCCTATCATCATCATATCGTGTCATCCTCGTAGTTACCATACCGTTACATGCAATAGGGGTCGCTGGAAGTTGTGCGACCTTAAATAACACACACGCACAAAAAATACGCCAACGTTCTTGTAGGGCAGATGTGCTTATGTTCCTTGCCGAGCAGGCATCCTCCGCAGATGGCACGTTCGAATTGATATTTCGAGTCACGTAGAAGCGCAAGGGCGACCTGCGGCTAGCGGTCGGACAGCTTGTTTACCAACTGTGCGGCAGAGATTCCCATTCTGACCGATTAATGTGAGATTTGCGTCGAGTAAATTTAACTTCATGAAGTCCCCCTTTCTTCCAAGTTCTCTCTCACCAGATGTAACATTTATTTATACAGCATTTCCTCCCGGTCGAGGGGTCTGATGGCGCTCTACATCTCTGCCACACGTGAAATGTTAACCACCACCTCCCCCCTCAAAAAATTACCAAAAATGTAGCCTTTGAGAAGAGCACTCTCAAGAAGATATCGACAAATTGAAAAAGCTTTATAATAGCTTACTGTTCATGAGTGAAGGATAATAGGATGACTTCGAATTATTTAATTAAATATCCTTTTGTAGTTATACTATATACTTGTGTTACGGAATAGTTGGCACGGCCATTATATAACAAGTCGTCTCTGCCATTTTTATTTTTTTTATTAAAGTCGCATCAACTTCTAGGTCATTAGCGACCACTATTGCTTGTAACGGCATGGTAACACGATATGATGATGATAGGGGGTGAAAGGCCGAACACAATACAACCTTGTCCGAGGCGGAACTCCAACCCGCAATCCCTCGGTCCGAGATCGCTACGGCACTACTGCCTTAGAGGCCACTTTAGGCCACCGGATCGACTCTGCCTTATGTGTTTTCAGGCAATGACAGAGAATTTCAATATCTCTAGGCATGGAACCGTTTGCATAGATAATTCCAGAGTCAAAGTGCTATTGTTTTCTGCAAAACTCAATTTACCTCCGAGGTTGACGAGACTTAGAATTATCATTTTAGTTAATTTTCTCGCTGTCGCAAGATAAAATCTCTTGATGATACATCTAGCCTCAAGAAGTCATGATTATAATACAAATTAAAAAGCTATTTCTAATTTATGAAATAAAATGACCAACTTCTTCATTTTGAAAATTACCCTAATTGTAGATGCTTGTACTGTAGTCAGACTATGATTGGAAACCGAGCCGACAGTTTTTGATTTATGATGTTTCCGTGAGACAAATACATTGATATTGACATTGAAATTCAGCATTCTAATCTCCAGAGTAAGAAAATAATTCGATCTGAGAGTGATTAATGATATGTTTCTGTTCACAAAGAAACAAAACAATTGCGTACATAATGAAGAAAGATTTATGAGGACCTAGTTTCTTAGAATGGTCTGGTCGTGGGGATATTATTACACATTCTGACATGTGAGGTACTAAGTTTTTACGTTTTGAACAAGTATGAGTTTTGTATTCTTACTTTCCCGTATATTAAGTATTTCTTGTATGGTAAGTAATTTTTCAAAACATCCGACTTATCGTCCGCCCAACTGCCTTGCCCCTCTCTGCCTGACAAACTGGCCGTCTGCCTGACAAACTGGCCGTCCAGTGCCATGCCTGTCCATTGTGAGCATAGCCCTTAACCGTAATCAAGATTTTCCATCAAACCAATATTTTCTCGGATTGATCTGCCCGAACTTGCGCCCTGCAAAATTGGAACTGATATTTTAAATTTTGGGGTTCTTCATACGAAGCAAGTAGGACATTTTCAATTCTTTTTCTAAAAAATTACCTCAAAGTTCCTTTCTTTGGAATAGAAGGTAGTGCATTTATAAATATGGCAAAAGTCAAATTACTGTAAATACCTCTGAAGTTTCGAAAATTGCAACATTTAAATTTTTTGAACTTGTTTTACACCGTTAATGAAGCAAAACGTTTTAATACATTCTTTTCTATAATATTATCTGTTAATATTGATGTTTCATGTACATTTTTTTGAAAAAAATAATAATTTTTAGTCAAATCGGAAAATTTTTCACAAATACCTAAACAACGAAATATAAAAAAAATAATTCCATTTTTATTTGGATGTTTTGTAAAGATAGAGCGAACAACAACATACAAACATATGTGCCACAAGTTCCATTATGATTAAAATTTAGATGTTCAAAAATTGCATAGCTCTTTTATGGTTTTGCGAGAAATGAAACTTCGGAGATCAGAAATATAAAGACAATCTGAAAAATGATCGTTTTTTTATTAATCATTGACCTAAAAGTATTTAAAATATCAATACTATAGCAACAAAATGTAAACCACTGTTTATATTGAAATGTTTCCTCAAAATTCTGTCCTACATTTGCTGAGAAGCTTGAGATATTGAAGGGAAATGTTTACGTACGGCTAAGGGATCTAATGTACTTAGAGTTGATTAGATCGTCACTGTTGCCATGGCAACCAAATTTGTTAAACGCATTCAGTCAGACACTAGAGTCAGATTCTGCAAACCAATCTGTAAGTTGAATTCTCAATAGATTTTGTGCGCGCGCATCTAGCTTCGTCAAAGTCTCCAAACGTTTTGCTGAACTTCACCAAACCGGATTGCATTGCTCCTGCAATCCTCATTCTAGATCGTGCGAGAGGAGCGTGCGCGTAGAATAGTTACTGGCATTGTTGTTACTGTGTCTTTTGTCATTTATTATTATTATTATTATTATTATTATTATTATTATTATTATTATTATTATTATTGTTATTATTATTATTATTATTATTATTATTATTATTGGCGTATAGGTCATTACTGACTACGCTACACGATTAACGTGTGTAATTCTTCCAGGATCAGCTTTTCAACTGTATCCTTGGATTACAACAAGGTTGTTACGCCTTGTAGTGTGACTTATGAGATGAGAGGATGATGATGATAGGTGAAGGGACAATCACAAATACGACCATGTCTACGCAGGACTCGAACCTGCAGCCTCCTCGGCACAGACGACGGCTGCCGCAACCGTCTGCGCCACGGGGCCGACTTTTGTCATTTATATTATTATTAATAATATACTACAATGTGTAAATAGAAAATTCATTTATAATTAACTGAGTGAATAAGTGTGCAAATTATAAGAGTACACGAATAACAATTGTGCATATCGTTTTTATCAGCTTATTTTCACGCACCTTTAATTTTATTGTAAGAAGGATCAATATTTAATTAAACTTTACGTAATAATTTAATGTTTTTTTGGTTTGTGGTTCTATTAGAGTGCCTGAACATTATGAATCGCCACTTTAACTGGCTGCAAAACCTACCACTGATAGATGTAGCTTTGATAAACGGATTGTTAATATTGGCGTATAGGCCATTACTGACCACGCTACACGATTAACGTGTGTAATTCTTCCAGGATCACTAGATTAATTTGATGCTTTAGAAATGTAATACGTTCCAAATTCGAAACCTTGCAGACTGGATTACGCGTATTATACTATGTAATGGTTTTTGAAGGGATAGTAATTGAATACTTTCTTAATCCAAATTACGTTAAATAAAAAAAGTAAAATAAACACAATATGCTTACATCATTTCAAAACTGTGAAAACCTTTGACTTCACGGATCCTTGACTTCCGCGAAAGAAATTCCTGAAATTTGTATTTGGTGCATAATCTGTCATCATCATCATCTTTATCATCACCCATACGTCAAATACGTCACCCATACGTCATCATCACCCATACGTCAAGTCAAATGCAAATATCCGAAGTGGCCAAGTGGCGCCAGCTCAAGGCAGTGAGATCATCCTCCAGCTTGGCGTCTTTTGATGGAGCGTACGAGGTACAATAAAAGCTGTACGGCGTGAAGGCCAAGGACGGGCGAAGTGCCCGCACCGCCCTTCGCAAGGATTGTCGCCGCCGCCGCCGCAGCCTGCCAAGGCGTCGGCGCGCGCGACTAGGTCAGTTTGTCGGCGATCATATTCGAGCTGTGTACTGGTCTTGTTTTGCGGCGGCGCTCGCGCGCTCTGCGATGGAATGCGCGATAAGCAGCACTGAACGACCGCGCCGACACGCAAATCCATAACCCAGAAGGTCGAAAATTCCTCGACACGTGCAGCAGCAGCAGCAGCAAGTACAAGGGCGGGCGAGCGCAGTCGTTTTTTCCTTCTCCGAGTAGGTAAATTTACCCCGAGGAACGTGGGACGAAGTGCCGAGCGATCTTTTCACGAGAAGAAATTTCAAGTGACTGGAAGCCTTCGGAGAGAGGTGGACTGTTTGGTCGGTGAAGGACGGCGCTGAGTACACAAGTCGGAACGCCTAACAACTTGTAGTTCGCGGTGTTTCGCTGCATTCTGTGAAGAAATAAGACGAGCGGGGCTCGCCACGTGCGTTCTCATAAGAAAGCAAGGGGGAATGCCGTGCAGACTTTACGGGCCCTGCGTTATTAAGTGAGACGAGAGAGGCACCTGGAAGTGAAATACGATTTCAGGAGAACGGGTAAAGATTAGAAAGAAACGGCTAGCTTCGGGTTACGGATGAGGGTATAGACGAGTACTAGAATAAAGGAATGTGAATGGTGGGGTGGTTGGAGAAAGCAAAACTATGAAGGGAAGAGGGGAAAATCACAGGCTGGAGCAAGCGATATAGATAGGGATCTTACGGTAATTTATTGACCCCAAATGATGTATGCAGATTATACTACAAACCCCACGGAACGAAGACGGATAACCTTAAAGGTGACAGCAGGAGAAATAGATCATAAAGAGCAGCATATGAAATAACTGAAAGAATTAAAACGATCAAAAATTGCTGTGAAAAAAAAAAGAATTATTGCACGAAGAGAACATCTTACTGACGACAAAACTATAATCAGAACTAGACTCGATGTATAGCATGTAGAATCCGCTAAGAGAATATATTTTTGACAACGGAGACGAGCTGCAGGTTGTGAAGAAACGACTGAATAGGTTGGTAGGTTTGAGCCAATGAAAGTTAAGAAAGTGAAGTGATAAAACGAAAATTTTGTAATGTGTGGTCCTACGATCTTACCCAGTGCTGTCCATAAATGTTAGTAATGCATTTAGAAACATAGTAAAGTAGATTGAATAGGGAACATTTAAATACCTACAATTGAGCGATAAATTGTATTATGTAAGAATTCCGCGGCTTTCATTTTGAAGGTGTAGGGCACGTTCGGGAAATATTTGTACGTTTTGACTTTGACAATTTTCAAAATGTCAGAGGTATTATTGACAATCGTAAGAGTGCCATATTTATAAATCCACTGTCCTTTATTTAATCAAACAATTTAAATGAAAACATTTGCAGCCATTTTCAGTAAATTTTGAAATTCATGTAAAGTTTTTCGAAAATTGAAACTTTTATCCCGAGAACTGCACAACTAGATTACTCCTGGTAGTTTACCAAGTTTCAGATCAAAATCTTCTATTCTGTCGGAGTTACTATGCCTGCTACATACTTTCATCCACCCTTCCCCATACAGACATCCTGATTTCAATTATAAAATTGTGTGTATCATCTCGCCTACTGAACCAATCTTAACCAGCTTCGTAAAATCACTAATAGACATTAATCCTGATGTGTGGGGGTTGCAAAGTTACACGCCAAAAGTACCTTCCACAAGGATTTTATGACCAAGGCGAGTTATTATTGCTGAGATTCCAATACTTTTCCTTATAGTAAAGTGTGTATATTAGACCCTCTTTTCGCTCCAAAGATTTTGGTTAGCAATGCTACACCCTTATTTCGCGTACCTCGGTAAAAGGCTATTTTGATAGGTCATTTTATCGTGGTATTTTCTTCACCACGATTTTTGAGGCATTTTCTTTTAATGAACGTCTATTTACTAATAAGTAATTTACGTCTGGGGCCATTATTAATGTGTTTTATTAGGCCAAGGAACAATCCTTCACCTGCCCGAACGTCCATCTGGACTGATGTTTCATCCTATTTCCACGGAATGCGACACGAAATTACTAACAACTGTGAATCAGAAGAAAAAGTGCACAACGGTGTAGAGAGATGATGTTATTCCCTTATTCGACTTGCATCCTAATTTCGTCACCTTTGTTGGTCATATCTTTATTTTAGGCAGTCCTTCATTTACTCTGGTATCTTTGTCTCTCTCTGATCTCTTTGTATCCTTTGTTTCTCTCTCTTATCTCAATCTACATATTGAGATTTGTAAGCCATCATTCTTTTTTTAAACTTTAAGCTAATACATATCGACTTCGCTGGAGCAGCACAAATTTGTGGGTGGTGTCTTGCTGCATCAAAATGTTTCAATCCAGGGTGGGTATTTGGTTGTAAGAGTCACTAGTCACTATACGTTCAGATTCTCTGACACTCTCGACATGCGACTAGACTTCATTACACCAATATAATTGAAGGTGTCGGGTCAATATAAAGATAACCCAACTTTCACACACCCAGACTTTCTTAGAATTTCCCAAAAGGTCTTAAACTTGGTTGTTCGAAACACTCACACGTGCTAGCTAAATAGCTAGGGCGAGTTCAGCTGACTGGAAAAAAATTATAGTATCCGCATTCTCCAATAGGTAGTTTTTCGTATTTTTACGGTGAACATCACGCGAATGTCGGAGTATTTCCCTAACAAACGAGCCTGGACCGCGCACTATCTTTCTTTCTTCCTTCTTGTCCTATCCCCACTCCTTACTTACACTTCCATACACTACACTACCACACATACCAGGAGGCCCGGGAACTTAGAGCTTGTTCCGGCTGGGAAGTTCGCCGCTGTTGGGAACATTTTTCGCCGCTAGATGGCGAATTTTTTCAAGTGGCAGATGCGATAGTGTAACGGTTATCGTATCGGGCTGTTATACCCAAGTTGGCGGGTTCAAACGTGATCGAAGCCGTGGATTTTTAAGGGCGAAAAAATCCTTCGTACGCCTTCCTTCGGAAGGGAAGTAAATCCGGCTGTCCCATGTTGTTAGATTTACTTGCATTTACAATATCCTCAAGCCCAAATGTCGCCTCTGAGCTAAATTCAAATCGCCTATTCGTCGCCCAAGAAATACCTCCTTTCTCCCCTAGTTGGTGAAAGGAACGTAGCTAAATTTGTGTGGTCAGATGGTCCGAGTCTCGCCTCGTGAAAAAAGGCATTAGTTCAATTCAATTCAAGTCGACATGTAGGCCGGATCGTATCATCCTGCGGGGGTAGAACACCACCACCTCCAGGGATAAGAACATGAACTACCTATACATAAGTAATAACCATAGCAATCGCCGCGCCCGGAAACAGGAAATAATCAATTAATCTATCAATAAAACAGGCATTCGTACGGCATCTTGAGAAGACAATGCGCCTCGCAAGAAAAACACAAGGCAAACAAAAGAAACAATTGTTTTTGTAATACTTTTATATTTATTTTATGAAAAAAATCGTGAATTAGTTTGTTTATTGTGATGTCACTAAGTGATAAAATTATAATATTTACATTAATACGAGTAATACGATTAAATGTACGTGGCGAATAAACTCAAGAACGTATATAAACTTTGAGTGTAAAGCTTTCGGTCTGTTTAAATGCCGATATATTATCTATTTTATATGCACATTTATTTCCTTTTCATTTCATGCAATCTATTATGATATCACAAGTTATTAGAGTAGATGGTTGGACTTGCGAACAGATACGCAATATTTCATCCGCGTACATTAAGTGGTGTTAAGGCTGTTTGTACGCGACGAACTACTGGTACCTCGCCAAGCCTTACATAGTGGAATTCAGGCAAAAGGCACCTCTACCCGCACATTGTCAAATCAAAGTAATCGCCGCAATAAATACCCTTCGCGCTAGGTAATACGCGAGCTAGGCAGACTGGATACTGTATATTCATGTATCATGGGCGCAGTCGGAGCACACATTGCGCCAACTGTTGCAGTAAAGCTGTCATTGCCAGTGCTCACAGGAGGCGGCACGTGAACGCGTGTGGGCGCGGCGTGGCGTCGCGATGGAAAGAGCCCACCTGAGCCGTGCCGCCACCCACGCCCCTTGCCCCCTCGCCGCAGCGAATCTTGCCGCCCCTCGCACGAAGCGAATTGTATTAAGAACAAAAAAACTGTGAAGCCTGTGAAACCTCATTTATAGCTCTTGGTCAGCGTGCCCGCTTTCCCCTGGGTTCGATTCCCGCTCGAGCCAAGACTATAGTGTCCGTTTTCCTTGCAATGTCCCAGAACACGTTGCTGTGTAACTATGAGAAAATTCGCTTATCAGGTTGAGAAGACCGGAAGGACGTCGCTGGCAGGCCTGAGCCCGTTCACGCCAAGTACATACATAAAAAAAATGTTGTGTCTGGGAATTAAAGATTAAAGAAGAGGCAGATAATGATAAACACAAATGAGGTTACATTCAATTTCAGTGACGCGTCGGTTTCCTGGATTGTAATTCTCATTGAAACGTTATCAAACAGTTACGTTTTCTAAAGAGTAATCGTGCAGGATGAATGGCAATAATTACGAATCGATAATTCAATTTTTATATTAGTTAACGGTTTTGAATGGTCAGATTTACTAAATACAATTAAAGAATATTCAATGAACCTTACCACAGGTATAATTGGATTTACTCCAAGATCGTTTACTAAACACGTTTAGTACATTCTTTTACTTTTCTCTCCGGGCACTTCATTTATAATCCTCAGAAAATAATTCTCAGTTTTCTACTGCGTAGTATGCGGAATATGTGCCAGAATATGTGCTGGCAACACACGGTTTCTTTGTAACGTTTGTTTTGTGCGTTGGTTTTTCATAGTAACGATTTTTGTTTGGTTCGAGTATTACTTTCAGTTCGATGCACTCACACGAGAAAATTTGGAATAACAGTTACTTTCTGTTATTACGGCAGTTAAATATAAATAATTGGTTATTAAAAAATTCACACGATCACATTATGTGCACAAACTTCACACGTTCTGAGTGTGAACGCGTAAATCCATATGTGTTTATTTGCACATACAAATGTACGGTATGAGAGACAAAAAATTGTTAGAAGACCGAACAAATAAGCCGGAATTGGTTTCAACTCATAAAATCTGAATGTAGCATCTTCTCAAAATAAACATTTTAACCTAGGGTTTGATTTTGCACGTGCAACAATATACACAGCAGGGGATTATTTCGAACAGTTGTATGGTCAGTTTGGTCTATGAAAATATGTTTGATTCTTGCTTATCAAAAATACAAATATCAAAATTTCAAGAATATTGGAAAGAATAATGTTTGTTATATTTCGAATCCTCCCAAACACATTATGTTGTGGATGGTATCATGCACAAATATTGATTATATTTAAATAACTTTCATTTGTTAATTCAAACTTTAACGGCTGATTTTCTGAGTTCTGTTGGACACATTCCAATTCAATTTCCTGTGATGTTCAGTCACGTAAAGATCGTGAAGATATTGTGTATGTGGTACAGGGAAAAGAACAAATAACTTTGAAAATTAGCTTTGTTTATAGAAATTCCACTTAATAATTCGTGAAGATATCGATAGACAGTATTTAATAAAATAGCACCAACACGAAATAACTTTAAACGAAATGGAAATTGTTGCAATAATCGTTTTTCTCTCATTTCACAAATATTATTTTCGCGAACCGTTTTTTAGAAAACGTGTTTTAACGTTTCTGAACATCCACAATTTTGGGCTCATTTTCGCAGAAAAAAATTGTGATTTAGAGAAACTTCAGTGGAAATCTTTTGAAGCACTTTTCCTCTCAAATGCAATAATGAATATGAAATTTCAGTAATTTAAATATTGACGACGTGGGATGTATTTTAAAAAATCACATATGTGTCATTTTTGGAAGAAAACAAAAGAATATAGCAAAATGGCGTTTATGTCACCTTAAACAGGACATTTATCACTATCACGTATTATTGGCACTATTCCGACAAAGAAATTGAAGTAAAAATTTGGAACCGTTTTTGATAAAAACGTGCTAGTAATATTTTTTAATATTGCCCATATTTCACTCAAAATTTCACAAAAACTACTAAAATTGTAAAAAAAATGTACATGACGTTAATGAAATAACTAAATGTAGAGAACAAATTTTAGTTTAAAAAATCGATACCTTCAATATTGTAGCTGTAGGAAAAAATTAAACTTTTGTAATGTTCGCAAATTTAGAGCTAAATGTGAAAATTGCACTTACGTTATCATTATTAGTATATTTCACTCTACTCTCACAATATATGTAAAGGAAAAAATGGAAGCCATTTTTAAGTGGAATTTTGAAAATATCCCTGAGGCTGTATGTAAAGTTCCCTCAAAATTTAAAGAATGAATTTCGAAATCGCACAGCTTGAAGTCGGGCTATGTGGACAAGGAATATTAATTTTGTAAAAAATTCCTACTAATAGTTTAGTCTCTAGTGTTGTTCAAAGATGTAAGAACGGAGAGATGGACGAACGTTTAAAAAAACTTTTCTGTTTCCGGCTCCCAAAATGCCAATTAAGTTGAAATCTCGGAATCGATTTACCGCACCATCACAAAACTTTGTCTATACTACGTGTATTGTGCCGTTTACGATAGGAGTACATACGTCTCTTATACGTATGTATACAATAAAGTACAGTCGGATCTTTAAATACGTTTATTCTGATTAGTTAATTCTCAGTAGTTTTCACGTAATTTTCTTTTGATGTTAATGTAATTAAAAATACATTCAAAGTTTTTCTTTAATTTTTTCCTCCTATAGCGTTAAGATCGTTTAAAATGTAGCTCACCTCTCATGTTTCTTCAAACATTCTGAATTTCAGAAAATTGCAAACGTTAGAAAGAATTTGAGAAAGTGTATGCTGTTGTCACCAGTTTTAACGTGCACACACACACCATTCATCATTGCTTAATCGAGCAGACGGGTTCGACATTGGCGTTTGTTTACTGATTTATCATTGAAGTGCGCCGATCTCTGTTAATAGGTTGGCTTTGCGAATATTGCGGCGACAGGCGGCCCCGCTCGCCCACACGTGCTACACGCCCTTGTCGGTCTTCCAACGCCGCTGACCGCGTTACGCGCCTATTCTCGGCGATCTCCATATCAATTATCGGCGCTACTAATTGCCACGGGCGCCGTGGGTGTTTCAGCTCCAGCGCGGAGGCGTCGGCGGGGTTGGCTAAATATATGCATCCTCTGTGCCCGCGGTAACTGCGCGGTGGCGGTCTCTGTTATCCACCACGAGAGGCTTCCACGTGTTGGGGAGCCACCCACGGTCGACCGATGACCCGACCCTTCACACCCTCTGCCCCACTTCCCCACCCTCTCCGCGCTCTCTGCGCACTTCCAACCAGCGTTCCCTGCGCTGGCTCCGCCCTGAGCGACCTTGTTCGAGCCCCGGTCGCGTCCGATTCTGCCTCGACACCCACACTCCGCGAGCGAGCACTCCATGACCTTATTCCCCCACCCCGTCAAACCTCACTCAGCGCCCACGCTTGTGAGGCTGTGGGCTCCGTCCCTTGGCCTTGCTGTCAACACCCACGCAGTGCACTGGTGTGGTCCATGTCTAGGCTTCCTTCTCGTCACGCACGATAAAGGAGATTAAAATCGTAACTACAGTGGACTCTTGTTTCAACGCCATACAATAATAATATTTATTAAATAATTTTAAAAGATAGTGTAAATATCAATAAATGTATACTCAGTGTTCAATCTTATATCAAATTCTAATTAACAATATTTACAATTAGAATAATTTAAAGGTAGTATAAATTAACAAAGGTATAAAAAATATGACAAATTCAATATTTGTTTTCAAATTAGTTTTCTCAATAATTCTAATTTTTAATAATTGTTACCATTTTGGATGCATTTACGCTCGGAAATATGTTCTGCAGTCGTGAAGTATTCCAAGTTGTGACCTTATTACTGAGTAACAATTGCATTTTAATTATTAAATTTGTTCAAACAATTGTCACCCCGACCAGAATTCGGGATTTTTAATAATTTATGATAATTCCAATTTTGTTTATTTCTATATTTTTCCAACGCTATGAATTCGAATTAAAGACTGCTAGGAGGAATAGATAAGTTGTAAACAGTGATTAATTGAAAAATAAGACGTATCATTATCAGAATAAACTTGTACATTAGATACTGAGTTGAAGGGCTAGGGTCAACATAGAGCGAACTCTCGTTTCTATAATTTACGCTTGGGAAAAATTTTGTAAATCCGCGAGTCTCATTTTGACGCAATCCAGAATATGGCTAACGAGAAGCCTGTTGATTCTCATATAGGCCAGGCGGGGAGAATAAAGCAATGTTAATGACGACTAACTGAACCCTTACATTTACATCGCACACAAGGAGGAGCTACAGAAACGTAAAACAGAAAAGTACTACATATCCACTATGGGGAAAACTGAAAACTGGGAAAATAGTATTTCGTGTCGTTCGGTACGTAAAGAACTAATGAAATGAGTAAGGTTTATAAATTCTGTTCCAAACACTATTCATTGTGAACACGGAGTTAAATACGTTTTTGAAAATAAAATTAAAAATTACTAAGATCTGATCGGGTATGTTGAAGTATACTAGTTAAAGTGTAGGATTTCCTCCTAATCACCTAAACGTAAAAACGTTTACAATTTTTCATAATGGGATACAGGTGTCAGTCGTTTGCTGTACAATGTGCTTTTATACAAACACAAATTTTTGCGTTTAAAACAGTCACTCTTCGATCTGAAAACAAAGCTCAGTCCCTTCACTAACTGATACCTCATAATGCATAAACATCATTTCATCATTAATAATCTCTCATTTACACTATCGAAAAAACATCGTCTGCTTTCAATTCAACTTGCTAAACTAAACGACAAAGACCATCTACGTCTTCCTTGAATTGTAGCTGGTCTTGAAAATGTGATGAAAAATGCCGGGATATTAGCCTTGTTTCTATTAATTTAAAAATATGATTAAAATTTAGTGTTTACACTATAAAACCAGTTAATAAGAGCAAGTGATTACACATCTAGATCCCAGTACTTTTCTTTTTTAATCCAGAATTTTGGTTGAGTAGAAAGTTCAAATTTCTTTCTAAACTTTAGTGTTTTAAGTATAGTGTTTACTGCATTCAGCATATGTTGTTATTAGCCACATTTGTCTCACTAAAACAAAGTGATAGTCATACGTCTTAGGTTTGTGCTAGAAGTATTTGGCCATAGAAATGAGTTGGAGACAATGCGTTGCGCAGGCTTAAGATTGTTTTATGTAAATCGTAACAACCGAATGCCGGAGACTCGGAAATGCTTAGCAATGTGTCAACGGGGAGATATAGTGAGGTTAGGTTACGCTGTATCATATAAATAGATATTTCCGGCAGGCACTTTGGAACTCCAAACCCGCCCCGTCTCTCACTAGTCTTAGTAACTTTCCTCCTGCATCTGCTGTTTCTCTTCATCGTAACGTAACTTACCTACTTTTTCTAGTCATCTCTTGTTGGAAAATTTCAACATCATCCTGTTTAATTTCAAAGTATGGTTCAAAATTGTTCCTAATTTGTACTTTATCCACTCATTTTGGATAATATGAACATTAGTAGGCTGATTTTGAAATTGGATTCCAACTTAAGGCGTAACATACACTAGCCTTCCTGCTTTTTACTTTCTTACCCTTACGAAGGTATTTTCTAAGAAAAGAAAGTTATGTACATGCGGCGGAAAATGGCGAATTTTTGACAGCAAAAATTCTTATTACCGGGTTCTGGTAAGGAAAACGGAATAAATCTAGTTGCTAAATATAGAAAAAAATCCTTTAACACTTGGTGTAGCCAGAATCTATGTTTTGTGGGTCCTTGATATCGAAAAATCGATTACGAGTAATAATGTCTGTTCATGTGTGGTCAACTCTAGTGCCTAAACCGTTCATCTTATTTTCTTCAAAATTGAAGTTCCCCGATCGATCTGAACGAACGCCAGACTTGTGCTTCAAACTGATATTTTGGTTTTAATGGTACTATACATGAAGCCCCTAAGTATTTAATTTTCACAAAACTTGCTCCAAATTCTTTGATTAAAATTTGCCCTCAGATAGCATAAAGGACGCTCAGATAGCATAAAGAGAAGGGTGCAGGTCTCAAGTTCCCTGATATTCTGAAAATTGCAAAAGTGCAATTTTTGGGGGGCGTCTTCCTACAACTATAATATTGAAGATAAAAGATTTTTTCCTTACTCAAATCTATTTTTAGATTTTCAAATAAATACTTGCTCCACACAAATATGAGTAGTTTTACTGAAATATTATGCAAAATATAGCGAATTAAACATTTTTAAAAACTTTTGTTCTCAAAAACCTCTCCATATTTTTCTTTAAAATTTCTTTTCATATGTAACAAGTGTCCGTAAAAAATATGATGCTGGTCAAATTTTCGACTGTCTCTCAGTTTTTTTTCTGAATTGCAAAAATTTTACATTTCAAAACTACAAAATTGAAGATAAAGATTATTGCTTCAGACAACATCTGTTGTAAAATATTAGCTGTTTAGAATAGGTGATGTTCAATTTTTGAAAAAAACAACCGAGTAGTTTTCGCGTAATTTACGCTTCAAATTTATACAATATATAAAAAAATCTCAAAAACCGCTTCATTTTTTTCTTTAAATTTGTTTTCACGGATAGAAGAAGGGATAATTAAAAAAATGGTCTGGTCTCATTTTCATTGAACACTAAATTTTCAAAAATTACAAATTTAGAAATAATGTAAGAAAGTATGTGCTTTTGGAGAACCTTTCTTTCTGTATATACAGAAAGTTCTAAGAAGGGTTTTATTCAGAATTTGGATAATGTTTTCTTGGGGATAAAAATTCTAAAATCTTCAATGTGAGAATGTGAAAAGTGGGTTACTATAACATTTTTCCAAACCTTTCTGTTAACCTCCTCCATTTCTTTTCGAGCGCATAGACTAGGTCTTTCTTTCTCCCATCAGCCACGTTCCTGCCACCAATCTCCACCTCTCAGTCCTTAACCCCCGGGGACGAGCTTCTCTCGCCCACGTGCATGACCTCTGCCGAGAATCAATGTGCCTCGTCCCCCCTCGACATCTCCGTTTCTGCTCCGCCGAGGCTCATCTCATCAACGACTTTCCGGAAAGTCATGTTTTGACCTCAGGGAGATCGTGTCTTGTGCTAACAAGCTTACGGTCGGTGTGAGATTTCTATGATCCCATAACGCACTCTGTGTTTAGTGTTCGGAAAACATCGTAACAACTTGCGAGTAAACTCGTATTTTCAACGAAGACTTCAAAAATGATTACTAAATAAAGTTGAAGGAAACCCGTTTTTCCCTAACAGTTTTCAAAATATTTTTACAATTATAAAATATACTGTTTTTGTTATCAATAACAATTGTATGAATACTATTTTTAAGAAACATTTGCATGGTCTCTGGCATAAATTCAGTTAAATAAAAAGATATCGATATATTAGTTGGAAATCAGTACTTCCGTACAATGATAGGCTCAATACAACAGGAACCTATCATTTTAAATCGACTTCCATAGTCCTTCCTTATTTCTTGAACTTACATCTTCTATGCGTATCAATGAAATTGAAAAATCTGTTTCCAAAATAACTTTATTTTTATGAGTTCATGTTATTATTTCCATAATATAAATCCCTGTCAATTCTTTTTACAATTTGAGTCTGTCTGTGCAGTTTAATCTCAGGAATGACTAAATCGATATTGATGAAGTTCTTACTGAAACATTAAATATTTTGTCGTGGATAATTTATATAACTTTTTAAATCATTATCTTCTATTATTTTTTTTTTCGTTAATCGGCCGACTAGGACCACGCAAGCAAGCATCCTGCATTTACCGTGGCTCAGTTTTTATTTATTATCGCGGTAGCAGGTGCTTGCAACAATTCTTTGGGGGGACCAGCATTTTAGCTGGATCCGATTTTTATCCCCCACGGTTGTTAGCCCGGGGGGTATGGAAGATGAAATGATGATACGATGATAATGGGGGTGAAAGGACAACACATACAGACATACACAAATACATCCATGCCCGAGGCGGGACTCGAACCCGCGATCTTCTGGTCCGAAACCACTCCGGCACTACTGCCTTAGCGATCTCGACCATCTGATCGGCTATCTTCTATTATATTTTAAAGAAAATATTGTTTTTACACAAATCTACAATTTTATTTCCATCTTAACGAAATAATGTTAACTTATCTTTCAATCCAGGAGAAAAATTCCTGTCTGTATAAGATTTCGCAAAATCTACCTCATCCATCTTTCCGTGCTTAAAATGGAATATATACACGAAAATCACAAAAATTTTTCAGCGAAAATCTTTAAACTTGTGATGAAGTTCACGAAGATGGATCGGAATCTTCCTAAAGCTCATAAAATCTATATCACTAATATCCGATACGAAGAGAAATTAAAAGAATAAAAACGCAGCCTCCTACCATAATTAGATATGTCAATAGTTTCTTTAAATATCCAGGAAATCGGCAAACACGCCAATTACTAATTTCCAATGTGCTGATAAAATTCAATGAAAAGCGCAACCTCCGGTGTTTTGAGAAGTGTGGATAGTTTCGTTAGATACCCAAGAACACGGATATCCGTAAACAATGAAACAGTTGAGGTTTTAATTGAAACGTACAAAGGATTCATTATCTTTGTCCTCAATTTCTCATGCCATACTTAGAGCGTCATTGCTTAAAACGCAGCTGTCATGCGACAAACAGGAACGCCGATTCTTGTTGCTCTAGAACTCTAGTTTCCACAGCCTCTACAGCTACATTTTTGCTGCAGCGGGCTATTATATTCCAACTTAATTCATTTTGGTAGTTCAAGTTGGTTTCCAGTAAGAAAAGAAGAAAATTGAATATTTGTTCCGATGGGCATGGGGGATGTCGGGCGAGGGGCGATGGACAGAGCGTTGCAGAGAGAGTGGAGCGTGGAGCGTGGCGAGCTTGACGGGACGGACGAATTCAGCCGCCATCTTGAGGAGAATTCTAGGCCGGCTGCTCCGATTGGTAGTGTTTCCGTGGTTCCTCCCGTAAATGGCACGCGAATTATGAACCCTAACAAAGGGGCCACGAACCGCGCGCGATCTTTCCTTCCTCTTCCTTGTCCTATCCTCCCCCCTTACACGTGCACTCACATGCAACACACTATCACACTTGTCGGGATACCAGTTGGAAGCTTAGAGCTTGTCCTGACTGAAACGATGGCCCACTGATGGGAGACGCCTGGTTGGGGAAAACCCCACTTGCCGTCGTGTATGGCGGCGCCGGAAATCGCCATCCAGTGAGGAATGAAAACCGCCACAGCGTGTGATAAAACATGTACTAGGATTACGGGACTAATGGCCTTAGTCGTTAGCTCTATTATTTCGCATTTCGGAAACAAGAAATAATTATTAATCAACATTGGCGTGGCGAGGTGAAGCGTTACTGTGAAGTAAATAAAATTACTTCCATTTTGCATAAAAGGTTCGATTTTTCCTGCCATTTTAGAACATGATTGGAATAAGATTCTAATCTGGGTATTCCTGTCTTAATAATAACATCCAGTGCCGCCATAGTTATTTGTCTATTTTCATGCCCTCTAAATTGTTCAGGTGGTTAAGATGCAACACATTATCTTCAGGGAGACCAATCAAAATCTCGAACATCCTCACAAACGAATGTGCCGGATTTTTCTCGCGCCCACATCACATATGCATACTTCACAGAAAACTTGCGTCACTCATGCTCGATATATTTAAGATTTAAAATATCTTATTTTTATACGCTTTTTGTGTTTAAATATTTATGTGCAAAACGTGATATCTCAATTTACTTCACTTTAACAATGTAAAAGTATACAAGCAAGTACTTTGGTAATTGAAATACATTGCTCGTTCATCAATTGATAGTATACTCATAAAATATATTTATAACTGCAGAGTTAATGGTGCCTGAAAGTTACATTACATCTAAAAGTGTACGTCCATTTGCAAACTTGAATGCCAGCACGAGAATCCTGGGGCGCGATGACTCATCTGCAATAGATCTCTCTCCTTTTTGTGCACGACTCGAACCGACACGCAAACACTGAAAGTACTTTTCTCCTCATATATGGCCCTCGGAACCTATTTACTGCTTTACGACCTATCTGATCCTTTAAATTTATCGATCGTCTTTCAGATTTAATTACCAGCTTCAAAAAAAATTTAGTATAATGGTGTTAATGCAGACATATTCGTTTCTTTGCGCTCTAAACTCAATCGTGGATTGCAATCGTGGCGGTGTGAAAACAGGTTTGTATTATTGTCGCCTGTTGATTGCCGGCAGTTGACGGGAGGCTTTATCGCGCACAAGACGTGTTTATACTAGTTACTATGTTCTCCGTCCTTACAATCGCAGCATAAATATCGCGGCGGGCGGCGGCTGCGAGTGCGGAGCGGTGTCGCGGTTCCTGGCGCGTCCTTGAGTGTCTCGCTCGCGCAACCTCGAAACGCTCATGTCAGCCGCGATGACATTCGAGACTAGCCACCATAACTCCAAGGAAAACGTCTCTGTTTGTGTACGTGATTTCCGATACAATTAACTACCGATTGCGGTTTGATTAGTTGCTTTCAGGGTGGAGACAAATATGAGAAATTCTTCAGATATATATCAAGTTGAAATTATGAGACAAACAACTGCTGAGATGGATAATAACTCTATAAAATAGTTTCCCCTTCAATAACACTGCTGCGCTCATCTATCTTCACTCACCGTCCGGCAGCTGCGGTGCGATCTAGCAACCTCTTCAGGAAAGTTTCTCTGTGTGTGGGTTTTATAAATCAGTAAGCATTATGGTTAAATTCGATACTTGTAGCAAAATAATATGTACTAAAAATATTCTTAGATGCAAGAAGATACTCAATGTAAACAACAATTTAAGTACAAAGTAAAAACAGATCGAAATGTTTTCTTGAAAAATAAATTAAGAGTTAACCTGAGATGCGGATGTATAATAAAAGCGTATGTCAATGTGTGTTCGTTGATAGTTCCATAACAACTGATAATGAATAGATATTGTTAGTGAACACTTTATGCTGAATTTAAGTTTTTAATACCGCTTGCAAACTGATTGCAAATTAAAACATAAAAAAACGTATGTGGGTGGAAAACAAAATCAGTACAACAATTGTAGAGTGTTATACTGTTTTGTAGAAAAAGTCCAGAACTTGTTTCATTTTTCTTCCTAAAGTAATTTTTACGAAGTTACAATTAAATTTATAGGTATAGGAAAAATTCAGTTTAAACCCATTATTGAAAGATACCGAGATTGAGGCACATTAGATACTTTGTGACATTCAACAGAGTGGGTAAATTTTAAATTTCAGAGTTTAAATATTTAATCGATATTTGCAAAAAGTACATTTAATATTACACAGTTCACAAACTGTAAGGATAATTGCACCTTAAGTTGATTAGATTCATAACTTCATTACAATAAATGACGCAACTACGAATTCAGCGAAGCATGTTATCTATAAGATATTATAGATATAGTTCCAGGCTGTGCTTTGATCAGAGACTTCTTCGAAGGGAATCTTGATTTAATCATTTTTATGATAATGACAGTTTAAACATCAGCCTCTACAGTCAGGCACCCAGCTGTATCTTTATTTTCGCGTTATTTTCTCTCGATCGTCTCAGAAAACTATCTTCCATAATACACCAGTGTATATTTGAACTTTAAATGCGTTTGCTTGTATGTGGTTAGCTTCAATGCGAAAGTAATGATGCTCCAAACTATTTGAACTTAATTTATGTAGATGTAAAACATCCCTCCCTTACCTCCGTTGTTGATGTTGTTTATTTAGAAAGGTGTTTACTTCTCGCGTTATTGATGTGGGAATATCCCGAGGGTTCATATGATATTTAAATTTATCCTTGAACACGTAACATTCCGTCTGTCGCGTGTGGCCGGGAATGAACCCGCCTCAGTCTGGTGACTCGTAAACAATAATCTGCAGTGAAACAGCTGCAGCAGTTTGAAGCGTGGCACGGCATGCAAGTCCGGGAATCCGCGACGGTGCGGCGGTGTCGGCTGCTGGGGCGGCCGCGGGGGCGGCCGCGGGGGCGGCTGCGGGGGCGGCTGCGGGAGCGGCTAGGGGGGCGGCTGCGGGGGCGCCTGCGGGAGTGACGGCGGAGGCGGTTGCGGGGGTGATTGCAGGGGCGACTGCGGGGGCGGCAGTGGGTGATACTGAGGGGGCGGGGATGGCTGCGGGGGAGGCCGCGGGAGCGGCTGCGGGAGTGGCGGGTGTGGCGGGGGTGGCTACTGGGGCGGCTGCGGGGGAGGCTGCGGGGGCGGCTGCGGGGGCGACAGAGAGGGCGGCAGCGGGGGAGGCTGAGGGGGCGGGGGCAGCTGCGACGGCGGCTGCGAGGCGGCTGCGGGGCCGGGGGCGGCTGCGGGAGCGGCTGCGGGAGTGGCGGCTTGTGGGGGTGAGGGGGTGGCTACTGGAGCGACTTCGGGGGCAGCTGCGGGGGCGGCAGAGGAGGCGACTGCGGAGGCTGCTGCGGGGGCGGCAGTGGGGGAGGCTGCGAGGGCGTGGGTCGGCGCGCACTTGAGAGGCGGCATCTCGCGCACCGATGACGTATCGGCGGCGGCGAGACCTCGGGCCAAGGTGACCGCGGGGGCGCGGCAATTAGCAGGAGGGCGCCCCCCCTCTCTCTCCCGCTGTAATCCCTCCCCACGCGGCCGCAGATAATGATCGGCGGCGGCCCGCCCGTCTGCCAGGGCGTCTGGCCGCGGGCGGCCCGTCTAGACGCCCCGCAGACGCTGCCTCCGCCAAGGTCGCGCCGCCGCCGCCGCCGCCGAGGCCGCGTCACACCTGGCCGCCCCCGCCCGCTGCGCTGCGCTGCGCTGCTGCGCCCGCCCCGTCCCGTCCCGCCCCGGTCCGCCCCGGCTGCGCGATGACGTAAGGCGCGAGCGCGGGGCAGGCTGAAGCTGAAGGCGCGCGCGTGCGCTGGCGTGCGCAGGCGGCAACTGCTGGTCGCTGCGCGTGCGCAGCAACGGGCGCTGCACCGAGCTGCTGGACGAGAAGGTGACGCGCGAGGAGTGCTGCCGGTCGGCGTCGGTGGCGACGGCGTGGAGCAGCGAGGACCTGGACTCGGGCGCGCTCTTCTTCTGGCGCGTGCTGGGCGGCGGCGTGCCCTGCCGCGCCTGCAAGGGTGAGTCAGCGCAAGCGCACCTAACGCACTAAGAGTCTCAGCTGGAAAATACGCGGAGGACGTGAAAAATTCTCAGACCTTTAAAATTACAAATAAATTTGACAATCATTATGGATAGATATGGGTTTTAAGAAATCCATAGTTACGTGGTTTAGAAATTCATCTAAAATTACGAAATAACCCTAAAATTAAAGGAGCAGTGGGATCAATTAAAATGAAAATGAAAATTTATAATTAAAACTTATTAATATATAAGAACGTAATTCTGAACTTTTTATTTACAATCAAAAACGTATTTCCACGTCAATGATTTACGAAGACAGTGAGTTACAAAATTAGTTTACTATCCTTGATAAAAAATATTTCAGTACAATGTTGGCAAATCAAATCAAATATTTAGTATTGACTTCATCTTTGAAAGAATTTACATGAAAGGCAACAAGCATCTAAGGTGTCTGAAACATCAAGGTGAACAGAAGAGTATGTCGTAACTAGATATTCCAAGTAGAGGCTGCATAAATTAATATTAATTTTCGAACAATGCCGTACAGATTACGTTCGGAAAACGAATAATACAACAAGACATAGGTAAACTTTTTTCCTTTCAGATGAATGCCATGTTTACGAGCAAGCGATGAGTCAACAAAATAGTTATTTATTATATTCGGATCAGAAGGAATCATGAAGGTTCATTTCTCATAATAATAATTACAAGCTGATTCCTTGTCATTAATAAAAGCTGGTAAAATACAATGGTTTGGAAATCAGTCTGTGAATTTTTCGAATTACAGAGTATAATATCTATTTCTTAACGTTTGTGTTAACCAAAGTAAATTCAATTTTTAATCTCATTACCAAGATCATTAAATAGGATTCGTGATCTGCTCAGCGATGATCTATTTAACCGAAAATAAAATACTAACGTTTCGAGATAATATATTATTTTACATGTAAAAGAGTTGAATTCATAAGACCGTGATGTTTGAACATGAAAACGTGCTTTAGAGTTGATCAGAGTCTAAGGAGTGTACAGGAGCTATCCCTAGTTTTAGCCTTTTTTGCAACGTTTGTCTTTCTATTCACGCTCTTCCAGCAACGTCCTTCTTTGTTATGCTAGACACCAACTATCATCACTTTACCTCTGAGAGCAATTCACAGCAGCTTTTGGCGGGTTGGAGACGCCACGACGTGAGATGGTTAGGTGACATTCCCATCGTTAATTTGTTCTTCTTCGTGGATAAAAAAGCCGAAAGGGAAAAAACATATTGATTTTACATAGCAGTACACATTGGGTACGTACTTCCTTTTTGCATTTGTACAGTCTGGCTCAGTAGGTTTCGTTCACCAACTATTTGTTAAACCATTATGTTCTCAGCTGTATCGTGCTGGTACTAGCTGTGAGCCAGAGTATCAAGAAGGTCGTGCGCGGTTACTTCGTTCTAATGGATCTCCCGATAGGGGTTGGTTGTCTGATGTGCAGCCAACCACTTGGCGTCGCTCGGGCGACCGCGATCTCCGGCGTGCTTTGGCGGCGTGCGCTAAACCGCGCGTGCGCGTGTTGCTGTGCGCAGAGTCGTGCGTGGGCGTGGAGTGCGGCGAGGGCCGGCGCTGCGAGGTGCGGCGAGGGCAGCCGCGCTGCGTGTGCGCGCCCGACTGTCGCGGGGGCGGCGCGGGCGGCGGCGCGGGGGGCGGCGCGGGCGGCGGCGGCGGCGGGCGGGGCGCGCGGCGCCGCGGGCCCGTGTGCGGCTCCGACGGCCGCACCTACCGCTCGCTGTGCCGCTTGCGCAAGCGCGCCTGCCGACGCAAGACGCAGGCCCTCACCGTCGCCTACGACGGACACTGCCAAAGTGAGTGATGCATGCCTGTACCAATAGCGGATCGTTCATTAGTGGTTTTGCTAATGTTTGCGTTTAGCTCAGAAGGGGCTGCAGGAGTGCCAAAACCGTTGTCGGGAAGGGTTTTGTGCCTTTCATGTCTGCAGATATAGCTTTCCTTTAACGTGCTCCTGATGTCACGGAATGAAATAGATGGAGACCTGTATGTATAGAGTCTAGAGAAGCAAATCGGAGGAGTTGACAATTGTCTACAATTATGCGACCTCAATAAAAATTTAAAAAATCGCTTGTCACTCTGTGAGGTTCCTTTAAACCATGGTTCAAGCTTTCGGTTAATGGCCTAAAACAATATTGAGTTTTGCAATTACATATCCTGGGCTGTAATTAAGTATGATTAGTAATGAAAATTATAACATTCAAAATAATTGACACATATGTTTCAATAATTACAGATTATGACTAGTTGTTAAGTCTTAGCGAATATCCTATTGGCCATGAAAGTTGGCTACTGGGTTACTCGCTTTAGCAAATGGGGCATTAAAGTTTCCACGAGGTTCCTACGAGGTATATATTTTTTCTTAGCGCTACCATTGAAAATAACTACGTGAAAGTTCCGTTGCATTTACCAATGACCTATTGTAAAATATATAGTGTTAAAAATAATTATTTAGGGACTTGAAAATAGTTTCAAGATCTAATGTGTTCTCGGAACACCGATACTCTGGTGAATTAGTCCGTCTTTTTGTTGATCAATCGAAATACATTTTGACTAATATAATTTCTCTTATTCGTATTACAGTAGTTAGTACTTTATACTTTAAAAATGATATATTTTATGTAAATTCTATCTAGCGAGATGCATCTAATTTTAATTTTAAGATTACGTTTAATAAAAGGAGACAACTTATATTCGTATGTTGCATAACATTTTAAAACATGGATTAAAAAGACATCTCGAAACTAGTTCTTCCTGATTACGTGATGACAAAATAATATAACAACATTGTATAATTTTAATAAAATCATTCACTTTTCGCAAAAAATAGCTAATATTCATGTAATTGCAGGTTGAGATAAATTAAACAATAAATTAAATGAGTCAATAAAAGTACTAAGTGATCCCGTGCGATAATTCTTTACTTTTTAGATCATCATTAGTTTAAAGAACTCAACTTCGATAATTGTTGCGTTTTAAATAAAAACGCCTCCGTCAAATTGTCAATTACCGCCCTGATACTTATCCAATAACCCTTAACAACAAAATCTACGTTTTCCTACTATATACTAAGAAATATAACAACGCAGCGTTCCTACAAAGCGTGTCAAAACAATCGTCCGAACATGAGAGCAATTAACCTATCGGACTGTATCAGACTTCTACTTCTCTTGTTCTACCCAAGTTCGCGGGTTCAAACCCGATCGAATCCGTGGATTTTTAAGAGAAAAAATTCCTTCGTACGCCTTCCTTCGGAGGGGAAGTAAAGACGGCTGTCTCATGTTTAGCAGATTTACTGCATGTAAAAGATTTTCAAGCCTAATGAAGCCTCTGAGCTAAATTCAAATCGCCTGTTTCGTCGGCCAAGAAATACCTCCTTCTCCGCTAGCAGGTGAAAGGAGCATAGCGAAATTTGCGTGGTCAGACGGAAGAGCAGACCTCACGGCCTGAGTCTCGCAATGTAAAATAAGGCATCAATTCAATTCAATTGAACCTACTAAACAACAGTGAAAACCCTGAACGATTCAAGAAATACCCTAGACTCGCCTATCCAACAAATTTTGTAATATATACTTGTACAATTTTTAATGTCCTTATGTTCATCAATAAGAAAAAAATGAAACATTTAAAAACATTTAAATGAAATCAACATATTGTTCAGTAGCTGAAAAAACAACAAAACACTTTGAACGATTGTGACAACCTGTACTAAGAAGTTTGGGTTTCCTTCAGAAATATAATAGAACATCCCAAAAAGTCTCATTGTGTAGATTACTGCATAAGAAACGTAACTTGTCCCGTTTAACACGAAATCTCGCTTTCATGGATTTCAAACGTATCAAGAGTTGGACATGATGATGGAGAGTGTTGCGGGTTGCATGTGCGGTCTGCTTTCCAATCAAATATGTCGTACCAGCGACGTAATCAGCGAAATTCTTACTTTAAAATAATAATAATAATAATAATAATAATAATAATAATAATAATAATAATAATAAATATAATAATAATAATAAATTATTATTATTATTATTATTATTATTATTATTATTATTATTATTATTATTAATCTTAGATCTATTTGAAGCAGGACTGCGGTAAGGATATTTGCAACAGTAGAAACAGTAGCAGACTTACGTGGTTGTATGTTGATGGCTTCTTATAAGTGAAACAAAAGTGTCATCTATACTTTGTGTTCATTTAGAGGAGATGAAGAGGAAAACTTATTATAATTCACCAGTTTCCCAAATATTTTCTAAGGCTTTCTGTGTGCAATATTTAAAATTAATATTTATAAATTAAATACAGTCTTCTCCGTGGCTAGTGAAGAAACCACACACATGTAACTCAATGTCATGACATTGTTAAAACGGTTTGCTCTTCCAACTTTATGCATACTCCGCGTTGGTACGCAGGCTCTTGCGAACGCCTGCGCTGCCCGGCGGGCAAGCACTGCCTGCTGGACCAGAACCTGCGGCCGCACTGCGTCAAGTGCGCGGCGCGCCGCTGCCCGCGCCGTGGCCACGCCGTGTGCGGCGCCGACGGGGTCACGTACGCGTCGTCCTGCCACCTGCGCGGCGCCGCCTGCCTGCGCGGCCGCGCCATCCCAGAGGCCTACCGCGGGCCCTGCAAGCGTGAGTAACACTGCTGCCCCTTGCCTCTTCCTGCCTCCCGCGCGTGCCCAGCACATCAAGCGAATGCGGCTCGGGATGAAAGAACACTGGCGAGCGCATTCTTTGTTTGAGTAGAGAACGAGGAAGAAATCCAGCCTAATAGTTACCGCCCCAATAATGAGAGTTCAGTAAAGTTTCACATGCATTTGTATTTAGGTTTTCTCTTTTTTTCATCCGAATTATTACAAATTCGATTTTCATTTTCTCGCATACGTACGTATCGAACTATTATATGTAGTATATAGAAAGTTATGTAATGCTGCGGAAAATCGATTTCGCGATTTTAACGGATATACACGTCTTGGGGTCCCCTGATATTGAGAAAAATGGTTATTTTCAAGACGACCATCTGTCTGTCCGTCTGTGAACACTACTAGAGTCTAAACCATGCATAGTATTTTTTTCAAAATTGAAGAAACCCCTGTCCATCTGGCTCGAGTCGAAGCTTTGAGATACCGAAAAACATTCTTTAAAATTTGGGGGTACTTCACACGCAGCACCCCACACATTTTCAATTTTTTTTCAAAAACAGCTCCAAATTTTTCCTGTAAATTTCTTGTAAAAATTGAGTAAATATACTTCTAAAGGTCTCATAGGTCCCAAATTCATCCAATATTAACTCTGAATTTTTGAAAATTTCAAAATTTCAAAATTTCCCGGCGTTTTCCAACAACTATAAAATCGAAGATAGAGATATTTACTTCAAGTTAAATTTGTTCTCCAGAGTGAATTCGTTATTTAAGGTCATATACATTTTTAAAAACATTTTTAGTAGTTTTCGCGCAATATTGCCAGCAATACGTGCATTTTTTAAAAATTATTAAAGAAACGATTTTCTCAAAAACGGCTCGAAATTTTTTCTTCCAACTTTTTGTAGTGCTAAGTTTACTCTATATGATGACATAAACTCCATATTGCTGTATTATTTTGTTTTTTTCAAAAAATTTCAAATATGTAATTTTTTTGACATGTCTCTCACGTCGTTAATATTTATACTAGCGACAATTTGTTCACATTATTATATTGATGAGTACATGTGCTTTAAATAAAGTCAGATAATGTTTCTCGAAAACTCAACCGTTTTCTGTGAAATCTAGTTTGCAATTTGGAATTTACATTAGCGCCTCAGCGCCATTTTCTTAAAAACGACTGCAAATATTTCAAAGTAAAAGAGAATTTAGGACGAGGTTTTACTGTTCTTTATTGTCCATAAAATAATATTTCCGTTCTCTTATTAGAAAACCGAACAATTAAGAAAATATTAAAATATTATTTGGGCGGCGATAGATGGCAGCTGGCAAGAGTATATGGCAAGTTCGTAAAGCTAGCTGAGACCAAAAGAAATAGAAAACTAATATGCGAAAATGTGTGCCATTATGTAGCACCACTAGCTTAATTTCTGATAATCAATGTAATGTTTAATTAATGCATTTGTGATCTAAATAATAAGCTATTAACTTAAACAAAGTTGAATGAATGTACCACTCGTCTAACACTTGATGGATTAAGGTACAATCAGTTTTAAAAGGATTCTGAGAAGTTCTCGTCAAAATAATTATTATAAAGTAGTAATTGTTGTAATTCAATATTTGTATTTTTAGTCGTGCCAGGGATATCTTTCCATGAACGATATGTCGTGAAATTGCTGAGAAAGAAATCTTGGCCCAGTTGTTCATATATTCTGTATGATTCCCTAAAATGTCTGCCTATGATCTATGACCCACGATCGACCATTCTGTACCAATCTGCCGTCCTGTTCCAGAATTCTTATTCTTACCATTTTTTGTAGGAGCAATCAGAACATTGGGATTTGTTTTTTGTTTATTTTAGTAAGGATGTGAGTGAAAAAGGAAAAGGAAAAATAATTGGTCTGAAATTTCACAGAGATAGACGAAAGCAAAATACTCATATTATTAGTTGTTACTTTCAGTTGAGCTAAACCTCTGCTGATCTTGTCATCCGAACACATGTGAAGATACGAAAACGAATGTAGATACTATAGAAAACATGTGCAGATTGTAAACTGTGTAGTTATTATTAATTTGATAGAAAGGTTGTTCGTGACACATTCTTGGTCTAAAAAACAACAGGAAAGCATGAATAAATGTAGCAATTAACTTTGAACAGGAAAGGGGAGAGACTTTCTAGAAAATGCATTACCTTGAAATCGTAAGTAAATGAAGCTACGTGAGGTAATTGCATGTTTTACCTTTACTTTCTTATTGGTATTGTGGTGAGTTATCGTTGGCAATTACAATGAAATAATTATGAGTCGTGCTTGCCAACAATATTGTTTATTATAATATCAGCTTTCGATGGCTTAGCCATCGTCATCAGTTTTCTGCTGTATGGAAGCCATACAACGACTGGTTTCTTATCTTTTATAGAGTAGTATTCCCAAACATTTCGTAATACAAACAACCCCTACCAGCTTTTATTAAACGTCGTATGCTTAGGTGACTACAGATATTGAGGTGCTACATGTTTCGTCCATTTCACTTTACACCTACCGATCATTGAGTACAAGTATGCTCAGCGAAATTACGGAGTGAAGGAGATCAGTCACCCGGCAGCAATACCTGTTGGCATAGGCGGGCGGCAGCGGGAGCGGCGGCGCGCGGATTAACTGGGACGTGATGAATAATGCAGCGGTGCAGTGGCGCAGCGACGCCGCCGCCGCCACCGCCGCCGCCTCCGCCTCCGCCTCCGCCTCCGCCTCCGCCTCCGCCTCCGCCTCCGCCTCCGCCTCCGCCTCCGCCTCCGCCTCCACCTCCGCCTCCGCCTCCGCCGCCGCCGCCGCCTCCGCCTCCGCCTCCACCTCCGCCGCCGCCTCCGCCGCCGCCTCCGCAGCCGCCTCCGCCGCCTCCGCCGCCAACGCCGCCTCCGCCGCCTCCGCCGCCTCCGCCGCCTCCGCCGCCTCCGCCTCCGCCGCCGCCTCCGCCGCCTCCGCCGCCTCCGCCGCCGCCTCGGCCGCCTCCGCCGCCGCCGCCGCCGCCGTCGCCGCCGCCGCCGTCGCCGCCGTCGCCGCCGTCGCCGTCGCGGTTGTAGTGGTAGTCGCAGGGGCGCGGCGCGGCGCGGCACGGCGCCCAGTCAAGGCCTTCAGCCTTCTAAATCCGGGCGGAGGTCCGGCTCGGTAGACTGCCTCTATTCGTAGAGGAGCATAACCGCAACGGTCGTCACCAATGACCCGAGAAACAGCTTATGGCTGGTCGGGTAATGGGTAATTATCGAAAGTATGGTAGAGATTTCCTAGAATTGTAAATTCACTTGGGCGTTGAATTGTGTTCGTTGACTAGATTCCTAAATCGGGTTCAAAATTTTACTTGCGAGAACGCGTTTTTATCGGTGGTATATTTTTTGATTGAGATGTATCAAAGATATTGCGTGGGAAAAAAGATGATCCTCTTTTCTTCGTGTAGCTGGTTAAACTATTATCTTCCACTTACATTTTTTGTATCGTTGCAAGCGTTTTTTTCTGTCTTTCTCGGTTTTTAATTTCTCTTACTCAAATTTTTGTCAATCTTTTTTCGTATTATTATTATTATTATTATTAATTACTATTACTATTACTATTACTATTATTGCGATTATTAGTGTTATTATTTATTAGCTTCATTCAATCCACCATAGAATGTAAGCCACCTCCTTAACGGCAGCCTTGTATGAGGGGGTATGTGCAGGACGCAAAAGTGTACTTATCTAATACAGAACTCAAAATAAAACTTTAAAAGGTGACTGGAGTAGCTTAATTTATAAAAAAACGTACAGATTAAAATAATACTATTTTGTACTTACAAAAGCAAAGAAATAAGCTCTCACTTAATATAATGATGGTGTTTATACTATTTGCTCATTTCATTGACATTAATAACAGTTGCAGTCGCCTTGGTATCAAATTCACTCATTTCCGGGCGTATCTCCGTGGATGTATTGTACACCATTCTTCCTCCAAATTGGTTTTCAGGACTTCTCTTCTTTTTTGTATCTTCTACTTTTTGCACCATAATCACCAATGTGGGTCGTAAATTCTCAATTGGAGTGAGGTCTGGCAATATAAATGGCATAGCGGATAGTCTTGGAGTTTTGTATAATAGCTACTCTCTCATTATCTGAACAATGTGCTCAGTATTGTCGCCTGTCAGGAAATAAAAGTGTCCACGGACTCTCAATTTAAAGGCACTCTCGTGTAATTTATGACTTCACTTTAATATAAAACCAGGAACTCGTAATGTCGTCAATAAATGCTACATCGGAAGCAGCCAAGCCACCTTGACATGATGTCCGCCGTGGTTCACTTTGGTAATCACACCCTGCGGCAAGTTCGGCTATTCTTTTATGTCACACGTATTTCTGGCCATCCGAGCAGCGACAGTTGAACTGCACCGGAATTCATGAGGTTTGCTGAAACGTGCCTTGGTAAACTTTAATCTCTTAATTCGGTTGCCTTCTGCGGTTTGTTGTCCCGCATCGTCGAATACCCTGCCTTAGTTGTAACCTAAAACCCATTGCTTCAACATCCGCAGCTAGAGCTCTGGCATTTGCGAATGGTTTCTTCGGCATTTCCGGAGCGATGTGCAGTCGACACCTGCAAGCCAGACTTTTTGATCTTCAAAAACCCGATTTATTTTCTGTGGAGCCTGTCTTTGAGCGTACAATGGAGACACTGTTCGACGTTTTTGTTGCTATTTTACGGTAGCATTTGACCTTCGAATGTGGTTTCATGAAGTACCCTTTCTCTGATGAAAAGAGTCCCTGGAACTTCGGCAACATGCTGTCTCTTCCACGGAGACAAGAAAAATAAGATGTCTCACAATTTGAATTGATAATTACGAATGTTTAGTCATCTAAAGGGGGTTCCTATCTCCTCATTGGATTGCAATCACAGGTGCATCGAAGCGTCCAACTAGTTTGCAGCGTATTTTAAGTTAGTAGGTGTATTTTCAAAATTAGTGAAGCAAAGAACGTTCAATAAGTGTTCAATGAAAGTACCTCAGAACATAGCAATAATACATCTTAAGCCCTTTGGAAAATATTTTCGAAATTTATTTTTTTAAATTACAGATACCTGTATGCCTGTGCGAATTCTACTTGTATTACGACATTGTCAGTGAATTACGTCACTGACGCTCGTTCACCGCGCTTGAATTAAGATTACAAACTGCAACCTGCCACCAAGGTCATATTGCGAGAGCTCGTGTCCCTGCTCGCGAGCTCTGACGAACACTTCGAGCTCGTAATAGCACCTTCTGAACAGAATCGATTTAGACGTTTCCAACTCTTCCCCAAGATATTTTATACTCCCTTCTTTACTTTATCTTCGTCTATCCGCTTTTACTATGGCGTTCCGGGGTGAAGCAGACATATCACTCGCATTCCATCGTTGGGACCGGGTTTTAATCCTCGATCAATCGCCGTGGAGTTCATGACGGATGAAGCTGAGCGGAGCATGTGCTCTCAGGGTTCTTCCGTTTCCTTCTGGCTCCCATTCTAGAAATATGAATAATAATTATTACCATGCACCGGGAGAGGTGGCTCAGGGCATCAACTGATGACACTGCAGTGCCTCTGGCCGGGAGGTCCTAGGTTAGAGTCGCGGCGGAGGCAGGATTTTAGACACTAGCTTGTCAGGTAGGTCAAATTCAGTTTCTGTCTGAAAGAATTCTAGTAGCCGGCTGCTCGGATTGGTAGTTTTCCGTGGTTTCTCCAATCAACGCCAGGCGAATGCCGGGGCAATACCCTAACAAACGGGCCACGGACCGCGCGCGATCTTTCCTGCCTCTTCCTTGGCCTGTCATCGCCCATTACTCACAGACCTACACTAACAAGCACTACACTACCACACATGCTGGGAGACCGGACAGGATCTTAGAGTTTATTCCGGCTGGGGCGGTGCCCAGCTAGTGGGAGATATCTGTTTGGGAAAACACCGCTAGCCGACGGTAGGTCGGCGCGGGATCTTGCCATCCAGCGGGGAAAGCCCACCGTCATTGCCCGAGGAAAACATGCACTACACTTACGGCCGTTGAAACGAAATCACTAACAACCAACCAACCATCAACTGGGAGGCAGCATGTTTTCTCAGAGTTCTTCCGTTTCCCCTTGGCTCTCATTCTAGAAAGACGCATCATAATTCTTCGCATGTCTTCATAATCCCCAGTCCATCAAATCATTCATCCAGCCCAGGTATGGCCGTAAGACTTGGAACTGGCAGCGTGATCAAGAACGCCCATTTCTATTCCCTCGAAGGCCATGGCACGTTGCTCGAAACGCCGACCAAACTGCTGGCGACGCGGCGACACCCGGACTCCGGAGGGCATTGCATCGCTTCCCCGCGCCCCATCCGGGAGCGCCTCGCCCCGAGCGGGGTTGGGCGCGCCCCTGGCGCAGCAGTTGAGCGAAGGCGCGGCGCGGCGCGGCGCAGGGCCGTTTGGCGGCAACCGATGCGTAACGCGCCGCGCAGGCGATCGCTGAGACGCGCATTGTCATGCGACGGCTGCCGCTCGCGCGCGCGCGCGCGCGTGACGTACGGAGATCCGCCCCGCGCGAGGAGGCGAGGAGGGAATCGCTGACACGGAATGGAGTAACCGGAGAAGCTGGTCACGAGGATAGAGGGAGGTAGAGATTTAAAAATTAGAAGAAGAAGCAGAAGAAGAAGAAGAAGAAGAAGAAGAAGAAGAAAAAGAATGTATGTCTTCTTATTAATAATGATCATGTTTGGAACAGTAAGACTTAACGTCTAAAAAGTCGTCTAAACATTCTATTTAAAAAGAAAAAAATGTGATTTTTTATGTTTTCACAGACTAATTACGAAGTTGTATTTACGTAGAAGTATTTACGAAGAAAAAGTGTAATGTTGCAGCGAAAGACTAATTTTTGGTTCATGATTCCGAAAAAGAGATTCATTCTTATTCCTATGTGTAGTAAATAACTTCTTTTAACTCCTTGTGTAGTCAGAATATACTTTTTAGGGTGCTGTATGCCAAAAAAATGGTTTACGACAACAATTCTCTGTCTCCCCGTATGCGTTCAACGTTTGCACCTAAACCTTTCAGATGGTTTTCTCCAATATTGAAACATCCCAAACGACCTAGTCAAAAGCGAGGCCCTGAAAATTAGAAGTGGATATTTTCATTGTTGCGAATACTTTACAAAAACATCAACATTTTCAATTTTTTTCCGAAAATGGTTCCAAATTTTTTTATTTTTTTTCCACGGAGAGGAAAGGACACTTAAAAATGTACAGATTTAATTTTTATTGAACTACACGTTTTTGAAGTACCCACAAAACAGGGATTCTGGCTACACCACGTATTAGAGGATTTTTTTAAAATTTGGCAACTGGATTTATCCACGTTTTCATAATCAGGGCACGGCAATGGATTTTTTCTGCCAAAAATCCGCCATTTTTTCACGAAGCATTTCATAACTTGCCATATACTACATATACGTCAAAGTAAAAGGACTTTGAGAAAAAATGAAGTAAAGAAAAGCGACCCTGGAGTACGAATAATAATACATTAAAACTGTCCCTATCTGTATAAGCACCCTATCTGTAAGCACTATGACTCTATCTCTCCCTGCCTCTGTTTTCGGAATTAACGGCCCTCACAACACAGTTGGAAGAATCCGTGGTTATCAATGGCTTCTCAAAGCTTCCTTGCATTTGGTGTGATCCAAATGATGAAATAATGTGAAATTATACAAAAGAATGACGCAAAATAAAGAAAAATAATAAAGAATGAAATTCCATTGGCCATTCAATCACATCAGTACTTTCAGTGAATTAAACATCTATTTTAATATTTAATATTAATTTCCATTTAATACATGCCTCCTCAGTCTCTTAAATATTTTTCTTTCAAAGTTATTCTCTTACGTATCTAATACACTTCCGTCTCGCAGCAGTGTATGCTCTCATAGAAGCCCTTGACCAATCCAACATCCCTCTCCTTTCAACGCACTCTTGAGGTAATGTCAAATAAAACACTTGAAGTTCAACAATAAGAAAATGTATCGTTATTAAGTTCTGGATGGCTTATCAATCGGCAAACTGTCACCTGTTTCGCTTCTGCGAATATTTTTTCTGCATTCTGGAACCATCGATTTATCGCAAGATTAGTGTCAGGATTTTCGACACTAATGCCTTCCTCAAAGTTTCGCCAATCTTCTAAACACTTGAATCAGCTACTTATAGGATATTTAAACACGTATTTCACTATAAATATCACGAATTATTAGTCAAACATCCGTTTCCTACGAACTCTACCTAACATCTCTGAAGCAAACTCGCGTCCATAGCAACCTGTTACGTGTTCGTATATTACTCAATTATTCGTTCTCTTCGAGTTGATACGCTCGAATCAAGTTCTATATTTTCATTTTCTATCATATTCAAAACTTATTCATAATTATAAATTACGTATGAATGAATGGAGTACTATTTGCTCTCAGTGATGATACATTTGCAGAAACTGTGTTTTCAAAAGTTGAGTCGTTCAATCGTAGCTTTTGAGAAATTCAGAGGAAACGTTGAGGTCAACCAATAACTTTTTTCAAATTAACAAAGGCAAACGCATAATGATAGCGTTCGAGAGAAGGTAAAACCAATTAGGAAAATGAAAACAAATAAAATTAACTTTAAATTTTATAAGTTTGAAACGAATAATGACAATAGCAGAAGAAGATCATAGTGATATCCCAGATCTAGAAAAACTGTGAAGGGCATTTGAAATCAAAGTTCACTCACGCCAGGAAAAGTTGGAAATTCTTATAGAATCATGCATTTGATTAACATAATAGCTCTCTCTAAGATGAAAAGTCTTACTGGATATCGTGCGTCTCAACGTTTCGACTTTTTCTTGTGAGTCACTTGAGAGTTTTAAGCCGATTTATGTGTAAATGAAGTTATCTCTATGATAAGGGAAATTTGTCATTTAAAACGTATTTTACAGATTATAGATTAAAGTTTTTGTTTTTATTCATGTAAATGAGAGGAAATTGATGTTCTGGTGCAATTTAATTTGACCACATTTACTGTAAGTGCCTGAGTTGAGCCCCTTTAAAAATTAGGGAGGTGCTAATTCGATATGGAATTCTTCAGTCTGGGGTGAATCCATTTTGAGTATGCAATACTGAGTCTAATCTTTTTCTGTTTCTCTAGATAGAACGGCCACCCATCTTATATATACATAGGTGTATGCTTGTGTATGTGGATTTACGTACGTATTTGGCATTTTAGGTTCAGATTAATCCTGATTGCCAGTTAGTGGTCTTATCAGGCCTGGAGCTGGTTTTTATTTAGTATCCACGCCTAGGGGTGAAAGAATCAAGTGACGAATATGACATTTTCCCTTCATGTTAACTAGCTTACTTGGTGTACCTGAGATTTTCTTTCGTCACACAGCTATAAAAACTCAGACGACTGTAATGGAATGCTACAACTCTATTTTTGCCCCGACTGGGAGTCGAACCCGGTATCGCGCCACTGAAAACTAGCACGCTGTCAATGAGATGATAAAACAAATAAAAGGAAAATAAGGCTTGAATCAAAGTGATATATTTTCTACATTGGTAGTCACTTATTTCCACCAATTTGATTTGAAGTTGCAGAGCATTTCTTGTCGACTGTCGACTGAAGAAAACACTTTTCTTAGTCGGCTAAGGAATACTCAGAAGCAGTACAAGTTATTTACAAAAACTAGGAAAGACTTCTGCGTAAGCGTCCGAGAGGTTCTTCCTCGTTTATTCTATGCATTTTTTCAAAAACACATACATATATGGAATTTATTCATGCTTCTTCTTCGATCATCGTTTCACGCAAAACTGTAAATATAAAATAATCTGATTATTTCAAGTATTTTAAATTTTTTGTCATTCTTCCTTCGAGAAATTTATTGATTATTAATCACACATAAAACTTTGTCACACGAAATCCTGTTCTATCGTCCGGATGGCCGAGATCGTTAAGGCAGTAGTGTAGTAGCGATCTCGGGCTGAAGGACTGAAGGGTCGCATGTTGAAGTCCCGCCTCGGTCATGGTTATGTTTGTGTTCGACCTTTCACCTCCATCATCACCATATCATGTTATCTTCACAGTTACCATGCCGTTCATCCAATGCTCTTTAATGGCCTAGACGGTGATGCGACCTTAAATAACAAAAAATGTCCTGTTTTGAATTTGGTCACGATAAAATATTAAAATAGACGAATTTAACACGGAATAATGACTGAATACTCTAATTGTTTGGTACCCATTTTTTTAAATGTTAATTATCAAATACACAATCTCATTACTATTCATAAAATGGGCTATAAATTCAGGTCACCCATCATAAATCTCCTCTTAAAAACCTCATTTATAATCGACTATGTCAAAGAAAATTCTTGAGTTGCATTTCCGACCCGTAATAGCTCAAAGGTTCTCGTCAAAGCGGCCGAGCTGTAGACGTCCGTTCGGTCACAGGGGCCGTGGCCAGGACGTATCACTTATAGAGCAGCCGCTATAAAACATACAAGGTTGGCGTGAACTCGCGTGGAAGACGTCATAAATTATGTTTAATTTTTTAAAATTAACATATAAATTACGTGCGCGGGGTGGTCGTATCTCGAGCCTGATGAAACTGTTATTGCCGTAAACGCACCACGCGCGACAGTGCCCCCCTAGCGGGAAGCGATGCATCAACGTAATGTTCTCGCTCTCCAACCCGCACTCCGACACGTTTCTATCGATTTTGTGTGACCAATGGCGTCGCCCCGGCCGCGGCGCGATCTTCTTCAATCAGATAATGACTGTCATCACGACTGATCTACGCAAATGTAAAATATATACTTTCTTCGTTCATTGTTCACAGTTGAGGTACTTCAGGAATAAATGATGGCAATTGATATTTTGAACGAAATAAGGATTATTGATTTTAAGTGTGATAAGAAGTATCCATCCTTCATCTCATTTTTAAGAATGTTCTATGCACTATTGCTCTCACTCAAAAGTTTCAAGAATAAACAACAAATGGCAAATAAAATTCAAAAGTAAGTTATGGATTGCACAATTAATTTGAAGTAGATGGTTGTCTCAAATTCAATTTGCTTCTGTATTATGAATTGCTAGGTAATGTTACTTCGTTCGAGCGCTCTAATGTTGTAATGATAATAAATGCAAATTCATTAAAGTGGTTAGTCGAAAGAGCAGGCCTTACATCATGAGTCTCGCCACAAATAAAGACAAATTATTATTATTATTATTATTATTATTATTATTATTATTATTATTATTATTATCTCGAATATTTTTATTTTATTGTTTTCGTTGCATTGTTTCGTATCATTGTAATAGTGAAAATATTACCCTACATGATTTTACTTAATTAAACCTTTGCGGGAATCATGACGACCACAAAATAATTTTTGAAAGTGGTTTTTTCTGTCTCTGTCGCTAAGTTAAGTGAAATTTGAACATCCGTGGTTGCGAATATGATATTACTTCGCTGTTTTTTTGTCTAATACATCGTTTTCACTTCAGAAATGATTAAAATTGCTTTTATAATTAATTAATTAATAATTTTAATGACAATACAATAAGTTGCTTTTGAAATTTTTGAACCACGAATTTATATTTTTTTCTAAAATATTGTTTACGGTGGCGCAAACTGGAGAATGCGCAAATGAGTTCTTGTGAAATTAAGGCTTTCAAAATATGTTCAGTCTATCCGGATGGCTGAGATCGCTAAGGCAGCAGTGCCAAGCGATCTCCGACCGAAGGGTCACGGGTTCGAGTGCCGTCTCGAGCATAGTTGTATTGTGTTCGTCCTTTCATACCCCTATCATTATCATATCCTGTCATACTCATAGTTACCATACTGTCACATGCAATAATGGTCGCTAATGACCTAGTAGTTGATGCGACCTTATATAACAAAAAATGTTCAATTTGCTCAAAAGGAACCGTTATTACGTGATATATTTCGATTTGGAGATAACATTGATTCAAGGACAAGAAAGACATTTTCATGATGATATTGTCATAAAATTGTCACCAAAAATATGGTATGTCATCAAAAACTCGGTATGTTAAAAAAATTACATACATTTTAACAAAATTAAATCGACTGTTTTGATTTGTAAATAATATTTGATAAAATTGATGACATGTTTTTGTTATATCGACACATCTAATTAAGTTTGGGGTTATGCACAGAAAAACATATCTTTATTCTCCTTTTTCACTTAAATGTGCTCTAATTGGTCTCATTATCTCGTGAGAAGAGTAAGTATATAATCATTTGTTTCATTATTTGACGCATGCTCCTAATGAAGGAAGGTTTATTTCTTCGTACTACAAGAAATTCCATTGCAGTGATTTCCATCATAACATGAAAACTTACTTCCATCGACTTATGAAAGACTTTTAATATATGTTACTTCCTCTATCACAATAACGAGTCAGATTAGGAACTCAGAAACACCCAACCCTTAAGAAACTTCCCCTGTCTTCAAAGTCATGAATAGGAATCTTTTAGAAAATAAAAATGAAATTATTGTAGAGATTACGTTATAGAGCACGTAAAATCGTGTGAAACTGAAGCAAAGATATATTGTGTTAGATGCAAGAAACCAGTGTTAATTCTGTTTATTTGTTCATGTGCGTAATAGCATTTTGGGTCCAACAGCAGAATAATATATTCATGCCAACAAAACTCTCTTAGGAACTTTGAGAAACGACGGATCTAATATATAAACACTGACACTGGAAAATTTCCTTCAAAACTTCATAAATGCAAGGCGAAACTATATTAAAGTATTTGAAATGATTATCGTGACGAATTTCAAGGAGCCAGTGAAGTACCCAGTGCACATTGATAGTGCATCGAATATTACTGTTTCTACCTGTATTTTCACCTTTTTCGCGTCTAAGCCAACTTGGATCACGCGTGCTTCCATCTTCAACAGGTGCAAGTACCTTTATCTGGGTAGGGGATCAGCATTTTTAACTGTATCCCGATTTTTATCCCCCAACGGCACACACAGATATAGATATACACAAATACGAGCCATTCCCGAGGCGGGACTCGAACCCGCGGTCTTCTGGTCCGAGATCGCTACGACAATACTGCCCTAACGTTCTCGGCCAACTGACTGGCTTTCACCTATTTAATAAAAAAAAATTAAATATTTATCATGCCTGATTTAGTTTCTAGAAATCTACAGTTTGTTCAATGGATGCTTTTCTTTTCAAAGTCATAAATTGAACTCAACTTAAGAAAATTGATTTTCTTGAAGTTCTATTACAAACTGTAGTCTTCGATTTCGTGTGCACCTGACCGAATTGAATTCGCCTGAAGAGCGTCGACGTTAGGAGCAGTGAGAAGCTGGCTCCCCATCGGAGGCTCGCCGGCTCCGTGACTGCGGCTGCGGCTGCGGTACTGGAGTGGGAGCGCCTCTCACTCCAGCCATATAATTACCCAGAAATACGTCTCGCTTCATCCGGCGCGTGTGTGTCTATATTTTCAGAAGAGATTGAAAATACGGGGATAAAAAAGTCCCCTAAACAGTAGTGCCAAGTCTATTATTATGTATATTAGAAAGCGCACGTAGGGCCCATCTATCATCCCTTATCTGTGGTTAGTGGCGGGGGGCGCGGGGCGGGCGATGGTAAGAAGGGGAGGTCCCGGGCGGCGGGCCTGCGACTCTACCGCCGCCGCCGCCGCCGTCGCCGCCGCTCCCCGCCCGTGCCCACCGCCGACCTCTGTCTGTCCCGCGCAATTACTGGGCGACCTGCTTCTTTTGATTTGTTTACGAGGAGGCGAGCTCCTGATTGCATTCATATTCATGGGCACCCCGTGCAAATAGACGGACGTGTTCCGCAGACTGCAGTTTGGCCAGGAGCACACGGGTGTCTAACTTCGCCTTGCGATGCATCCTGCAGCGCGGTCGACGACAGGGGGAGTGCGGCGAATGCTAAAGCGTTTCCTTCTTTCTTTCTTTCTTTTTTTCTTCTTCTGAGCCCTGTTGTATGTAATCGATCATTGCGTAGCGGTCTTGAGGAACACCATCGGCACAGGAGGAGAATCCCAAAGCGTCAAAATAAAATTGACATTTTATTAGTTTGATCGATAACTCGTCTTGATAGTGATGCAATACGCTTTGGAAATAGACCTTAACATTAAAAGAGATACCCTTTCTTTGAAACTTAGAACTGCTGCGGTAGTTGACAATGTTAATTTGAATATATTGGTGCAGTTTGAAGTTAACTTATTATTAATAATAAAGCAACGCTAGATGTCCAAAGAAAATAACATATACCATTCGTGAAATAAGTATTTTTAATATTTTAAGTAAACAATTATGATGAATATATTCTCACAATCCGACTTAACCAAATAATTCTTGTACTACTTTCTTACTAAAATTACTAACGTCAAAGTAAGATGCAACTCTATGGAATTATTGTTCAATGTTAACCGAATTAATAATCTTTTAATATTGTAGTTTGATCATATAAAATATAAGAGTTAATACTTCGCACATAAAACTTGTATTAACACATTTTTTCTGTTTTCATTTATTGTATACCTATATTTTTATTAAAATATATTTTAAAGTACTTGAAGCAATTGTATTAAGTATTGTTAATTTTCTTAGCGAAAAACATCATCGTATTGCTTCATTATTCAAAAAAGGTAATCGTGATCGATGAAGTCAATACCAGACCATCTTGAAATAGCGTACTTGAAATGCGTACATGGAATGTCCAAGTACGAAGCTCCATTGCCATTGCAAATAATCTACGTCTCTCCCCGAAGAGAGAGCCATCTGGAGCCCAGCGTCCTCGTCATGCCTTCATGTGTCTGGTTCTGCCCGCAGAGCCTAAAGGGCAGTAAGGGCCCGCCACCGCCCTGGGAGGCCCCACGCCGCCCCGCCCTCGGCCCGCCCGCCCGTCGCGCGCCGCACCCGCGCGCGCTCAGCCCCGCCCCGCCCGCCGCCGCACCCTGCGACAGGTCAGCGCGCCCTCCGCCCGCCCGCCCGCCGCCGCCGCCGCCACCGCCGCCGCCTTCTTCGCTGCCGCCCCCGCTTCCGCCCCGCCCCCGCCCCCGCCCCCGCCCCAGCCCCCGCCCACGCTCTCGCTCTCGCCGCCTCTTCACTAACTGGCCTGGCTCTGGGACGCGGCTCACTGGTCACTGGAGGGGACGTGTCGCCCACTCTAGGGCGGACGAGGCAACGATAGGGAGGCCAGTTTCAACTGGAACATTCTACTCTTCAATAAATTGAAGAAAAAAATCCTTACTTTTGAGAACTTTTTTTTTCAACTAACTCCTTATAAAAATTTCAGAATTTTGACGTTTTTCTTTTCTTCTGCGTTGCAGGGTTTTGAAACTGCAATGTTTTATTATAATGTAAACGTATCAGTGGATTTGAGAGATAAAGAATCCTTGTTACGTGAAAGAAATCAACAACAAAAATTGAAAATGTGTAATATAAGTATACCATATTTCATTATCTACAAATATAAAATATTTAAACTATTTTTTGAATTCGTGATGATTCCTCAGTGTCTGCATGAATATATTTTTTCTTTGTTTGAGATAAATATTTCTTTTTAAATTTTACTAAAGTAACAATTTTCTGTCTTTATCATACGGAAAAACATTTTCCAAAAAGATAAAGCAGCACGATATAACATTATTCATATTTTGATATATAATATTAAGACAACATATAAGTAAGACAGTTACTTACACAGCACGTCAACATAGTTGATCGAATTGCTATTTCCATATAAAATCGAAGTATTAATTCTAATAAAGAAAACGTCTTCATATCTTACGACTGGTTTCCTCTACTATTGCCCGTTTCGTCCGAAACACTGATGTGGTACATTGGGTGACGGTTTGTCCACTTCCAAAATGCCAAAATGAAGGAGAGTGTGTAAGTGCACTTTTTTGTTACGCTTCTTTACCCAGGATGCATGAAAAATCTACGAACGTTAAAGCTATTGCAAAGAAAGATATATTTTTAATATTGCTTCAGAAAGAGAAAAATAATGTTGATTGGAAGTTTTTAAAAAATTTACTTTCACTTTTGTTTTCTTAATTTTTCAAATATTTTGAGATTGTAGCACAAAATACTCAAAAATGCATTCTTTAGTCGTATTATATTGTTCAAATTATGAATTAAAATGTATCGATAAATGCGTTTTTTAAATAACTGGAATATATTACGTATTTTATTTTATTTCAAATTTTTCTTTCATTTTGGTATACCTGCTCTTGATAACCGCTACAACTCACAGCTTCTCAGTAGCTGGGTGCGGTGGCTCTCTCCTAAAATCTAATTTAGAATGGCGTCCATAAAGGTGGTCGGATTAAACGAGACTGTGAAAGTAAATATATTACTAACCTGCTGAAACTAAACTGTTGAAACTTTGTAGTTGCTGTTAATAAAAACAAGGCCTATATATCTAACTCATTTTCGCATTTCCAGGGTGTAAGCTGCACTAACTCTTTTGTGTGAAATTTGTTTTCGCTGTCTAAAAGGATGGCTTTGATCCAGTGATGGTCTTCAAACATGGAGGCAGCCATTGTCCGCATTTCTACGAAAAATATGTTTTATTTTCAAATGTTTCAGTACAAGAACAAAATTAAGAGAAAAAAGGCAATTGCATTATTTCGAATGTGTTTGAAGTCTAAGAAGTACAGATGCGTTATTAGCTACTCATTGATTATTTCTTTGAAATAATTGTAATATTCAGAGATGCATCAAGCAAGATTTTAAGTATTCGTCGGGAATAAGTAACCAATTGACTCATTGATATCAAAACTTAGACGTAATTAGGTAATGTTTTAGAATATTTCTTTTCCTATTTGCACTTATATGCGATCTCTTGTTTTTTAGCCGAAATGGAGTAATTAAATATCGTAAATAATATAGTAGATGTGTAATGAAACTGATATTAAGTAGTATAAAGTTAAATTAAGCAAATGTTAATACTTTATTTTATTGTCACCCTAATACCATTGTCATAAAAAAATTCAAAGAACTATTTTTAGTGATATTTATTCACAGTAAGTAATAATAGTTAACTCATAAGTTGGACGATTCATGTATTTAAAATATGTAGTTTCTTTAAAGTGTACTTCATAGTGTACTTCAAATTACGTTTCAGATACATTGTATTAAGAAATTTCATTGATTACACAGCCATTAACAAAAATATTGGGTTCGTGTCTGGGAATCAGATCATGTTTTCTATGTTTTTAGGGTTGCTGAATAAGAATTTCCAATTTACTCCATCACATCAAGTTTCGGACAATAATACGAAAACTATAAAAAATGAAAGATATTTCTATCTGAGGTGTCAAACCGTGTTACCTATATGTTTTTTTGAATCGCTAAAACCGAATTTGAAGTCTATTTAACTTCATCACATCCGATTTTCACATAACATAAAAAAAAATTAAAAATACGGTGTCTGCTTCGAGAGAAGGCTAGTGATCTGGTGCCAACGATATAGGCAATCTGCCATACAACAACGTGATGAGTATTGTCCCGTCAAGAACCAATTCCATCTTCACTATCAATTATAATTGATCCGAATTTTAAAAAAATCTGATGTGATGAAGTTAAATGGACTTCAGATTCGGTTTCACCGACCCCAAAAACATTGTCTTACCTCTCGGTTAGAAATATTTTTATTTTTTTTATATTTTTTGACATTATATCTCAAACTTGATGTGATGTAATAAAATGGACATCAGATTTATATTTAGCGACCCCAAATATATGGAAAACATGGTCCGATTCCCAGACACGAACAATTTTTTTTATGTGGCTGTGTTATAATCAAAAAACAAGTAAATGTCAGAGTTGTGTAAAGAAAGAAGTATTATCTTGGACTTTATTCTATATATTTATTTCAGAATTCTGGTTTGCTTCTTATTTTCAGACACGATCATCTTGAATTTTATTTGCGAAATAACTCTGAAGGATAGACAATATTTCGGCAAGGCGGCAACTCATACAAAGCCGAGACAATACATGAACAAAATATTCGGCTGCTAATACGAGTCAAATTACTCGGTTGTACAACTGTGAAACCACACGGCTAGACGCTGTAACGTCTCATTTATTGATTTTTTTTTAATTAAAAATCTAGTTTGAGAGAAGTATTGGTAAATGCGGTAGATGGCTGCCTCAACTCCCTTCCCATTACCGTCGGTGCCTTACGATCTTCCTTTGCCTGGTCCCGGCACTCATCATCTCATGCTTGTCTTGCAGCGGCGGGCGCGGCGGTGTCGTGCGGGGCGGTGCGGTGCCGCGAGCGCCAGGCCTGCCTGCTGGAGCCCGCGACGGGCGCGCCGCGCTGCGTCACCTGCAGCTACCGCTGCCCCAAGGGCAGCGACCTGGGCGGCCCCATCTGCGGCTCCAACAACCTCACTTACCCGTCCTGGTGCCACATGCTCAAGGACGCCTGTGACACGGGCTACGTCATCGAGACGCGCTTCGCGGGACGCTGCGACCGCCCGGCCGACGGTGAGTGCGCAAGCGCGCACGCGAGTGGGCTTGGGGGGAATGGGGGGAGGATTAGACAGCGTCAGTGGAAGAGTGAACGTCGAGGTGATTGGTGAGATCATGAGTGGTACAGAGCACATGGAATATAGAGGGATTAGAAATGAATATGGCGCGCGGCGATGGTGTAACGGTTAGTGTATCGGACTGTTATACCCAAGCGGGTTCAAACCCGATTGAAGCCGTGGATTTTTAAGGGCGAGGAAATCCTTCCTACGCGAGGGGACGCCCCACGTTAGTAGATTTACTTGCATGTAAAAGATCCTCAAGCCTAAATGACGCGTCTGAGCTAAATTCAAATCGCCTCTTTCTCGCTCAAGAAATACCTCCTTTCTCCGCTAGTTGGTGAAAGGAGCGTAGCGAAATTTGTGTGGTTAGACGGAAGGGCGGACCTGATGTCACGAGTCTCACCACGTAAAATAAGGCATTAATTCAATTCAATTCAATATGATTAGTATAAGCAGTAAAGAGCGAGATGGAATGTTAAAATAGATAATGGTCTGTAGTGAAGGAATAGAACTGATTATGAGAGAGTCAATGTCAATGTCAATGAAAGTCAACGGAGAGATTATGATTGAGTCAAAAAGTGGGGATGAACTTATAAAAATTGTGAATGCTAGAAAGCGAGTTGCAGTCGTTAGAGAGGTCAACAGTATAGAGTATTAAGTTGGACATTACGAGTGTTAGAGATCGAATTGGAAGAACTGAAAACGGGGCGAGTGGTAGTGCACGAATTGGAATGGCTAGAGTGGTTACGAGTGGTAGAGTGCAAACTGGAGCCATTGAAGAGATTAAGGGCGATATTGATGGAGTTGGAGGAATTACAGAAACTGCGAGTAATAGCATAATGAAATGATTAGGGAGGCTAAGAGTAGTACAGCGCAAGTTGGGTGGCTACAGAGGTTATGACCTATTGAGAGCGAATTGGAAGGACTGAAGAGATGGTGTGGTGAGGGGAGTGTAGGAATGAGAAAAGTGATTACGACGGCTAGAAAGAGTTTGGGATGCGAAGAGGAACAAAGCCATGGTATGCTGCAGAACGAGCGGGTGGCATCTGCCGAAGAAATATTTTAAAACAAGCCAGATAATTTGCATTGGCAAAAGGGTGGAAGTTAATTGCGTTAATGACGCAGGTTACCAGGCCTAGAGAAAATATAGAGTAGAGAGTGGCCTATGTGACTATTTGTACACCTTTCAGAATAAAACAGCATTGGAGTAACTGGAGAGAACTTCATCACACTCCGGAACATTTATTCATGCCCAGGATTATCGAAGGTAAAATTTCAAAATAAAAGAGCGAAATTAAATTAAAATTTTCTATATATGTATAGATTTTTGGAATGTATTAAGAGAGAAAGCTAGTGGTGCTTCAACATACTTCCTTGCTGTATTTGTAACTCTAGCGATTTTTCACAATTCAGAGATTAAAGAAAAAGAGTCATCTGTGCCATTTTTAAGAGCTTTTCCCTCTTTCTCAGGGGAAAATTAAGCTGTTTGGAGAATAAATGTAATTATTTTTTCTCCGAGGAAAAATTACGTGAAAACTATTCGAAGCTTCAAAACTCTGCCTGTGATTTTATTTAAAGATCTAATTTTTCGGAACACATTTTATTATATTTTTATTATATTACACATTTTATTACTTCATATTGCCAGGTTGTTCCAGTAAACTAAAAAAATTGCCGATTTCGAAAATTTTGAGAATTGAACGTAACAGTGACTTGAATACACCATATTTTTTAATCCTTTCTTCTATATGAGGAAAAAATGTGTGGGGCCGTTTTTGGGAAAAGCATGAAAATGGTAAAGCTTTATGTAGAGTCCCATCAAAAGTAAAAATTAATCACTTCCAAATTCTCAAGGTCTCGATATCGGTGGGATCAGGAATATCAATTTTGGAGAAAATCGTTTGAATATTTTAGGCTCTAGAGGTTACCACAGACGGACGGATGGTCAAATGAACAAATGTTTTGCCGTAAAACAATTTTTGATATCAAGGACACATGAAACGTGGATTCTCATTACACATGTTACGTTTGGGAAAAAGATATATCCAATTTTTCGATATCAAAGCCCCACAATACGAGTTTTCTGAGGAAAATGGTCACTCTCCGCTGCAGCATTACAATACTACCTCTTTACCTCATAAGTTCGTAGAGACAAGAAAGTGTAGGCGATCTAAATGTGCAATAGTAGTGAAATACTCTAATGAATGGAAGGAATGTTAATGTAGTTATTTATGCATTCTCATTGAGGCTGCATCCTAGAACCATCCTGAAACTGTCATTGTTTTGAGCGAGTGATGAGCATTTTTCATAGTGAAGGCTGGTTCACCTCAGATTATTAATTCAATTGTACTTATTAATTGTGTCATGAAAATTGTAATTCTATTCTCTTTGTAATACGTTTTATTATTTATTAGTAAAATATGCCATATGTAAATAGAAAAGTCTAATTCAAAGAGACAAGAGGAATTCTCAGAAGGCCCAGAAATAAATGGTGATACCGTGGCCAGAAATAGATTTGCTAAATCGGAATCAGATTGCTGGTGTGAAGTTTCTAAGGCCAGCGAGATACTAGGAACGTGATTTCCAAAACAAAACAAAATCAATTTTGGAGAAAATCGGCTGAACGGTTTAGCGGCTAGCGTTGTTCAGAGACGGACGGGCAGACGTTTTGTCGTCATTGGATTTCCTAAATTTAGTAACGGGATTTATTTACTTTTTCGTTACCAGGGCTCTGTAATGAGACTTTTTCAGCCAAAAATTCGCTGTTTTTTTTTCGCGCAGGATTACATCACTTTGTCTCTACTGCGTAAGGGGTAGCTAGAAAGTAACAAATAAAACTATACTTGCAGATAGGGTCATAGGCCTGTTGTGTGTGTGTGTGGGGGGGGGGGTGAGCGAGCGCGGGAGAGGCTAAAATGCCACGAATGAGACCTCTCCTCTTAGGGTGTGCTCTGAAAGTTATCGCCCCCGTTTCCCGTTGCAGCGCAGCGCGCACACCTGCCGCCGGCGCTCAACTGCAGTAGCAGCAGCAGCAGCAGCAACAGCAACAGCGCCGCCGTCGCCGCCGCCGCCACCGGCGCCGTCGCCAACGCCATCCCGGGGCTGTCCAACAGCGTGGTGTCGGCCGACGCCGGCGGGCCGGGCTCCGACGTGGACGACGACGTCGACGCCGGCCTCGAGCCCTGCGCACCGCCCACGCTCGCCTGACTGTGGACGCCCGTCGATGGCGCCTCCGCTCCTCAGCCCGCCGCTGCCCCGCCCCCGCCCCCTCCCCCGCCCCCGTTCCCCCCCGACTTCTACTCGCCCTTCCGCCTTCTGCCCTGGAGCGGTCGTGATGGCCGCCCGCGGCGCACCCCAACGCCGCCGCCGCCGCCGCCGCCACCGCCGCTGCTGCCGTAGATCCACCACCACGCGGGGGTCGTCGGACAAGTTCATGAACTGCACATTACAAGGACACTTGTCACAGTGAAGAGTTCTAGGAATATCGAAATGTTTTGAAATGTCCTTGTCCTTTTGTCGGATCAATCAATGATGTGAATGTCTTCTACCGTTTGGATGTCTCCAATTACCGAGAATCCGATGGATTATTGTCATTATGTGAGCTTTAGTTTGGTGTATGAATCATTAAAGCGTGAGATGTAGAAAATGTGAAAATAGATTTACTTAAAGAGCGCTATGCTCTTAAGCGTCTTTAAACATTGCTAATTGCTACTGGTTGGAACTAAAATTTGGACCAGCTGTAGCTACTTTTTGTGTACCTTGTGCTCTTCGTTTCCACATATGTTTAATCTCAGCTAACCGACAGAGTTAGCTGGACGAGATGGAGATGAATGTTTACGTCACAATAATGCAATGGATTACATCGTCATAGAGAATTATGTGGAATCTATATGTAAGAATACTGATGAAATCCTTATGTGTACTTATTTAAAGTTGTTACCATATTTATTATTATGATTATTATTTATGGTAATTATGAATGTAAATTAGTCGTTCAATTTGGTATTTCCCATAAAATAAGATTTCTGAAAATCAAATAAAGGTATCTCTGATCCTTTTGTGTCCCTATTGCTTTTATCAATGTATATCCCTGTTCCTCTTTTACTTATTCAAGAACTCTGGCGTTGAAAACCTTTCTATTTCGCTTTTAACACAGTCTTCGTAAAACGATCGAAGCTTCCGATCATTTAAAACGGCGATATTTATTAGCTTTTCATGTTGTACATCCTGATGGTCTTGGCAACACTGGCTATTGCAACGCTCTTTGCGGCAGCCATATGAACTCACGTAGTAAATATAGAAGTGAAGTAAGTTTGTTGGGTTGGATTGTGTGCGGGAATTAATGTTTTATTGAGCGTTTACGAAACAGTTGTTAGTCATGTCCAACAAAAAGAATTCAATGCTTCTAGATGTCGATGATTCGGCCCTCAAGAGTAAATTGCTTCTTCCGGTAGGTGTAACTTACTTCACAAGATATAGACCTCCGGCTTTCTTGTTTTGACAACAATCTCTGCTAATGTTAATCACATTGCGCGATTTTTGTAGAATGATAAACTTAATCGTTGTTGTGGAGATATTAAATAACTATTACTAATCATTTCTCAGAAAGCGCATCAAAGAGATAAAATATAAATTTAGGTTACATATCGAATTAAGGTTATGGAAGGTTCGTAGTAAATCTTCAACATTTGGGTTTGTAATTGAACAGGAGAACTCGCCAGATAGTCTGCCAGATGATTTTGAAAGTCTATTACCGCTACTTGAAGGTGCTCGTTCAAAGGGAGAAGTTCCATGGAAATGGGTGCAACCCACACAAGGTAGGAGAATGACAGTTGATGTTATTCTTATAATATAGATGGGGTTCTGATACAATCTGAAAATTATCATAACATTATTAACAGGAATGTGTCTCAAGACACATTTACCAGATGGAAAGAAAGTGTTCATTAATGTTTGCCAAACATCTGAGATTCCTGATCCTCATAATGTGGATGAAGAGATGCTACTGAAGATGTACGCCTCATTGGATGATGACACTCCAGACATGGGCATACGAATACCTCTCAGTATTGGAGATTGTCATGAGGAATTAGACAAAAGTAAGTTAAGTTTTTTTTTTGTTTTTTGTAACAAACGTTACGAACTAGAATATCGTACTTTTACGAGCATATTTAATTGCTTATTGAGAGACAAGTAAAACAACTTACACTTTCCTAGAACAATGTATGATTTTGGTCTCAATAAGTTGAGGAGTTTGTTTTGAGTACCCACTCTCTATCATCAAAATTATCTTATTTGCACTTTTGCTAAGTTTAAGAGGTTAATTGTGGGTTATTGTTGAAATCTGGCATCTTGCCATCTGAAATGTAACTAGTCCAGATTGTATCAAATTACATGTGGACATAACAGATTTTGGTCACCCTGGTTTCAAAAGTGTCCTCAGTTTTAAAGCACTTGTGTATTTGCTGATAAGATAGGTTATGGAATAGGGTGTAGGTTGTGGAACGGCTTTAGCATTTATTACATTACTGTTTTGTAGCATCAGGCATGTATATTAATCTTATGAAACTGCCATGTATATAGTATCTCATGATAGTAGAACAATGAAGTGGTGGTCCACAAATGATGAAGTTTTGAATGATGCATAATTAAAACATATGAAATATACTTAATAAATTTATGTGGTACTACATATTTATTAATAAGAAATATTAATATTAGAATTGTTATCACTGACTTAGAAACTGACATGGGAGTCACCTTCTTATTTAATTTTTTATTTCCCTTGATTCATGATAATGATGATAATTGCAATTGTTTGACCAGGATGGATTAGAATATTTTCCTTTAGTTGCTCAAGTGTGTAGAAACATTGAAGTGTGTAGTAACTACAAAAGGCTTTTATAGTTACTATATTCTTTAGTATTGCTTGTTAGTCATTAAATCACCCCAGTTCATATTTCTTTAGTTGATTGCAAAAGGTGGAGAAGCTGTCTCTAGTCATAATTGCTAAGACAATAAGGAATTTTATTTTAGTTAATTAACATGACAGTAATGACTCGCACGGAATGGAAAGCCAGTATGTTTGACAATCTTGGAATGTATGTGTATACATGATATTAATGAGGTTTCAGGAGTTCAAGAACAGTATATATGGTAGCAATGAGATCAGATATGATGAGAAATGTCTTTGGGGATGGCAGGACTGATGTTCACAGTTCGTTTCGTTAGATAAAGCAATGTATTTCAAAAGATCAGATGCGATACTTAAGGACATTTTCAAGAGTAATGGGTTTTGAGACTCACCTTGTGAAATAAATGCTAGCATTATACCTAGTTATGATGGAACATTAAAAATAAATGTTCACTTTTAGATTCAGTGTGAATCACAGCATTGATATATCTTGTCTATCAACTTAACTAAAGATTCAGTGTTCAATAGAGGATGGGATGCTTCTGTGTCACATACTCTGTAATCATTCAGCTGAACTGCACTGTAATTCATTGGATTTGAGAAGTTCTACTGTTGAGATGGCAGATAATGCTGTGCCAAATCTCTGAGGCCTTCCCGTGACATTTGCAAAACCTGAGTAACGTTACTATTGACCTTCAAATCCCTTGTCACAATAAAAATTTGCAATATGTTTCTACCTTAAAAAAAGTACAAATTAGGTAAAAACTATCATTTAGGTAATAGTATTTAATAAAATGTTAAGGGTTATAGAGAAGTTGGGCTGGTATAATTTCTTGGAGAACATTTTTAATTTAAAAGCAGAAGTCATTATTATTGTTTTATTTTATTATTTAAGTTTTTGCCAAGTGTAACTCGGTTATATTCATCTTCCTACCCTAACTGGTGTTATTGTTCTTGGAGAAAATGTAAATATGTCAATATATGACATTACTAGGCTTCATATCTGAGAGGAATATATACCTATTTGAAATTTAAAAAAAACAAAACAAATTTCACAGACAGATTTTATTATTGATTTGTACTTCCAGTTGCTGAAGTTATTTAATTTAATGCAGATGTGCTTGTAAACAATGATGAAGTAATAAGCAATTTTTAATGGCCTTACTATGCCCGTGCAGGCAAATAAATTATACCAAGTGTTGCAGACTTAAGGCTATTCAAAACAATTTTTTGTGTATTGTCAGAGCACATTTTGTATCAATTGCATCAATGTATCAAAGGCATCATGAAAAAAGAACAAGGTTAGGAGCTCCATGATGACTAAAAGGTTGTGAATCATTGCTCTATTATGTATTAGTGTGTTTATGCCTTTATGGATTTAGTGAAAGTCAAAATGTGGCACATCATAATGCTTGCTCCAAGAGATATCCATGCCCTTGTCAGGATTCAAACATGTGAACCAGTGAATGAACTAAATTGACTCATTATGATCATCATTATCAATAATTTATCTCAACATTATTTTGCATTTCATGGATATGACCATAACACAATTTGCAACTTATCTTGCTAATCTTTTTGCATTAAGACTGTCATGGTAATAAGTTGTAATATCTGATTTTGAAAAATATTTACATGCTATGGGGGAGAAGTAGATAATTTTAGAATTCAAATCTAGATCGCTTATTTACAGTTAACACCTAATTCTTTAACATTGCATTACACATTGGATTTTAGTTCAAAACAGATTGCTCAAAACAAGTCATCAATACTGTATTTTGCGTCTACTATGTCAAATTGAGAATCAGTTTGGCTGATTTTAATATTGTAAATTTTTAAGGATTTAATAAGCATTAACTCATTGATTGTTAAACTGAAAATTGGTCAAAAAATAGGTAAAACATTGAAAGAATGGTTCGATTAAATGTTACCATAATTGAACAAATATGGAGAATGTATATCTCATAAGTACAATCAATGATAACTGGTTAAAATTGAACCTGCAGTGTGCCAGTGTGCTGCTGATTGCACTGGTGCCTTCAATGAAGCAGCCAACCAACCAACGAATGTTGTTTTTATGCTTGTGTAATGAAATAGATACTCTAATATGTTAAAAGGGGTTTAGTTTTCCCTCCATCTCACCATATTTTCTGTTTGTTTGAGTTTGTAAGTGGATTTGTTAATCTTATTTATCACATATTTTCTGGAAAGTTTGGTTTATTTTTTCTTCCAAACTATTAATTAGAAAAGAAGTATTTAAATATAATGTGCTGAATATGAAAATAAGCTAAACATAGTAGCTATGAGTTTCAGAAAATACCATTCACATATAACGCATTGTAGTACTTTTTATGTTTGCAATATGACTGATTTTGAACATACTAGAGATCTCAGACTTACTTGTAACATACCTTTTGTATCAAAAGAAAATATTTGGATGGAGGTGTTAGATTTTAATACATTGCATGAATGAAAATTTAATTGAAGCTATTTTATAGACATTTTAAATGTTTTTTCAATAACATTCATTGAAATGTAATATAAGACTATAAATAAATAAGATATTGAATATTATATGAAAATGTAGAAGTACTACCTTGAAAAGAAAACTGAAGTTCTGATATGATATATTCTTTTTACTGTGGAAACTAAACCCAATATTTCAAGAGAAATATTAATTCGTTCATGGATTTTGTTGCAAAGCTGTAAGAATTTGTAAGATAAGTGATGTTGGTAACATTTTGCTCTGAAGAATGATATTTTCGAACGAATCAATCAATATTATATTTCGTCCACTTTGTCTAGTTACTTTATGATAGATTAGATATGGGTGGTTCAAACCTAATGCCAAGAGTGTCGGTTTTAATTTATTGTGCGAAAATACCTAGTAACAAAAGCATTTTTTGAAATTATAGGTTACAGACCATTGTATTATGTAATTGTTTCTTACTTCTACTTAGATGATTGCTTTAGGTTTTTATTGTTGTTGTTTTTTTCCTCTTTAAAATTTATTTTTGGAAAAACTGATCTTAAAAATCAAATGGATTAAAAAATATTGAAAAACTAGTGGTGTTACAGAATGGCACAGACTTTCTCGTATTCGTTTTCTATTTCTTTTGGTCTTGGCTAGCTATTTGTACTTGCTACATACTCGTGCCAGCTGCCATCTATCGCCTCCCAAAGAACATTTTTTAATTTTTTTCTTAATTTTTCTGTTTTCTAATAGTAGAATTGGTAGTACATACCAATTCTCCGCCACCCCTTCCATACCTTTGAAGGACCACCATATATTAAGGCCAATGGAACCTGTTTCTAGCTGTAAAGCTAATCGATTGGGAAATAGTCACCATCACACAGAATTAAACACAAGAAATGTAAATTAAAATATTATTATTATAATTCAACTAAATGAACTGTTACAAATAAAAGATAAGTTCAATATGCTGCATAGAAGCATACTTCAATGAATTTACTAATGAAAGAACCAGTTAATTACAATTAAATGAACATAACTGTGAAGCATTTATATAGAATAAACGCGTAGTGCTGAAAGAGAGAGTACACAATTTTGCGTGTGACGTCTGGTAGACCTGGTTGACAGGCAGGACACCCAGTGTCTCAGATGAGGGAACGTTGTTGCCGGCGAAGTTGAGAGGCAGGTTGGCAGACCTGCCGTCCGCCGATATTGCGGAGCGCATGAAGTGTAGGAGTTCGCATGTGTGTTCTCATTGAAAGTTTGATCACAATCACTACTTTACTGAGAACATAAAATGTATATTTGCACAGTATGCACTAATAAAGTTGCTATTATAACAATACGATTGTTCCAGTTTACAAGTTGAGCGACACAGTTCAGATATTGCGTTTGCAATGTTTAAGAAAGCCGTTACGCTGCAGAGGCAGTAACATAGTCTTACACTCGCGTGTAACTACAGCAATGTGAAGTCAGTTAAATGAATGTAAATGGCAATACACAAAGTACACCACGCTGTGTGCTATGATTAAACATAACACAATTAGCAGAAGGCGCATTAATAAGTTGTCCACAGAAGTTACAAGCGCGTGCGTGGCACATTGTGAAAGTAAGTGAACCCGTTGCTGGAGCGACTCGAGCTGCATTCATTGAACACTAAATTAAGTTCTTTATGCTACGCTTTCAGAATTCTTTCAGCCTCCACACTGTTTCAGTCAGTCAGCCTCCACACTGCTCGTTGTGTATATTTCGCAAATGTTCATTCCCGCCTGAGATATGGCATAATATTCTGGGAAACTACGTCTTATTGCTCCCAGACTTGTAGATTACCAAAAAGAATTCTACGAATAATAAGCAAATCCCACACACGTGATTCTTGTATGCCACTCTTTATTAATCTAGGTATCTTACCACTATCTTGTCTCTTCATATATAAATCAACGTTTTTTCTCAAAAATAACTTACTTAAGGACGGGAATATATTTTCAGTAAACGCTGATGTCCATAACTACAACACTCAACATAGTAATCATATTCAGTAGGTGATAGTATCGACAGCTCACTACAAAAAATTCACATACAATACATGTTCAATCTTTTACAACACCTTGCCAGATGACATTAAACGATTAAATTCGATACAAAAGTTTAAGTTCCAAGTATAATTTTTTCTGCTACACAACTGCTTCTACACAATTAGAGACTATACCGAGCATCCAGAAGGAAAGAAATATTAATTTTAACAAAATGTTAGTGTCTTATTTACCTTTTGGATAGTATAATTCTAAAGAACCCTTAATAAGTATTGAACTTCTGCTTCTGGGTCAATGACCCCCATCTCGATCAAGTTTTCTTTCAGTTACCCTGATCCTGGAGCAAATGCTGAGATGCCCCCTTGTTTTGCTTCTGGACATAAATGCAACTTCAAATGAACTTCTCCTCATAGCACATCACACACAGTTTTTAACTGTTTTTTGACGTAAGTAAATAAATAAAAAATAAATTTACTGATGATTGCGTCGACTGCCTGGGCGCGGCGTCGCTCGCTGTGGAAAGCATATCCGTCTGTTCACGTCAGCGCAAAAACCGTTCAGCCGATTTTCTCAAAACTTGCTAATCTCCAATCATTCTAGCTGATGTCGCGGCCCCCGGAATTTGAAACCGATTTTTTTAAAATTTTATTTTAAAAAATGCAATTTTTAAATTACATTTTGTTGTTGATTAGTGCAAAGGACGTTTAAGAGAATGGTGCAGGTCTCATTTTCGTTGACATCTCCGATTTTTCTAAAATTGGAAAAAAGATACTTTTTAAAACTTCAAAATTGAAGATAGAGATTTTGGTCTCAGACAAATTCTGTTGTACAAAATAGGCTCTTCAAAAAAGTTCATTCCCCCGCTGGGTGATGAGATCCAGCGCCGACCTTCCCGTCGGCTAGCGTTCACCCCGCTGACGGGAGATATAAAGCTGGTTGGGGGCAACTCCGCAAAGCAATCACCGCCTTCGCTCGCTATAAAAAACATGCTCTGGACGAAATATATATATATATATATATATATATATATATATATATATATATATATATATATATATATATATATATATATATGCCCCGAGAAGATTTATCTCATAAAATCTCCTTTAGAAAACTTCATTGAATATAACTGACACAAAGGGGATCTTCAGTAGAGAAATAATTATGATTGCATCGTGCATTGCATAGAGGCAAAGCCGATAGCTAACAATAGTTGAAAATGCAGAAATGTTTCAATAATCACCAAATGTTTACAGTCAGTACCTACATTGATCATAGGCAAGTATACATTTTCAAAGTGAAAATAAAAAAAATGGCGTGTAATTTTCTTTTATTTCGCTACGTTGCATTCCCTCATTTTATAACGAATATGTTACAATTTGTGAAACTTAAGTAATGTTCCTTAGAAAGCTTGTAACCACTACTGAGATAAATATACGAGTCTCTTTTAGGAAGGCAACCTCGTTAAAAGAAAACCGTATAAACTCATTAAAAAAAATTAATGAGTACTGAAATCTTGAAATTACGCTACTTCCACGGAGCAAATAATGCAGTTTCATTTCAGGGCTCAAAGAATACCCCCCAATTAAGTCCTCTGAAGTATTACGAGAATACGTCTCCCCGCGCCAACTAAGGAGTGGGAGCAATGTCGCGGATGGGCGGCAAAAGTGGCTCTTGCGCTACCGGGCACCGGTCGGCAAAGCACCGTTGATTGCTCGCCTCCTATGCCCCACACAGTTTCCTGCAATGCAGCCCACTCATCTTTCCGGGAATGAAAACACGTTGGCAGAAATTTAGCTCCTCCACGTGCGAGGGCTTCGCACGAGAGCTACTACACCACTGCACACTGTGCGAGTGACTACCGAATATTCCGTGAACTGTCACCTCGTTATGCAAGTAGCAGTGTACGTTAGATGCACAAGCCAGTTTCTGTCACGTTCCAGCCGTATGTTCCGAATTTGCGGTACCAGTAGTTCTACGAAAACTTACGTTACGGTACACTCGGTTCTGAGAAAGCTTACATCATTACTTTGGCAGAGTGCGAGATCCTGCTAGGTGTCGAAATCCGGTCAAGAGAGCAGACACGCGTGCCTTGGCTTCTGCAAGCAGCTCTTGGGACGGTTGAGCCTTGGTCTACCAACATAGAAATACAAAAAAGTCACGCCGGTACTCCTAAAACATAGTAACACTTACGCAGATGTGGAATGTTTTATTTTTGAATTGTCACTTCGTGTTCCATAAATTTCTAAAATCCCATAATGTGTGTGGCTTCGTTAGTAGAATCATCTTTGACGGAGCAACTTAGATGAATTGTACTTCGACTTTTCTTGACTCATTCTTTCACCTCCACTTTCACTCGCCCTCCAGGAATTTCAGTCGAAATGTCTTCAGAAAGGGGAATAGACGCACTCTGCTAAAATATTGCCCACTCTCGTTGCCTCCTCGTTCACTAACCCTGGTAATATAAATGCCACCCACTTCCACGATGGAAAATAAACGAACTCTACTGAAAACGTTTCTTCACTTTCGATCCTTGTCCTTGCTCACTCACATCACCCCAGTCCCAGTTGAACCAACATCGCTGAAGTTTCGGCAATTGTATCTAAGTGTGTGATTGCTTTCAGCTGTTGCGTTAATGGATGCTTTGCCAACGTTCGGATCTTATCGTGGGCTTCTTCGGAGCAGGTGTGGTGAACAGGGTAGAGTCTTTAGAATGGCTGTAATCTCATAACTTTGGTTGCACAGGTTCACGGTTTCAAGGTATCTAAACCAGTACCCATACAATACGGCGTCTATAGAATATTCAGTTCGGAGTCTTTCCAAAACGTACACAAAAATAAAGTGTGCCCTCTGTCACCGTGCATTGCAGAAAGTGAAAATCCTCAGGAGAAACAGATTCCGATGTCTTTTCACTGCGTAATTGCCCGCACGGATCGCAGTAGAAACCCAAATTAACACTTATGGGCAAATAGTACATTTCTTCAAGCGTTGGGTTCTTTCTCGCTCGTAAGCTTTCGGTAAGTTGTGATTTATTGCAGCGCTTTAATGTTTTTAGAGTAATTGTGTTATACATCAACTTTTCTCAAGAATGCATGTTGTGAGATATTCAACCAATTTTCTGGTGTTGTAAATCTTTCATATGTAATAAAATTCGTAGCGTAATATCTTCTAAAATGTTCCCTTTTGGTGCTACTGCCTTCTCGCTTGATTCGCACTTTTCTCCTGACAAAAACATTCCACTGGTTCAGCTTAGAATGTCTAAGGAGTGGGTTATATAGAGAAGCAATTTCGCGCATGTAACTGAAACCCTAACGCTTATTTTTACATGGCACAGTTTTCATGTGGAACCTCATTCAAAACTTGTAGAGAAACTTCTCGTACCAAATTAAAAATGTAAAAGCTTAAAGTCGCGTTTACGCCGTCTGCACGTTTTCTGTACGAGTTGCCACGAGAAGCCATCAGAGCTTGGGCACACCGATGAATTGCCGAATTGCGCCATCCGAGTACATTCATTCGCGACATTAATGCACGTGCGTTTTGAGCTATTTCATTAATATTTTTTAAAGTATTAATGAAACATGGGGAGAAAAAATACAAAGGTTTGTTGTCGCTTCAAGCATGGTTGTGGCTGCGACAGCTTTAGCGGGTGTGCTGAAAAAACGCTCTGAAAGGAGGAAGCTTTGGCTGCAGAAGTGAGATTAAGTAATTTTACATTTGCAAGAGACTGTGAAATAAAACCATCGGAAAATCCGATTACTCTAATACATCACGCCAATATACATCTCCCGAATCGCTCCTAAACTAATTAAGAAATTGATAAAGATGGACGATTTCCTCCGCAAACAAATACGTTAGTGAACAATTCTGTCGCAAGATGCGCTAGAGTCAAACTGCACGCGAACTGGATGTAAAAAACGAATTTCATGTAGTTTCAGAAGTTTTCATGTAGAAATTGTGCTGTCGAAACTGTACGTCCATCTACACAAAAACTGTACCGTGTAAAAGGGCCTTAAGATAAGTAGATCGTTTGCGATGGAAGGTAGGTTCCGGAATCCTTCGTACAACACACACTCACACACACATGAGATTAAGTTGGAAGAATATTTATTCCCAATAGATGCATCACGACTCCTGCAACATAGTCCTACACGATATTTTTAAGAGCGAACGTCGAACTGGTAGACCTGGCAGAAGGTGCCTGGACACAGTGAACAGGAAATACACCACTGATCAACACTGTGGAGATTAAGTATACACCGAGGTCACCATGCTGCTTTCGGCACCAAGTACTGTACAGTTCACAGTTTATCACTCGTAACACCCGGTTCGAGAACAATGCGAACAATATCGCGCTCCGTCGAATTCGCCTTGAACAGGACTTACGAATTGCATAATGCAAGACGTTATTACTGAGCAACGGCCCAACCGTGAACTTCGGAGACTCGTTAGTCTATGAAAATCTTACTGCTGCGCGAAGAAAGGGTTTTGGCTTGTGAATAGAGTTGGAAACTAATCGAAAAATTAAATGAGCGTGTTTGAAATGTTCTGGAAGCTTCGAAAAAGCAAATAGCCTTAGGCAGTTAAAATGCGAAGGCGATTCTCCGAAATCTAGTCTAGCGGCACGTGGCGCCCCGTAGGCGAGGATCGCAAAAACGCCCGCGCGATTATATTGCCAGGAAACGGGGCCACGTTGTGATCCGTGTATCCGTTAATGCCCTGTTTCTCGCAGCGAATGAAACTTAGTATGAAAAAATGAAATACGCGCTGAAATGCCTCGCAAAAAACACAGTAAATAGGCATAATTAGTGTATGCAAATGTGACTGTTTAGCCTGGGATTCCGTTTCTTTTCGGTCGGGTTATTTTCCGATTTTGCTCGTCTGTCATCTCCCGACCTCTGAGATGAAAGCAGAGTCTATCGCGGTCACAACGGTTCTTTGGAGAAAACTTTTCGCATTCGAAGAGCCCCCTCGGAGCCCTGTTCGTGTTGGGGATCCCTGGTCTATACCCTAATTCCAGCCCAAACAGGACTCCGAGGTAGCTCTGAGGCGCATCTCTGGTCTGAGTCTTTACATTTTTGTCCGAGGTTCGTGGCGCCATCGCAGTGCCTCAAAGTTTAGGGAGCCAGTTCCTGGTTCACGTACTCATAAGCATGATGTACTCGCTTTATTTATTTATTTACGTCAAAAACTGTGCGTGACGTGCTGTGGGGAGAAGTTCATTTGAAGTTACATTTATGTCCACGAGCAAAACAAGGGGCCATCTCAGCATTTGCTCAAGGATCGGGGAAACTGGACGAAAATCTGATCGGTCACTGACCGAGAAGATGAAGTACAATGCTTGTTAAAGGTTCTTTAGAATTATACAATCCAAGTGGTAAATAATACTCTAAATGGCGTTGTTAAAATTAATATTACTTTCCTTTTGGATGCTCGGTATAGTCTCTAATTGTATAGAAACAGTTGTGCAGCAGAAAAGATTTTAATTGGGACTTAAACTTTTGTATCGAATTTAATCGTTTAATGTCATCTGGCAAGGTGTTGTAAAATAATGTACATGTATTATATGTGAATTGTTTGTAGTGAGTTGTTGATACTGTCACCTGATGATTATGATTACTACGTCGAGTGTTGTTCTTATAGACAACTGCGCTTGCTGAAAATGTATTCCCGCCCGTAAGTCATTTTTGACAAAAAACACTGATTCATATATGAAGAGGCAAGGTAATGATAAGATAACTAGATTAATAAAGAGAGGCTTACAAGAATCACGCGTGTGGGATTTTCTTATTATTCGAACAATTTCTTTTTGTTATCTAAAAGTCTGGGAACTATAAGCTGTATTTCCTCTGCTTCCTCTCGATGAACGATTTCGAAGCTTCATCGAACTCGTACGTGTGCAATGTTTGTGGAACATCAGAAAGCACTGTGCGCCTTTGCGCGTTCGCCCAAAGGGAGCATGTAAATTGAATCTACTTATCACTCCGTACAGTTACCGGGTGGGGCAAGGAATCAGGGGAGGATTACGGTTTAGACAGGGATCCCCACCCTTTTTTTTTCATCAACCCCTTTTTAGAGAAAGTTAGCTTCATCGACACCCTTACGTTTTTTTCATAATATATAGCATTTATTATCATGACACAAAGAATTGTTCATAAAGGCACTAAAGATAACATTTTTTCTCCAATATTCTCGTAAATATCTCATTGTTTATAATCAAAGTTTCCGCATTTTGAGTTTTAGAGTTTATCTCCATTGAAATGCAATGGTTACAAATTGTTAAGTGTTGAATTAAGAACTGGTCATAACATATCTACAGTGCGAATTGCAGAGAGTACTTTCTTGCGCCATAGAATATTGTCAACACAGTTATAATTTCTCGAATTTTTCAAACCTCTTAAAATAAATACCAAAATTCCTGATGATGAAAGACGGATACGAAAGAACAGGAGCAAATTTGTAATTTATTATTATACGTTTTGTTGCTCTATATCAGTACATAGTTAATTAAGTTAATATTTTTGTATTCAATGCGATCTTCATTATATCAACAAGGCGTCGGTTTATATTCGACCATTGACCCCTTTATCAATATTGACACCCCTCAAAATTTTATCGACTCCCAGGAGGTGTACACCGACCCTGTCGGGAATCCGGGTTATAAATGATACGCAAGTACTAAACATCTTTCCTTGCCTCAAACATAACCGAGGGATCGAAGAGGCCTGACGACCCAGATGCATCGCGCCACAACGGCCATCACGCAAGGTCTGCGCACGCGCCATCTGGGCCGACCGGCAATGATGATACAATAAGAAAGGTCGCAAGAGTGACAACGGCCATGCAAACGCTGGACCGGAATCTGCGCCCCCCGTCCCCATGTAGCGCGCTCCCTTTCCTACTCCCCTAGCGATGCCAGCCTGTCCGTGGCCCTCGCGCGCGACCAGCGCGGCTGACGCGTGGCGGCTGACGCGTGGCGTGTCCCGCAGGCGGCGAGCCGTGCAGTGCGTACGACGTGGCGGTGAGCACGAGCTTCTTCGAGCGCGCGCAGAACAGCCGCGTGCACATGCGCTTCCTGGTGCAAGTGGCCATCGAGTCGGTGGCGGACAAATTCAAGCTGGAGCTGGACGCCGACCAGTACACCGTGCTGAAGAACCGCAAGGCCATGGGCCGGCTGCAGCGCCACCGCATCGAGCAGCGCGGGCCCAAGTTGCCGCTCATCCAGGTGGGTCCAGCAAACGGGCAAGTTCTGCCGATTCCGCCGATTCGTTTGCGGTGTCGGTTCTTGTCTTTTGGTTCTTCTGGAATGTTTTGATTCTTGCTGGAATCGAATCAAATGAATGGCTTTGTGTGTTTTCCTAAGTATGCACTGTTGACTAATGAAATGAGTTCATTGTATTTTCACATTTTAAGGTTTACATTTCGATGAAACCATTAAAAAATAACCTTCGAAAAAGTTTCGGATAAATCAAAAGAATAATGCACACTCCTATTTCCTGAGAGTTTTATAGCAGTAGCAGTTTATAGTAACTGTTCTTAGGGGTTTCACAATTTTTTGATATAAATATTTTAAACACAGGAACAATTACGTTTTAGTGATTCTTCCGCGTTTCCACTGAGTATAAATCATCCTAAATTTAGTACCTGGAGACACATACAGGAAAGCTATTTGAAATATTAGATTCTAGGACTAATGGTAGTGTATTTATATATCTATTTTTTTAAAAAGTTCTTGAATATTGAAAACACAATTCCTTTGGGTATTGATACTTTTCTTGCGATTCAATACTTTCGTTGTATACATGTTTTTTTCTTCTTTTTGATAGGACCACGTTGTAAAAGAGTAAATCGTACTAATTTAATTACGATTCCTTTAAGAATCGATTTTTTTCTGGCAATTCGATTCCTGTATCGACTTCGGAATTGAGTCTAAACGCTTGAAACCGATCAGTTTTTGTCAATGAACATTTAGCAAGAAATTGCACATACATTGTTGTATGAATTTGCCCATGATTTTAGGCATCTTCACGTGGACTGATGAGCGGCAGGTCACCTTCTGAAGCAGGCGAAATTTCATGTGGGTGTCGAACACTTGTGCATATGCGGTTGCCTAAAGTCAGGGGCAAATGCAATGCATGCAAATGTATGTTGCTCCGTTAAATGCAATTTCCCAAACTGAAAAAAAAATGTTTTTTACAAGACGCTCGTGGACAGACTTACTGCTTATTCACTGACGGTGTGGGTGGCTAATCCAGCATTGTCGCCTCTGCAGCATCTTTCACCAGGACGTTTTAGGGTTCGAATCCCGACAGGGCAGATTATCCAACTAGCTTAATTTATAGTTTTAGACCGATATTCAGCTTCTGTCAAGAGGAGAATTCTGGCTGCTGCTAGAATAGGCAGTTTTCATGGTTTCTTCTATCAATTCCATGGGAATGACGGAAAAGCACCCTAACAAACGGGCAACGCACTGATCTTCCCGTCCTCATTTTGTTCCCACCTCTTTCTATACACACATGCACACGCGTTCCGCGAGCGTACATGCAGTGCACAAACGCACATGACGAAGACCAGTCGGGAGCTCGAGAGTCTTCCAGAGCTGTGGTGGTGCCCTGCTAAGAGAAATTCTGAGAGGAGAAATAAACCTCTTTGCCGAAACAGGTCGGCGTCAGATCTTTCCTTCCGGAGGAGAGGAACACCGCCTCTTTCCGGCATTGAAAATACAATACCCTTGCGGAATAATGATCAAAGTAGTTGACGCTCCAGAACACAGATTCTCAAACATTGTAATTGAACTCTATTGAAAACGAGTGCTACACACTTAATTGTATCACATTCCAAAGTATTCCCTTGAAGTCCGGGTGGGCGGAGATTTCGTGGGTTTCAATTTTTGCGACCGTGACACACTGGTGTTTTATTTCTCTGCGAGGTGCAGGAAGCGCGTTAAGACAATGACTTGTAATACATGTTTTCCAGATTTCGATTGTGTTACGTATGGACTCTTTGAAATACAAGCAAGCACATGCTTCTACTTAACATACAGCCTGCCTTCCTTGATTCTGAATACGTAATTTCCGAGCAGGAGGAAAGTGTGACAATTCACGACAAAAGTCTGGAGGTCACAAACTCTGAATTACTTTACTTTGTTTTCTTTGTTAAAGACCGTTCTAGCCGCTCTTGTTTGTATACTCGTATATGCTATAATCCATTTCGACGTGATTTTGGTAAACCATTTCTCGTTAAGACCGAAAATGTTTTTGTGAAAAGCGAAACCGTATATGGTCTTGTGAGAAATGCATTCTGCAAGTCCACTTCCTCATGTACATGTATACACTTGACATTTCAGTTGCCACACAGACAGTGGCGACAAGAAGTGTTACATCACAAAATTGTAATTTTGCAACATAATGTTGTTTTCTTTAAAATCTGAGTGAAGCTGTTTATTTCGCCATTATAGACAGGGTTTTATTGTATAAGCTTGTGAACTATCTTTAGGGAATTTTGTAAACACATTTCTTAACTTAACAGTGACTTGAGATGCGACACTTCTGTGGCGCGCCGGCATGTAATCACTGCTTCCCAGGAACTGGGCTCGACGGCGTCGACCTCGTCGCCCTCGACGTCTTCGGCTCCATCGACCTCCTCCGCCTCGACGTCAGCCGTGAGCGCGGCGCCGAAGGGCCGGCCGCCCGCGCGGGCGCAAGCGTCTACCTGCTCCCCTGCCGCTGCGGAGCCTTCCCCGTCCCCGTCGCCGTCGCCGTCGCCGTCGCCGTCGCCCGCGGGCGGTGGGCGGGCCCCGGAGCGCTGGCGCATGGTGCGGCGGCCGGCGGCCGACGGCAGCTCCGTCTTCATCGCCGAGCTCACCCTCGCCGACGTCGTGAGTAGCGCCGCGGCCCCCTCCCGCCTTCACCCGGATTGAGCTCCTAAGGACCCTAAGCGTAGCACATTACGAATCCTTCCAAATGATACTGATATATATATATATATATATATATATATATATATATATATATAGATAGATAGATAGATAGATAGATAGATAGATAGATAGATAGATAGATAGTGATTCGAAATTGTACTGGGCCATTCGCGATCTGAAAAGCTTATATTTAAGTGGATGGGTACTGTGGGGTTTAACCCCCCTTTCAGCGATCCCCATTAATTGCTCTCTCTAACCTCCTAAACATAGGAAAACTAGAAATTCCTGCCTCTCGTTTGTACAATTTTTTGAGAAAAAAGTATCTATTGGGAAATATTTATGTTGCTCTTTCTTGGTTATCTGATTCATATGAATGTGATTGCTCCTGCAGCAGCTCCTCAGCAGATTTTACTTCCAGTAACGATAGCGGAGTTTGGTGAAGTTTATTGGATGCTAATGCGAGCTCTCTCTAATTTATTTGAGAGATTTGAGATTGATTCATATACAAATGCGTCCGTTTCATGATACATTTTGTATTGTACGCTGTTAAGTGGCCCTAACATGTACATATGTTCGTGGTCTCTGGAAACCACTGTGTCTTTTTCAGACAGTATAAGTTATGGTCTGATTGATGGAATGCCGAAACTGTTGGTTTCCTTGCGAGCATTTGTGTTGAAAGTGTTGCGACGGAGAAAGCAAAGCGTGGTGTGCCCGCAGACGAACGCCGGCGAGGTGTGCTTCCGCGCGGGCGACGACCGCCTGGTGGTGGAGAGCTCGCGGCGCGGCTACGCCTGGGACGTGTTCGTACCCATGCAGCTCAACGCGGACGCCGCGCGCGCCGTCTTCGTGCGCTCTGACCGGGTGAGTGGCTGCGCTCTCGGGCCGCGTCCGCGAACCCGCGCCCGTACACGAACCCGCACCCGAACCCGAACCCGCACCCGAACCCGCACCCGAACCCACACCCGAACCCCAACTCGAACCCCAACTCGAACCCCAACTCGAACCCCAACTCGAACCCCAACTCGAACCCCAACTCGAACCCCAACTCGAACCCCAACTCGAACCCCAACTCGAACCCGAACCTGCAGCCGAACCCGCACCCGAATCTGCACCTGCACCCGAACCCGCACCCGAACCCCAACCAGCACCCGCACCCGCACACGAACGCGAACCCGCACTCGCGCCCGCTCCCGAACCCGCACCCAAACCTGTACCTGCACCCGCATCCGAACCCCCCACGACCACTCACTCGCACTCGCATCCGAACCCGAACCCGAACCCGCACCCGAACACGAACCCGCACCCGAACACGAACACGAACCCGCACACGAAACCGAACACGCACACGAAACCGAACCCGCACACGAAACCGAACCCGCACACGAAACCGAACCCGCACACGAAACCGAACCCGCACCCGAAACCGACCCCGCACCCGACCCCGCACCCGACCCCGCACCCGACCCCGCACCCGACCCCGCACCCGACCCCGCACCCGACCCCGCACCCGACCCCGCACCCGACCCCGCACCCGACCCCGCACCCGACCCCGCACCCGACCCCGCACCCGACCCCGCACCCGACCCCGCATCCGACCCCGCATCCGACCCCGCACCCGACCCCGCACCCGACCCCGCATCCGACCCCGCATCCGACCCCGCATCCGACCCCGCATCCGACCCCGCATCCGACCCCGCATCCGACCCCGCATCCGACCCCGCATCCGACCCCGCATCCGACCCCGCACCCGACCCCGCATCCGACCCCGCACCCGACCCCGCACCCGACCCCGCATCCGACCCCGCATCCGACCCCGCATCCGACCCCGCATCTGACCCCGCACCCGCCGCCGGGAGGTCCCTGGGGGCGAATCCAGACGGTAGAATTTCAGTCTTCAACTGCTCTGATTCCGTGTTTCTCAGATCAACAGCAGGCGAATGGCGGAGCAGTACCCTAATAAACAGGTTACGGACCGCTTTCTTTCCTTCCCCTTCTTTGTCCTTTTCTTCCTCGACCCGTTTCTTACACCACCTTTACATGCACAATACTTGCAAACATGATGGGAACTTTGAGCTTGTCCCGGCTGGTGCGGTCCCGCACTTGGACTTGCAGTGGCATTTCCTTCGCCGAAGTAGTTGACACAACCGCCATCAATACAACGTGTATATGTATTATGTATTGCATAACGTATTACAATGTGGCATATTGAGTATGTCATATTCGTTCATAACTGTTCTTTCAAGATACGCTTGACGACCCTGTAATGTGGCTGTTGTAAAACTCCCGATCCATTGTGCGAGCAGTCAGTCAGGTAGAAGTCACATTCAAGACTCGTCAAACCGGACTTGCGTACGAAAGGATCGCTTGATAGTCTTTTAGGTCGGCTTCCCACGGCGCGGCCGCAGCGCGCTTCCTTCAAGGAGCAGAGCTCTTCCGACGCAGCCACCGCCGGAGTCACGGCCGCACCGCCGCCCGCCGTGGAAGGGGGTGGGGTCTGGAGGGGTAGGTTTCGCCGACCCTCCGGCGACGACGAACAAAGGGACCGGAGCAGGTAGAACGCTGCGGCCGCGGCGCAGTGGGAACGCTCCCATTTAAAGCTGTGTTCTGCTAGCGGTGGCGCGTGGCCCCACCTCCGCTTCGCGTAGCTGGAGTTCGGCGTCGGCTGCCGCAGCAGCCGCCACCCGCTGCACGTGGGAAGGCCTCCATTCAAACCAATGCTCTGCTACGCGCCGCGCTGCTGCGAAGCGCGCTGCGGCCGTGCCGTGGGAAGGGACCCTTATTTTAAGGGTCTTTATTATTTTTATACAAAATGTGTCGTGAACCATCACTGTAAGAAAAAATGTATAGTCAGTTTATAATTCTTGTTTTCTAATTTTTACAAAATCTTTACCCACATCGGTAAATACTGTTAAGTCCTTCTTAGAGTATTAAACATTCCTGCAAAGTTGCATTAGTCTATTCGATATTCTTGCGAAGTTGCATTCCTCTGATGTAATGAATAAAGCCCCTCCCGTGCTGCACTCTGTGTACGAGTACCACATATCACGCCCGCACATACAGTAAACTCACGTTCTTCAGTTTCTATTAGTCCTTCATTGAATGGTTCGCGCAATTTTAATTTGGAAGTTAGTAGGCAAGAGGTCAAGCATTCCCTTTAGCATGTGTAATGGTGTCCATTGAATTTGACCGTGCTGTAACTCCCTCGTCAGACTCAATATTATTATTTCCCACCCTTATGCCCCAGAGAGTGTATGCATTCCTAGAGCTGGGCTGCGGAGTTTTCGTGCTACTGACAAGTGCGGCAGTGACGATCTGTGCATTGAGGAGATGTATTATGATGTATTGTACAGGTTTGCAAATAACAGATTGTACGGCACATCTATCATTTTCTGTAACATACATACCTCAATAATTTACTGAGTTGTAGCTTCAGATTTGCTCAACAAGACACCCAGAAATAATGCTCCAGTGAACACGCACACTTTAAATGTATATATGTATGTGTGTGTGTGTGTGAGCGCGCGCGTGTGTATGTGTGTGTGAGCGCGCGCGCGCGTGTGTGAGCGTGTGTGTGTGTGTGTGTGCGCGTGTGTGTGTGTGAGCGCGCGCGTGTGCGCGCACGTGTGTGTGTGTGTGTGTGTGTGTGTGTGTATGTATGTATGTATGTGGGAAACTTGGAAGATACACTATTTTAGGTGTTAGTATTTCATTAATTGAGCGAATGCTCGCAGATAAAATAATTTTGAAGCGAATTAAACTCTGATGCCTGCGTATGTGTATAGTGCATCAAACTAACCAAAAACTTTTCTTCGTTTATTGTAGTAATGTAGAGCGTTTTTACTTATTTCATTATTTGCAAATTTTAGTTCAAGTGTACTCAATCGAATACTAGCAAATTACGACATTATGACCACTTGCAAATAATGTTCTGAGTCATATTTAAATAAATATTTTCCCCATGAAAACTGTCGTAAAAATTCCCCTTGTGTGATGGAATGGCCATCTTCCTGGCATTTGTAATTTTCACTGCCTTTCGGTCGGAGTCTCTTGAGAAACGAGGGAGCGGGATGAAACGTAATCGTAGAAGGGGGGGGGGACGCTTGCTTATTCTGTGCAAGCGGAACGTGACTTTCGAAATGACGGTTGACAGCGGCCTCTGTAGTGAACATGCATGATGCGCTATCGCGAGTGGCTATTGCGTAGCAACATTGGAATTCAGGTATACTCATTCCGCGTGCGTATAAGTTGTACGCTGTGCTCAACTGAAAGCATTTCAAACGCCTGCCTGTACAAACAAGAATTGATTTTAATTCCATAAAAGTTGATTTATGTTCGTGGCTGTGAGTCTTTTAGAGCACATCCATGTTATGTCCTATGTATCCATGTTATGCCCTATGTATGGCTGTATAGTTTACGAAATATGAGGCCATTTAGTTTTTTTTAAATAATAGATTGCCAGTTTAGACAAAATAAGTTCTACAAGTTGGAAAATTCATGTAGGGGGTTGTAAAATCTATACCGGACTTTTTATTTGTTTATAAGGAGAATGCGCATGTTGGCGGGCTCTACTTATTGTATAGAAGTCACCAAAAATATTAGTTTTTTAAGCTTTAATCATTAATTTATAAAATTTCATTTATAAAACAAAATTCCGGACTAATTCTTCAAAAACTATCAAGTAACTTCAGCTCTGCCTCATGTGTAATCTTTCTCGTTTATATAATGGACTGGTAATTGGAATCACCCAATTCCCTCGAAAACTGATGTTTTGAACACAGTTTACTTTACTAACATCGTATTAACTTACGTCTTAAAGTCGAATATCAAGCAGTAAGAACCTCAGTATCACTTTTTTTAATGTGTCATTGAATCTTGATGCTAATCTTCTTTCCTCTGACTATCGAAATGTATCTTCAGAGTCCACAGACGTCCTTTGCTGGAAATTTGCTTATCGGCACGGATATCGTGTTCACTGTCAACATTTTCGAACAGTTCGAAGACTTGAACACGAAGACAACCTGATATTTTCTACTGAATGGGGAGACGATTTCCTGGCCATATATTGCTCTAGTCGGCTCCTCTTCAAGTTGAAAATGCGCAAAGAAATGCGGAAACTTTCATCAGTCTGTAAGATAAGAGTTCAGTTCGCGTGAACCTATCCCTTGAAACACGGCAATTTTTTTACTTCCAAGAACTTTGAGGGATATACAAATGTATTTAATAATTACCAAATGCATGCGTAGCGTACATTTCGCCTTAAGCTACATTAAAGATATGATTCTTTTACTGGAAGCGTTCAGCTTAAGATAGTGCCGTTAGCCACTTTCAAGTATCTAAGTTGTATATTGTTTTCTTGGTAACTCGAATGTGAATTTCACTTTTTTAAATATTTCATTCTCTTATTAATAAGATGCTCATGGCCTTTAAATGCCTGTAGTAGAATATCGTGGTGTGTGTGTGGGTATACACCGTGACAAAACAGCCTTCGATGTAGAACAGATTGATTGGGAGGTAAGTCGTGTGTGGCGGATTGATTGAATCAGTCGTCTGTTTTAATGCTTCTTGAGACAGAGGCGGGAAGAATGGCTATAGCTCGTTTGCAGCACGTATATAAAGGACGAAAACATAATTGATTTTTGGATACATTTCTTGTTGCTTTGTCGATAACCCAGCTTCTTGAATTACAAAAGGAGAATTCCTCGGTATTTAATATTTTATGATACATATTCTTGGGGGGTTTTGTAATCAGGTGTCTACTTAAACATGACTCATTGTCAGTTCTAGTTAGGACGATCATGAGGAGAAAGCGTGAGTGTGGTTTGTGACACGATTTCCGAATGTAATGGTCGAACATGTCAATATAATCGTTAAGTACTTGATTAGAACATTGGCTGTTGACCCGCGCATTGTGGGAGTTAGGGATGTAATCCCGTTCACATAATAGCCTTAAATGACATTGTTAGCCTAGAATTAGCGTGCTTGTTTCCATATCTTGCAATGGGAAGTTGACTGTTCCTGAAAACTAATCGTTATGTGGCTCGAAGTATATTACCTAGTATTCAGAAAATAGTAGCTGTTTTTTTGTTTTGTTTATTACGCTCGGTAATTTTTAGAATTATTTTTTGAAATTTCAAGTATTTGTTTGCATTGCTACCTTCGTATTTAATAACGATAATTAGGTAAATTGTGAAACCCTAAGGGAATGCTAAGTAGAATAAACCCGAAATCACGTATATAAAACTGTCACGAAATCGTCGACCATATATGTTAATCCTGCTCTCGCAACTCATAGAAACAAAACTTATAGAAGAAGGAAAAAAAACAACAACGAAAAAACGAAGGGGAAAAAAAACAACAAAAAAAAAACACAACTCTCACGCAAAATTAACTCTCACACATTCATATCTCAGTAACCAGTTCTGCTATGTCCGACTACTCATTGTCGTCGAATTCCATCCCCGATTCCTAATCTATGGCGTTTGAGCATTGAATACCCATATACTTCCTAGAGCGCTCTCCTCGCAACATGATGGATTGTGGAGCCCAATGTGAGGAGACGTAATCACTTGGAAGTCGCAACGCGGCCCAACGATTTAAGAAATCGCACACGTGTGTGTGTGTGTGTGTGTGTGTGTACCAACTGGAGTAGCAAAGGAAAGGACGACCGGTTTCTGGTACAGTGGACATGATTTCTCCTTATCGGATGTCTTGGGTTAGTGTTATTGCCTGACAACTCGCCAACATTTCATGCCAACTGGTAGTAGCAGTGGTCCCCTTGCTCGGGGGGGGGGGGGGGGGGCAGGTGCGCAATGCAGGCCGTGGGAAAGCCGGGAAAGGTCAGGGGCGTAATGATCGAAGTGACTCACAGCGGCCATTGTGCAGCTGTTTATGGGAGCTTCCGCGCGGCATTCGCACGCGCGGCGGTTTCCTGGTCATTCCTCCGCGGAGCGCGCACGCCGTGCAAGTCATGTGCGCGCGCGAAGATGCGTGGCGCGGCGCGGGGATCCCTAAGGCCGCTTGCCCACGCCGCCACAGAAGCACGCGAACGTCAATCATCAGGGCTCTTCGCCGACGACGGACAAAGGGACCGAAGCAGGTACCTGCTGCGGTCCCTTTGTCCGTCGTCGCCGGCGGGTCGGCTAAGAGCCCTGATGATTGACGTTCGCGCGCTTCTGTGGCGGCGTGGGCAAGCGGCCTAAGTGTCACACTTGCCTGCCGCCTCGAGAACTCTCTCGACGCGGACCCGAGACGGAACGCGCATGGTTTTCGACACTGCACTCTCGCGTCTCGTGCGGTGTGTGGAATGCAAGCGTTGAAGTTAGGCATATTATAGCAGTGTAGTAAAATTGTAATCTTTATTCTGGAGGGTTAATTTGAGTGAGATAACATTCGTACATTCGTAACATTCGTTGTGTTTTCCGTTGATATTTTCACAACGTGTGCTTATATCCCCCCAGAAAATTTCACGGATGTTTAAAAAAGGAAAATTCAGTTAACAAAGAAATGGGGGCACTTTAACTGTTACATGAGAGTATAATGGTCGCGTCATATTATTTCTGCGAAATCGTATTAAAATTGTATTAAAAATAATAGCCAGAACAAACTTTAATCAAGTAAAGCGTGTAGATTAGCACTCCTGCCAAAGTGTTTCTCATTTTCTGCCAGTTTAGTATCTTGGGTGAACAGTGTTGTAGAATGTTGAGATAGTACCAAGGGCCGTGTGGATTGTGTGTGGCACCGAAGGAACTCTGTGGATATTGCAGGTGCTGAACATCCAGATCCCGATCGTTGCCAGCTGAGCGTGCCGGCGGTCAGCGCTTCTACCAAAGAGTCCAGTGCTGCGGCGCCCCCACGGACGTCGCTGTTCCCCACCTCGTTGCGTCGTCCGCCCGCCCGCACCCACCGAGGGCGCCGTCAACGCCCGCCCACCAGCGCCGCCGCCGCCGCCTCCGCCACCTCTCGCTCGCCTCCCCGCGCCTCTGCGCCGCTCCGCGCTCTGTAATGTATAATACACTGATGTACCCACGCCTTCGCGTTCATTTTTCACCCGTCGCCCGCCCGCTCCCCCCCTTCCATCCCTCCCGTCCTCCGAGTCACGCCCCCATCGGGCAAGGCCAGCTTACGTAATCCGTCTCGGTGCTGCTCGCCGCCGCCGCCGCGCACGGCCGGCGCGGGCCCGCGGGCGGCGGTGTTGGCGGCGGAGGCGGCGGCGGCGCGCGATTGCTAATGGGGTGCCGCGCCCACGTGCTCACCGGCCGCAAGGTCACCGCCGGACCCGTGTCCCCACGGGGCACGAGCCGCCTCCGCCTGCCTGCCTGCCTGCCTGCCACGCCGAGCCGCGCTGCCTCACCCAGCGCCCGGGCGCGAGCCGCGCCCTCAGCCATCACCTAGCCCCACCTGCACGCTCCCGCCCTCCCTCCAGCCCGCCCGCTCGGCTCCGCTCGGCTCGGCGCTGGCGGCCCGCGCGGCGGCTGACGCGCGCGAATGGATACGAGTGATTGGACGGGACTACGCGCATTCATCTACTACAATATTTTGGGCTGGCTCAAACAACTATGGTTTTCACTTTCCATGCTCTGCAATGTGTAATGTGTTGTCTGTACCGTGTTATTATACAAATGTTACGTCTGAACAACATCCTGGGTTGCTTTATTTTTTTGTATATACAGCGGACATTCTTTTATTATGCGTTAATGAATCTTATTTTATTTTCTCCTCTGACGGTTTCCTCGCTTCGACGCGTCGTTATCTGAAGTTTTTTTTTCCTGCTTACAGCTAGCCACGTCCCTTCATCTTGATAATATCATTTTCCTTCTTTATCTCTCCATTTTTTGCCTGGCGTGTTTTACTCACCCTTGTTGTTTTTTTCTCATTGGTGTTCCACGTCTTGAATTATTCTCGACATTTTCCTGCTCTTTGCCTCTCATTTATCTTGACACTCTCCCCTTCTCCATCTCCTCCTTCACTTCATTACTCATATCCTTTTGTAAGTTCTCTGTAATTAAAGAGATTTGTGAGTTTGGCTGTGAGGCGTAAGTACTTGATGGGAGGATGGAATGGCGCGTAGATGGGCTTGACCTATCATGCGAAGAAAATTCAACGATACGTTCGTAATTTGAGCACGAAACCTGTTCCCGCACATACGGTAAGTATTCAATTCTGTATCTCCGAAGCTTCAAAACATCTTTACACTGACCACACGAATGTGGCATTACAGAGAACACGACGTAAACAAAGCAATCGAAGTCTAGGAAGTGGATTAGCAATGCAGCTGCAAGAAGTCGAACGGTATTGTCAACCGGGCGGCCGGCGGGCGTGTTGGCGAAGTCGCTGCCGCCCCTTGGGTGCGGGCTCCGTGTCGCGTCCGAAGAGACGGCGCCGCCAGCGATTCGGCCCTGCCCGGCCCGGCTCGGCCCGCCGCCGGCGGCGACGCCCCCTCCACACGCCGCGCCGTGGCGTCTTCCCCTCTAGCGGCGTCGGCGGCATCGGGCGCGGCGCCCGCACACGCGCCGGCGCCCGCCCCAGTCCGCGCGCGCGCCCACCCGCCCGCGCTCGCCCGCACTCGCGCCGCCGCCAAAGCGCCTTCTGCTCGGAAGGCACGCCGGCCACTGCGACCGCGGGCCGCGGCGTAGTCGCCGCGCGACCCGCCGCCTCGGAGGGGGTAGAGCCGCGGCCGGGGGTGGCCGCGGCGCGCGATGCGATTGGCGCGCCCGCGCCCACGTGACCGGGTGCGCCGCATCCGCCGAGGAGCACCGCGGCGCACGTGGCGGTCGCTTCACTCGCTTCGGGGCCGTCGGTGGCGTCGAACCTTCTTTCTGGTTATTCGTCGGTCGCTTCTTACTACGGCAGCAGCCCGCGTGCGCTCGCTCCTACGTTCGCCGCCGCCTTCTCCTCCTCCTTCTGCGTCGCCCTCCGGGTGACCGGCGTCGGGCATGGCGCGCGCGGGGCTGCGGCCCGTCGCCGCCGCAGCCGAAGCCGTCGCCTCCCAGCCCGCCGACGTCCTCGCCGCGCTGCTGCTGTTGCTGTTGCTGCTGCTGGCGCCGGCGCCCGCCAGAGGTACGTACGCCCGCGGGGGCGGTGGCCCCGCCGACAGGCGGTGGCGGCTGCGGAGGCCGGGCGAACGGGCGCCGCCGCACGCCGGGCCCAGGGCGCACAACAGGTTGCCGTCGGCGCACGGCGCCTTTTTCTTCGTGGGCCGCCGGCGGCGGCGGCGGGCGGTCGGGCGGCCGCGCGCAGTCCCGAGTTCAGTGCACCGCGCCGCCCGCGCCGCACCGCGCCGCGCCGCTCCGAGCCGTGCCGCGCCGAGCGCGCCCGCCCGTGCCGCTACCTCCTCCTCCTCCTTTCCCGCCGCTCCGGTGTGTCCCTCGTGCCGAATTCTTGTCTAATATACGTAGTATCTGCAGCGGGTGGAAAGGGATTCTACTCTTTTCGCCGTCTCTCGTTTTGTTCTTTTCGCTGATGCGCAGCTTCTCGGTCATAAAATATCCCGCCGCGACGGCGGAGGTGGTAGTGGAGGCGGCGGCGGCCAGGGCGCGGGATCCTTGTTTGGCGGGCGCAGGGGCGCGCGCTCGCGCTCGCGCGGGGGCCGTGTCCAGATCCAGCGCCACGTGTTGGATAGCGGCCCCCTGGCGCTGCCGCGCCCGTCACCGTCGCCCCGCGTTGCGGTATTTTTACTTTATTTTTAAACTGGCACCGGTGCGGCGCGGGCGACACCGCAGGACGCGGCGCCGCCACCCGCAGTCTCCGTCGCCGCCTCTACCGCCGCCGCTGAGCGCGGGGCGGGCGGGGGGGGGAGGGGCTGGCCGCGCCTGGCAGTGCCGCGTGTTTACTCGGTCGACGTGTTGCTGCGCCGTACGCAGATATTTCGTGCAACCGCTGTCGGTGCCGCGCCTGTCCGACGCGCCCGATCCGCCTGCCCGCCCGCCCGCTCGTTCGCTGCTCGCCGTCCGTCCGCCCGCCCGCCCGCGCCCCGTCCCCACGGCGAACAGCCCGAGCGGCGGCCGCGCCTTGGAATGTGTTTCCTAACGAGAGGAACGCGAAATTGGCGACCGCGCAGGAGACAATCGGTGCGACGACGACGGCGGTGGCAGCGGAGGCGGCGGGGGGGGGGGATAGGGACGGGGACGGCGGAGGTGAACGAACCGGCGACTGCCGCGCGCGGGCGCCGCCGCTCGAGCGATGCGAACAAATGGAACGGGCGAGCGCTCTCTCGCTCGGCAGGCAGGACGGCCGGCCCGCGGCACTTCTCCTGCTTCTGCTGCTTCCCGCCCCCGCCCCGCCCCGCTCCCGCTGTCCGGCGGAGGACGCGGGCGAGGCAGGCGGCCGGCCGGCAGGCAGGCAGGCAGGCAGGTCGGCCGGCCGGCCGGCCGCGTCCTTTCCGAGGCTGTGCACGCTCGCTCTACCCGCTCGGCTCCGCCCCGCCCCTCCCCGCCCCGCCTCCCCGGCCCGCTCTACTCCTCTCCTCCGACTCGCGCCGCAGGCACATTACCCGGCGCGTGGGCGTGTTTGCCGGCTCCCGAACTCGGCCGCGTGCGCGGGCTATGAAGTCGGCATATTTGTTCTTACCGCGTCCGTGGCGGTGGCGACGACGGCGGTGGCCGTGCCAGAACACTCCAACCAGGTCCTTGATCCTCAAGGACGACTGCGTTACATTCTTTGTATACTTTTTACGGGCCAGTGATTCGGCGAAAGAACGCGATGTTCGCTAGTCGTAAGTTGTTCGCGACGACGCTGAGTTACCGGTAGGGTTCATCGTTCTTCGCGCTTCGCTCTCCGCCCCCTCGTCACGAAGGCGGTCGCGGCGATCGAGGAAAACGTTTGCACGAAAAGCGGTTAATACGCGTTTGGCACACTTATTTTCTCTTTCGATATGGAAAGTCAAACGTGTTCTTCCTGAGGAAGTCCCGGTTGCTCGAAAAAACTCGACCTCTAATCCTCTACCGTTTGTGGCTGTCGGTGCGGGTCGAAAATTTACGACGACCGGTTATTCTGATATTACACAATTAAAACACGGAAAATTACTTGTATGCTCGAATTCGGAGCCCTGCCGATCGCCCGGGGGGCCCGGGACGGCACAAGCGCTCCGCCTTAATTGCGCTCTTCGACAGTCTCCCGGTGCCCCTTTTTGGGTAAAAAAGGTCCGAATTGCTGGTTTATGTAGTGTGAAGTAATAACATTCCGTGTTGTACATTTTAATTTTATAGCGTGTTTTTCGCCATTCATGATCCGCACAAGCGCACGCTTGCGGCCTGATGGAGGCACGGCACGCGATCATGTCCGCTTGCCTTGCCCTGCCTGCCTGCCTCCCTCGCCGCCCCCGCGTCGCGATTGTAGCACGCCTCTCCCCACCCCCACCCCCCACTTCCCGCGCTGCTGCGCGCGGCGGTAGCTGTTAGCGTAACGATACTTCGTTACGCCGCATGCCCAACAGAATCGGCAAACAAAATTAGTAATTGTTTGTTGGTACATACAGAACCTTCAAATCACTATAAGGGGATTATATTTATGATTGTTTGAATTTGACGGACGCTTTGACTGTTGAACGTTTCGGTCGAATAAAACTTGTAACGAAGAAAATAATCTAATGTAGACTACGTCTAATTACATTTATCTAATGATTATTTGTTTTATTGTTGACATATGTTATATCTTTCAACATGTTTCAACTTTCGTAAGGTTATTTTATCTTGATGAATGAATTCGTATGCAACTAGTCTTCCAAAACTAAATTATTATTAATAAACGAGTGGCCTATAGCAGCAAAAATACTGCTGTCCAGTGTGCGGAAAACTCGGCCCTGGAGCAACAAAAAGATCAACTGTGTTGTAAGCAGTGATGCACTCACTGAGTATGAAGTTCTAACATCCAGTAAGATGAATTGTGGATTAACATAATAAATATTTGCATTTTTCAGTCAAAATTGAAACTTTTTCAGTGTTGTCGATTTTTTCCAATTTTTCTTGGTATCAAACTAATCAATGGACACCTCTCGTAAGGCCAAAGACAGTTCAGTTTCCCGTCAATGTATGCGTATATTCGAAATTAGTTATCTGATATAGGAAAACGTTCATGGAATATTTAAAAAGAGCGCCGAAAAACATCGTCAGTAAATTAATACGTGTTATAAAATGAATAGTATATTCACATTAAAACAACTGCCCCGTTGAAAATGATCGTTTAAAATTTTAATTTTATTAGAGAGAGAAAATCGTACCATTTATCACATATGTAAATTTGACGTTTCTGTAAATAAAATTGTCGTTTGGTTATAATCTGAAATATCAATATATACAAATAGTTTGCTTTAAATTTATAGTTGTAGACATTTGGATAACTTACGAGTGCCCCATTCACGAAGTGTCTCATTCCAGACCTTGTGCGCTGCGTCAAAGTGGGAGACGTGAGAGGCAGTGGTTGCGCATGTTGATACGGTTCATATTAGTGATTAATCCCCGTGTTGTAAGAGTGTTTTATAGTTACATAGTGAAGGTTGTGAAAATGTGAAATTCAAAACAGTTTGATTGATTTTTTCCTAACCTAACCATATTTAGACAAATTGTGAATATGAATACATCTTTATTTCTATAGCATTGTATATATTTTATATTGTATAATATTTGTATAACCTGTATTTGAATCCTTTCGAAGTACTGTGATATAAAATTACCACGTGCAGAATTTGTTTATTCGTGAATTTGACCAAATTTTCTTCGGGGCTGGTGTTCTAAATAACCGAAACAATTGACGGGATTCATAAAATTGTCTGTTTCTATTTGTCCCATTAACCACTAATGCCATATTTTTATTGATTTCGCGCTTTCATAAAAAACGACAGATTTCCTCGATGCTCTTTCTGTTTTGGTGATCCTGGTACATTAGTTTCAAGTCGCCAATAGGAAGAGCAAATCGTTGCGTAAGTTTATTCCAGAAACATTTGGGGCATAATAAGTTCGGCATATAGAATTGAATTATCTGTGAAGTTGTTAGAAGTAGTTTTGAAAACAAGGAATTATTTAGCTATAATTATAGTATTTTTTGATAAATGGTTAAGTATATAGAAATTATTATGCATGTGAACAACACATGAAAGCTAAGTCTAAAACTCCGCAGATATGAATTGAATTTGAGTTACTGTTAGCTGTATAGTTTGTTTTGCAATTCTTTGGAGCAATGCATGAGAAAATAATTTGCTTAAAAGTTGTAATGAATGATTTTTACATTTTTAGTGAAATTTTTGATTGATGAACCGATTAATATTTGTGCATCAAATTCAATATATTTCACGCTAATTAACTTAGTTAATATTATTTATACAGAAACTTCTCAGTTTAAAGAAATACATTTTTGGTAATTCCTTTCTGTGAAAGGAGTCACTAAGGTCCAGGACTGTTGACACATTGCCGGCCAAATTACTTCGAATTTGGCGCCTTGTCTTTTTTAACAGGGCGTTTGATGTTCTTTGAAGGCGTTTCAAAGGAAAAGATCATACATTTTAAACTTGGCGCCTTCGAGATAGTCTTAATTTTCTCCTAAAACCCGCGCGAATTTCTTTCTTCTCTGGTTTCAAAACATTCCTTTCTTCTTGCAAGTTCCTTGAAGTCGAGTTCAACTTGTTCTATTAGTGCGGAGCGCCACCGAAAGATCGCACCAGCTCCTGGGGAAAGATTCTCCACTCCCGCGTAAATGCGGCCCGGATGAAAAGCTGAGAATTTCTATATCAGACGGCTGATCGCCTTGTCACGACAAGGAGTGCGGAAAGCTTCGTAAAAAGCATTTTGGAAAGTCTTCAAGGTTCTACCCAGAGTGTGCAAGGAAATGTATGTAATAGAAAAACGTAGCTAAAGGCACGGAATTCGTAAGGAAGGGCAGTTTTCGTGGGCAGAGGTAACTGTGACAACTTCAATACTCTTTGTTTTCTTTCGCCAAGTAACAATACTTGTAAATTGTGTGTCATTTATTTTCCAGAACATTCTTGTCTGACGAAAGAACTACTGCGACAGAAGAGGCGATGTTCCATTGTCATTTCATTTTCATCAACAATGCTATGCTCTCCCAAACTTTCTTTCAACTATTTCGCTGCCTGAACAAGGACTGTCTTCCTATCCTTCAAAAAATTTCAATAAATTTCGTTGGATTCATAGTAAACATTTACCCGGAGTTCTGCCTTTACTGTACCTTTTTACTTATTTTGAATCCTTTAACCGCTTCTGACGATCATGTTATTGAAAAACTCTAAAGCAGATTAAAAACCAGAAGCGTATAGAACCTTTCATTCTTCTAAAACGTCCTAGTCGGCAAAAATTGTTATTGTTATGAAAACCGTATTCATTTCGAAGATCTGTTATGAACAAAAACATATTAAGGTACGTCTGTAAAGCAGATCTACATTCTACAGATAGTAATCTGATAACCTGCGTGTGTTCGTCCGTGCGTCACTCACAGTGAAATTCCAGTCCGCCGTTTGGGGCATTCGGCACACGTCTTTTTCTGCTGGTGGGGATCTTGCTATTTTTTTGTATCCAAATCCATTCGCAATCAATCTAAATAAAGAATCTCAAATTAATGAATATAAAAACACTATTCAAACTGTTTAAAGCCACACTCGCATAGTTAAATAAGTGGAACATGTCTGTACGTCAAGTGAGTCCACTGCAGCATATACGTACATGTAGAATCAAATCAGTATAATTACATTCTCATAAGTTCCCGGTGACTAGTGAATCCAGGATTTGATTGTACCAAATTTTCTCCATTATTTTATTCTTGGGAAAATAAGTTCTGAGCGACATGAAACAATATTGTGATTTTTTTCCCTTACAGTACAAATATTGTACTTTTCAATTTAACCTTTCTACATCTCTTTTGTGCGTTGAAATCGCAGTGGTTCAGCTAGTGAAATATTAAAATGGGATAATATTATGGATAAGGTACTTCAAAATAATGTTGTATTGAGAACGCTAACCTTAAACTCGACTAAACATAGTGACGTGAAGCATGGCGGACAAGTTTGACCTACACGCTTTAAGGGAATTGACACAGTACATGGCCACATATCAATAGTGAAAAAATTACGATGAAACTGGTATCGAACGTATTACACCCTTTCCTTAAGCTGGTCCAAGGAAGACGAAAGATGAATGGAGATCAGAAGAGTCTCTTTAAGATATCTATTAAAGCAAATCATGCGTGCCTGAAAAAATAGACAAAGCGTATTCCCGCTGTTCAAAATGTTCAGCAATGTCCTGCATTAGTTTCAAGAAAGGAAAATAATGAAGATGATCTCAGTTCGGCAGCTTTCGAAACAGGAGACGCCTTCAGATACACTGAAGACAGTGGAAAAATTCGTAGTAGTGATGTCTCTGCCCTTGTGAAATTTGTTGCAAAGAATATGGAGCGCCATTATGTGGGTTAAATCTTGAATTCAAATAATACGTTTAATTAGTTTGCAGTTAGGAATAATCATGACTGTTCACCGTTATTGTTTTGATTAACATAACAATAGTTAATATTCCTAAATTGGTTTGCTTTTAATAAATTGATTTTTTCAGTGGTTTTAACTTCTTCCTTTTTAAGCCTTCCATTTCCTGTATTTATTATGCGGGTCAAACCTCTCACAGATGAGGAAAATCTACCAGTTTTGTATATTTTTATATATATATATATATATATATATATATATATATATATATATATATATATATATATATATATTGTTTTTGCCACATTATACCAGCTGGAAGGGAAATACTTTTTTTCAAAGAAGCTGATTGTTTGGGTAGCAGAAAAAGTTTATGATCAAAAGGAACGAGGAGAAAAATATTTAACTAAAAACTGGTCACGCCAGTTGAAGATCATGTTGTACTATTCACGTATCATTACATTTTAGAAGATGTCAATTTTTTACATTAGTACAATAAACTTTAACCCAGGGATCTACAGAAATTGTGCCATTTCGTAATGTACGTTCTCTGTTCAGGCGTATCAAACTGTATTGCTATGGATACTGTTAGACGAAACAAAGATCTGTAAGTTCGAGTCAATTTCAGAATTTGAAGATCGGATTCCAGATAATGTTTTGATTTTACTCTGAATAGAAAAAAAAAACTAGAAAAGTGGGACAATAATAGTTTTCTTTTCCAAATGAAACCGCGTCATACTCATTTCGATGACTCGTCGTTTGGAGCTCTGACCCTACTCGTACTAGCGTCGCCGGTCAAAGGCTTGTGCCCGGGTGGCGCGGGGGGAGGGGGAGGGGCCTTGCCCAGGGCGACGTAAGTGCACGCACGGCGAGGGAGCGTGTGAGGAATTTCGGCGTCCGCGAGTGTGCAGAAGACCTTTTCCGCATTCAGTCATGTGCTAAATAACGGCGAGACGTTTTATGACCGGTCGCGAGGAGTACGTTAGGTTAGTTTGTGCGTGCCCACGACTGGTCCCCGGCGCCACGCCGCGCCACGGCGCGCCGCGCCGCCGACGCCGCCGACGCCGCCGACGCCGCCGACGCCGCCGACGCCGCCGACGCCGCCGATGCCGCCGTGGCGCCTGCCAACCAAGGCCTGCGGCACTTCCACTCGAACACACCTACGACCAGAAGAGACGGCAGCAGCGCGCGAAACGGCTGCTAGGGATGGTGAATTTTCGAAATTGTGTTGCTTAAAAATTAAATTTGAAAAATAGTATATTAAAATCCATTTTGAAGGTGCATAAATTACTTCATTATTGCATTATACGTGGCAACAGTAGTTTTGTATTTTATTTCTGCGTCTTGTTAAAAATCGTTGATATTCTCCTTAAAATTTTATTTTATATTTGAAAAAGAATGCTATTGTGTTTAAAAGGTTGTAATTGTTCCTTTTTTCTACATTACTGTATACATATTCCTTTACATTCAGATATTATCTACATTACAAGTATATTCCCACTTCAGGCAGAAGTTGTGTGGCAAAGCGTCTCTATCATCCTATTTGATGAGAGAGGCGTTGATTATAGTGTGTTCTGCATACTGAAAAAGTAAAAGGAAACAATATGTTAATAATGGATGGAGGGAGAAAAAATATTGGAAACACTTCAAACATGTTATCTCGAATTGTCGGTGGTAAACTTCGTGTTTTAGGTTCTTTTCTCGACCGTACATCAGGATTAAAATAATTTAGCACTGTTTTAAAGACGGTTAACATTGATGGAGGTGGCAAAGAGATACCCGCAATTTTGTACTCCAAAATCGAGATATTTGTATGGATGGATGTTCTAGGTGTGTGACATACATAATGTCTGATTAAAATCTTTATAGCTGAAACTTGGTAAATGCGTCAGGTGTAAGTTCTAGTTGTGTCCTTCCGAAGAAAATTAAGATATTTTAATTTTGAAGGTACTTTTCAAGAAGCCTCTGTGACATTTTCTGGAAAATGGCTGCAAATTATGTCTTTAATTTTTTGTGCAATTAGAATAATGTAGATTTATAATGTATGGCACGGTTCCGATTTTCATTGAAACCTCAAATTTTGAAAATTGCGAAAGTTCAGATAGTTTCCAAACCTACCTTTCACCCTCAATATTAAAGTGAAAGATTTCTGTCTCAGTACAATTTATCTTTCAATTTTACGTCTTTAAATGATGGCATGCACAAAACATTTATGAGTACTTGTTTAGTAATAACACTAAGGAGAGGAATAGTTTCGGTATTCCCACAGTTATTTTTAATATTCTGTAGTGCTTTATATTTCATCCACATATTATTTTTGACAATAGAACTTAATATAGAAATTGGACTTCTCGGAAGTGTTTTGTGTAGAACTGCAACGAAGGGAGTTATTGATTTCTCTCTTGAAAATGTGTAGAACAATATAAAACGGGGCATTGTCAGTTCCCGAAATTGCATTGCAAATCGTACGGTTTCTTTTCTTTGGAATGGCTTGTCTATTTCAGGACAGTTCGATATTTCCCTGGGTGATAAAATTGTATTTCATATTTGACACTGATTTTAATTGCTTAACATAATCACCTTTACTTGAAATTATAGGGAATATATCGTGTAGTGCAGGGTGAAGAACCCTCTTCCCGAATGCAATGCGCATGCCGCCTGCGAAGTGGACCATGGAGCCCGCCGGTGTGTGGTGCCGCGTGGAGAAACCCGCGACCAGGAAGCCCGGCTAATCGTCCCCAGAGGCAGAGGCAGCAGCGGCGCCGGCCGTTTCGGGGGGAAGGAGCGCGTGCGTGCGTGCGTCCGTCCGTGGGTGTCGCAAGGAGGTTGAGAACCCCTCGCCAGGCGGGTCGCCACCGCCGCGACCTCCTACTCCGCCACCTCCACCTCCACCGCCGCGCCCACGGCATGAATGCCGGGCGGCCACCGCTGTGCCGAATGGACAGCGGCACGCCGCGCCGTCCGCCAGCACCAGTATCACCACCACCACCACCACCACCACCACCACCACCACTACCACCACCACCACTGCCGCGTGCGGTCAAGGCGCGGACGTGGCTTGCCCGCACCGAGGCTCGATCCGCGGGCGGTGGCGCTCCAGGCCCCGTGCGCCGCTCTCCCTCCCTTCCTCCCCCTCGCCCGGGCGAACCCTGCCGCTCACCCACCCACTCGCCCGCCCGTCCGCCTGCCCGCCCGCTCGCCCGCTCGCGCGCACGCAGCCGCCAAGGCCGCGGCCGCTTCCGGGAGCGAGGAATGCGGCCGTCCAGCCTGCGCGCCGAGTCACGAGCCCGGGCCCCTCGACGCGCAGTCGCCGCCCGCCACCGCCTTCGCTCTCGCACCGCCGCCACTAGGCGCCCCCCTCCCTATAGCGCCTCGCTGCTGCTCCCAACGCCACGTGGCCACGCTCGCCTGCCGACGGAAACGGCGCGCAACGCTGCGCTGCAAACCGTTCTGCCCTAGGATGGGAGGGTGGAATGGGTGAGTTCACTTAAAGAAGGGAAAGGCAATCTCGTATTCCATAATGCTATTGAATCATCCATTCGGAATTCCCTCGTGAAGCCAAGCATAAGATTTCTGATTCTTAGTGCCCAATACCCCGTTAGGTACATGGCATTAGAAGAAGAAGAGTTTATAGTTCCTGATCACCTACATTGCTCTGTGAACTCCAGTCGCCTCTGTTTGGATGGTTTGAATGCAACTGCGTGAAGCCCGTTGGAATTCCGGAGTTCAAATTATGTGCTTCAAACGTCATTCAATGTAAAGGCTTGTAAACACATGCTACCATTGGAAAATTGCCCACGCAGGCCGTCGCGCAACACAGCCAGACTTTTCTCTCGCATCATCGCCTGAAGCTGCTCGTTTATTGCAGACCAATTACAGGGCCTCGTTGGATTTAATCCTGTGGATTTTGGTGTTTTCTCGGGGAAAAAGATTTGTAGAATTTTGTATATCTCCTGCAGCAAGTGAATGGAACTGCTTTTAGATTCTTAGAACTCAAATTCTTCGCTTGAAACTATTCAGTTTTTTCCTTTCGTTGTTATCGAATTGTGAGTGTACTCAGGTCGAAAGAAAATTGTCCGACAACGCACCGGATGCTGCTGTCATTGTAAAAGAATAATAAGTGTTGAAATATAAACATTATTTCCTTTCAATTTATTTTACGCTTTGTCTTGCAAGAAAAGGAATGAAACGTAGCGGAAATTGAATTTCTTTCGGAATGTCAACCTGTCCAAGATTGTAAATAGAATTGAGTGGTTCTGAACAGAAATATTCCTAGAGTTGGGACTGTTCTAGAATGAATTTTGTCAGAAACAATAACTAATGTTCGTATTTGTATTTACTAGAAACATTTATTCGGATATTTACATCTACTATTCGTAATGAAATTTGAATTGGAAATATGCTCGCTCCTTTCAAAGGAAGTGAAGACATAAAATCACAGCTTACAGATATATTTTTAAAACTTCTAAATCAAAATTGCCTGTAAATGTTGCTCGATGTTATGCTAACATGTCGATATTATGCTAAAAACGTCCTGTTGGTATTGTAATCGCAGTATTTTTCTAGGGTAACATGGGCTATTTCGTTTTAAAAAAAATATGCGTGAAACGGCGTCTGAAAAATACCTCGGAAAAACTTGTGTCACTACGGAAAAATGTCTTCAATTACACTGGTTGTGTATTGAGTAACATTTAAAACTATGTCGCTACTTCCAGTTACGAGCAAGGACATGTGGTTTTAATTTATCGTTCCATTTCACGTACTAGTATATTTTCGTATTCACTTCAATATAGTAGTTTCTGCGCTATCCCCCTTTTTTCATCTGTGTATGATCGTCGTGGAGATTGCACCAGAGGCAAACCTTATGTGCTTCTCCTCTGCCCGTGCCCACTGGCCTGGAGCGTAGTCTCCCTCCCCCTTCCTCAGTCTGTTGGCCTCTGCACGGCTCGTGCAGAGACAGCGTCGCGCCGGGCCGGGCCGCGCCGCGACGCGGATCGCCGCAGGCAGCTGTCAGCTCATGAGCCCCGCAGCGGAGTTCTACAGATGTCTTGTGGCCGGCCCAAGGTCACGCGTTTCCGCGGCCCAGACTCTCGGCCGAGTGGCTCTTGTCATTCGCGAGCTTCACGCGCGAGCCGGTCTCTCCTGCGGGCGAGGCTCCCCGCCGGAATCGGGCGCCGGGGACGGTCCATTGGCGGCGGTCGAAAATGGGCCCGAGCAAATTGTCTGTCGCAAGGAAACGAGGCGAAGTCGACCGGCAAATTATAGATGAGTTCGGCCGGCTCTGATAGCTGAATGGTGAAATCATTGCTTCTGCATCATCTTTGATCGAGGGGTCCTTTGGGTTCGAATAAGGACAGTGGTGGATTTTCAACATGAGCCACATAGCGGGGTCGAATCCAACGTGCCTGGAGGAGAATTTTCGTGGTCTGCTACTCTCATCTCTGGTTTCTCCAATCAGTACTATGAGAACGCTGGATCAGAAGTCTAAGAAGTAGATCATGGACCGTGAGTGATCTCTTTCTCATCTTTGTTCTCTGAAACTTCTCTTGCGCAGTGTCACTTACAACGTGTACCCTTACAACATGCCTCTTGTAGCCGTTCTCCGATGATTTCGATATTTTGCGTTGGGGATGGTCGGAGGAGCTTGTAAAGCCTATCTACGCCGCCCCGTGGGTCAAGAGCCTCTTTCGAGCACATGCACGGCGTGGGCGTCTCCTTCACTAGAGCCGGGGATGCCCCTGCCAGATGGCAGTCGCGGATTGTAATGTCCGCACTGCCTCGTTGTAGTGCCTGGGATCTCGTTAGGAGGGATATTTCTGGAGGGATTTAATTGCATCGCACACCTGCCATCGTTCATTTACATGCCGCAAGCGTTGCCCGTCGCATTTCCAAGATCCACACCGCCCAGCCGAGTTTGATTCCTAAAATTCGGGAGGAAGTTGTTGGAAACCAGCGCTTGTGCCCGCACGTGCACAAAACCGGACATTCTCATCTTTTTCAGAAAGCTGATGTCGTGAGTTATCATTACATTCTACTCTGTTGCTAGAGTCATGTCGCGTTTGTGAGAGAAAAGCTATCGTCAGGCAGTGCGTGCACCGTCATTGCAAACGTTGCGTCCACTTATTGGTTTAGCGTGTCGCGCGATTTTGTCATGTTTATTGTCATGTAGTTACATGTTAGTGCACGTGACTAGGACAATGGTGTTACAGACGGGAACCTGGATATCCACTCACTACCAGTATTAGCTCAGCACACCGAGTCGCAATCATCTGTCGTCGTTTTTTATAAGCAACCCGCTAGACATTCATACTTACACGTTTTCGTATTACAGTGATTTCTGCAATAGGGACGTGACATTAATACCAGCTGGGTACACAAGATATGAAAAAGGACGGAGGAATAATAAGTATAAACGGGAGTGAAAAGAAAGAGAAGCAGAAGAAAGGAAGAAGTGAAAGAGAAGTAGAAAATGAAAAAACTTTATTTTAACTCAAGTGTTTGCATTCACTTAACTATCTAAGTACGATATTCTGCCTTCTCTTTATTTCTCGCTTCCTTGCCAGGTTTCAGTGGAGAACCGTCAAATAGTAAACTCCTAATCTGAATAAATTTTTAGCAATGCATCTTCTCTACAACACCGATTTATAACTATTAAATTTTACAATTCTGTTGTTAAAATTTAGATATTTTTTTCGAGATAGTCCCTCATGCTGGCTATTATCACATATTTCCCTATTTGGTTATTTCCTGGACCTTTTCATTGCAATTTTATAGTCCAGTTTTGCGGCAGTTAATTCCAAGTCACTATATCCTTCTGAAGCTGTTACAAGTTTAGATTGTTCTTTTGTCATTTCTGTACCCTTTGTAGCCCCCAAATTTGAGGATTGTCCTCCACATTCAAAGAGAAAGCATTCAGCCTCACCATGTTCATAAAGGTTTGCTTTGAAAGAACCAGGTCCTGCGATAATTTGAATAAGGTTTCTAGATAGGACTTCAATTTTTGGTTTCCTTTCTACTCGTATAGTAGTTTTAGGAACAAATTGTTAAAATTCTGGCTTTTCAAGCTCTCCTATTCAGACGCGTATTCCAGGAATGTTATTTGTAAGACTCTACAATTCGTCTTCACATTATCTTTTACATTGTTTAGAGGATTATTTTATGGCTCGAAATTAACCAAGTATACTTATAAAAATGCTAGTTTTTTTCTTTTCCGATATTAAACTGTTCGTCGAAACAAGATCAGTAAATACATACTTTTTTAAATATTGGGATTTTTCACCTATTCAGAATGAATTATCTTTTTCAATGCAACTTCTTCCTTAAAATTAAATCTTTAAATCATTTCATTTATTACTATTTTCATAGTATAAATAGTTTTGGCGAAATTTTTAGTTAATTCGTGAAAAAGTTCTAATGCTTTTCGTACTTGACCTACATATTGTGTATTGAAACTGGAGAATTATAGTTACCTTTTTCTCATTGAGACTTTATAACTTTTGTGATTTTTAAAATGATATGACTAGTTTTCGTAATTTTGTGAATTTTCCGAAAATGCGAAGTTTTTAGAATAGAACTTTGACTGCCGTTTCATACATTGGGCTCAGTAGAGAAGTCGCCTGAGAAATCTTGTCTTATGCCGGGCGCATATTTGTATGAATTTGAATCACTTTTGCGGATTCAAGTATCATAATTTTCCGTAGACCTGTCAAATAATGCGAGAAATTTTGTGGTGTTGCGTCACTACTCGTGATTCTTCATCGCAAACCACTTTGGCGTTCTCGATAAAGGACAGTTTAGGATCTAGGTTGGTTCCTAAATAGCTCTGTTGGTCAACCTGTCGGAGTGTCCTGGCTCGGAGTGCAATTTGTATAGGCCTATTCTTGTCGAAGATTTTTTTCTCTTTACCTCCTTGGCAGATATGTCGTAACAGCAAAGACTGATTTTTCTGCCAAGTTTTGCCATTTATCAATTATTGTCGAATAGAAAGAACGTGAAATTCTTCTAAATTATCTATCGAGTCTCTCGATTGTCTTCGTAGGCGACAAAGGGGGAAATTGTTTTCCTGAATATTCTTAATCAATGGATATAATATTCCAAAAAGTTGACCCAGATTTAATGTATTTTGCAGAACCCACATTTATAGTATAATATCGTATTTACTTGTCGCGCCTGCCAACTACCGTGGGCAGATCCTTTAAGACTTTGTTTCTTAAAGTTAGAACGGTTTAAAGAAACGTTCTATAATGTTCCAAATCAATCAACAAAAATGGCTACCTCGCATGATTAAACTGCCGGAAAAGTTCAGAACGACAACAAAAACAATTTTGTCGTTACCTCTTTGACATTGATAACTGCTTCCTTATCACATCTTCAGTGGTCCTGACAAATTGGTGAGAGAGTCATCCCATGCTCATTAGAAGTTCATGTAATCTATGAACAGTAATTTTATCTAGGATCTTATCCAGATCAAGCTAGAGATATATTGGTCGATATGTTACGTTTTTTGTTCAAGCGACGATTCATTTTTCTATCTCAAAAGTGCTACTGTTCTTTCATTCCACAAGGAAGGAAAATGTGTGGAATATTAACAAAGATTACAAAAAATCTCAATTCGTTTTAACAATGATACTCTCTTCACAATGATCGAATCGATTAAGTCAATACCTGGGGCCTGACCTAGCTTTGGTTATATAATATCGTGATCTAACACCTCTAATGCTGAGTCAATGTTGTCATCTCAGAATGTTACAGGCACTAGTGTATTATAGCATATTGTATGCCACCGTGGAAACATTGGGTTGAAGAGCTTCTACTCGTAGATGGACTTTCCCAACTGGAAGTGTGCTAATCCCAAACGTAGAAGGACTACACACACTGCGCGTTTTCCAGTTGCTAATTTGTAAATTACGCCCCACGGATCTCTCTTTCAGTTGTCCGGATTACGTACTCTTCCCAAGAGTCGTTGGTCGGCTACGTTAATGGCTTCCGGAAAGCGCGCTTCCACGCCCCTTGGCGATCAATGACATTCCCGTCGCGCCTCTTTGCCTCCTGACGCACCCCGCGCGCCCTATGGAGCCTAATGAGATTTGGTAAATCGCGGCGAGGCGGAAGCGTGCCAAGAAGCGCGCCGGCCTGCCCCCGAGAGACGCGGGCGGGGAACAGGTCGTCGCGGCCGCACGGTCGTGTTCCGCCGGATAATGACGGCGTTGCGTCCGCGTAGTTCACCTTGGAAGGAATGCTCCTGGCCGGCGACCAGCAAAGGTGCGCGCGAAACGGCGGATCACGATCGGAACTGGGGCTTTGGCTTTGCGCAGACAGAACCCGGGGAACCTCCGCGCCGCGTGGGCGGGGGCAAGGCTGGTCCACATGTTGCGTTTTGTTGTCGGTCCTGCGTGATCTTCTTGAAAGCAAAGCTCTGGACCACCAAGTCTTTTGGCACTTTGGTCGGCTTTATTCGGTTTATGAAAACGTCCAATTACACGGAACCGTTTTTGATTGATTCTCGAACTAGCAGTTTCTAATATTCAATCATGTGTATTTGCTGTATTAACTACAATAATTTGAAGAAAAGTAAATTACTGTTAATACATTATATATATGTATATATATGTATATATATGTATATATGTATATATATGTATATATGTATATATATGTATATATGTATATATATGTATATATGTATATATATGTATATATGTATATATGTATATATATATGTATATATATATATATATATATATGTATATAATTTCTCCTACGGCTGAACAATTTGCGACACTTGTTTGCCGACACAAAAAAGAGTGCTCTATAGTAGAACTCACGGCACTAATGATACCGTAAAACTAGTTGTACCTAACTCTCCCCCCAAATTTACTCTGTTATTTTGAAGAAAAAAAATCAAAAGCGAAACTGTTACTTTCGCTTTCGCTCGCTCTCTCGCTCTCTTTCGCTCTCTCTCTCGCTCTTTCTCTCGCTCTCTCTCGCTCTTTCTCTCGCTCGCTCGCTCTCGCTCTCTCTCTCTCTCTCGCTCTCTCTCTCTCTCTCTCCCTCGCTCTCTCTCTCTCCCTCGCTCGCTCTCTCTCTCGCTCTCTCTCTCGCTCTCTCTCGCTCGCTCTCTCTCTCGCTCTCTCTCTCGCTCTCTCTCTCGCTCTCTCTCGCTCTCTCTCGCTCTCTCTCGCTCGCTCTCGCTCTCTCTCGCTCTCTCGCTCTCTCTCTCGCTCGCTCGCTCGCTCGCTCGTTCTCTCGCTCTCTCAACTCGTAACAAAAACAATTCTAACAATAATACTCTGTATTAAGGAAGATGTTTAGGCCTGTCATCTAGTTATAGATAACGCTCCGTTATAGATGTAAAGCTATTTTTGTTGAAAAAAATAGAATTTAATTAAAAAAAATAAATTATGAAATCTTATTTCAGTAGTTTTGACATTCTCCTATGCTATACTTTCTTTTCGCATGTACTACTAGAACATACTTAACGTAATACCTGCTAATTATTGTAACATCTCAATCTACGGAACGGAACTTGTATATTTAGTTGACTGTCCACAAATTGCTCCAACCGCTCTTGAGAAATACATTTTTATCAACAAATAACTTATTTATATCAGTTTTCTCGTTCTGCATTTCATATATCAACTCAAAATTATTGGGATATTACACTGCTCGTGGAAACGTTTTCGATTTAGTCTGCTCGACCTTTCAAAGCGTTCTCATGGAAACTTCATCATTCAGTAACCATACCACTACTCATGGATCTCGGATTTTTTCGATTCAGTCTATGCAATCTCTCAAAGTATTGTCGTGGAAAATAACATATGATAAACAATCCCCTACTCATAAATCTGAGAACCTTTTTGATCCAGTTGATCGAAGCGTTCTGTTTATTTATTTAGGGTCTTCTACCAACTTCACCTCATTGGTATCAGGAAACGGACAACAACATTAGGTTATCCCATGTGAAAGAGATAATTTTTCATTGGCTCATGTAAGGACATCTTTTTTGTCTGTACAATCCTCCTTAGGTTTGGGCATACCTGCGCACTCGCAATCTTGCTGAAGCATTTCCTAGATATTGAAGGAAGGAGGTCAATTCTATCACCCAGCTGTCGGCGGGGAGAAGATAAGGAAGGAAAGATCGCACGCCATTTTTGATCCATTGTTTGTGATACTGCACCAGCATCCGCCTGGACTGAAACTGATCCGACGAGACCACGTTTTTTAATTCGGTAGTTTACCACGGGCCACGAGAACTCGAACTTTGGAACTCATAATCTACGAAGTTTTAGTTGCAGATACTCCACTCGAAAGACTATTGGTTTTAACGGAGATCACGAAAAATCGCAGTCAGCTATGGTGGCAAGTCAGTAAAGGTGGCAAGTTGGGTACGAAACATGCGCTCTTAGAAATGTGCATTTTAATCCAGCAATCTAAAGCTACCAACACGTAACCAACAAAACCATAGAAAAACATATGGAAATTAAAGGCTGATGTACCGTACTCCAGAAATGTAGGTTATTTTAATTACGTAAAATCGTGAGTGGTGTTAGCTTTGGTTAAAAGCTAGTAACACACCCTAGAACGTTGAACATACTTGAGTTGGAAGACGATTTTTTCTGACGGATTTATGCTCTGATGTTTATTATTCCAAAAGCACACATGTTACTGATTTAATTTATGTGCCCCTAATATTTTAACACAATAACTGGGATCTTTTTTCTAGATCCCTGTTTTACTCTTTTGTTTTGAATAATTTTTTGTGGACTTTCATGTGGATGGCGAGGTTAGATTTTGTGAGTGTTGTTAGCTTCAATCAAGCTTCAGCAGCACCCACGTTATTAGAGAATATGGAACGAGCCCGAAATTTAAAATTCGGGAATGCGACTCCCAATTAACCTAAAATTTTAATTTTCTAGTCTTTTTTTAGTCTTTAATTTTCTACATGTTTTGGTAGTGGCTGCTTACTTTAGAGATTTATTTTTAAACCTCTTCCGGATTCACTTCTCTTAAGGCTGGTCTACATATAACGCGTTGTCGCCAGACTTTCTTGAGCTTAATCTAAAAAATCTACGTATTCTACAAATTGTGTCCTTTTGTATCGCTCTAATGCATTTGAACAGGATACTCCTACACCACAACATGGGTTGTCAGAAACTGTCGACGTTAGCCTCCAAGATCAAGCTATTGTCCCTTTTGAAATAATATACGAACTACTAGTGGTGCATCAGACTTTCCCGTATTAGGTTTATAATTCCTTAGGTCTCTGCAGGCTACTCGGACCTGCACATACTTTTGTCATCTGCCGTGTATTGCCGCCCAAAGTACATGGCGTTTGAGCATTTCTGAAAATGTGCAATTTTGGGCTAGTTCTCACAGAACACAGTTGAGTTATTGTGAAACTTTAGTGACATTATTTAAAGCACATGTACTCATAAATATAATGTGAACAAATTGTTGCTAATTTAAATATTATCGACCTGAGAGACAAGTCAAAAAATTATATTTTAGTAATTTTCTAAAAACAAAAGAATAGTATATGTCATCTTATAGAGCTCATTTAGCAATATCTCCACTAAAAGTTTAAAGAAAAAAATTTGAGCCGTGCAGTATTGCAATATGTGCAATTTTTAAAAAAATTACAAAAACAAGATTTTCTGAAAAACGATTCCAAATTTGTTATATAAACTTTTCGTAGTGATGGTGCTAAATACACCCTATAAAATGACCTATACACCATATTGCCCTAATTGTTTGTTTTTTTCAAAAATGAAATTTTTTGACTTGAATCGCACGTCATTAATATTTACCTCTCCGGCGATTTGTTCACATTATTATATTTGTGAGTACACGTGATTTAAATAATATCACTAAAGTTTTTCGATAACTCAACTGTGTTCAGTGAAAACTAGCCCAAATTCCGCATTTTCAGAAACGCTCAAACGCCATTTCCTCAAAAACGGCTCCAAATTGTTCATTCAAACTGTTATAACAGATAGTGCTAATTACACTGTTTAACAGGGCATAGAAATATACGGCCTCTAGTTTAATTAGTTTTATTTTTGGCATTCTTTTTTTAATAAATGCAATGCCTGGATCCAAGTAATCTGTATTTATATTATCCAATTACAAAATAATTGTGTTTAATTAGTCAACTCTGCATCCAAAATCAAGCATTTATTTGTTACTTAATTAACGAAATGTGTTTCTTTAGCATTAATGTCCCTGAAATACTCAGGTTCTTGAAATATGGGAACTCCCAATTATTTTCCCAACTCGTGTGCAGTCGTGTACAAGTACTCCTGTATAACTTCTAACAAAAACAAGAAAAACATTTTTGAATATTATTTTGCATTAAAAAATTGTATGTAAGCATCTTAAGTAGGTTCGGTTTAAACTCCCTTCGCAGAATCTTCCCTCCTAGCCCTCCTCTGGACTCGTAGTTGTGTAGGGGAATGGCCTACAGCAGGCATGTCAAGATCGCGGGGAAGGTAGTTTATTCGCGGTAGGTAGGTTCTCGGGCACTGCATTCAGAACAACTGGCGCGAGATTTAAAAGGGTGAGTTATAGAAAAGGGCTCCGGGATGGCATTGGATACCTGGCCCTGCAGAGTCATTTGGACAAGTCTTTGGAAAAGATAATTGAGAGTTATCGCCTCAAAAGCGATATGAATTCCCATTTCTTCAACTAAAGCAAAGAAATGGTCTAATAAACTGAAATAATATACCAGTCAGATAGTCAGTTGAGAGTAAAATTAACCATTTTGAATAGAAAGTTTCTCTTTTTTTCATGATTTGGTTACTTAAGGCTGCATTAACTTTCTACGGTTAGATTAGGATATTTAACAAAGTGTCTTCCTTGTTAAAAGAGCTGTTCGCTTGCAAAGAAACTTGCTAATTTATTTTACATTATTGTTATATACAGCTAATAACCTAATGACAGTAAAAAATAACGCAAAACGAAATCATGGTAAGAATTTGCCATTCAGGAAAACGTTTATTCAAGGCCGGATTTAAAAAAAAATATATATACATGAAATAGAAATAAGTAGTAAGGAATATAAACATGCTACAAATCTTGCAAACATATTTTCGCCACTAATCCCCGCCTGACGCAGTTTCGGTTTGTGCGTGTGCACCCCTTTCTGGACTCGGGGGGGGGGGGGGGGAATGCGAGCGGAGTAAGGAGACGTTACCCGTGTTCCCAGGCGGGCAAAGTAGCTCGTGCGGGCGCGGTCCGACGTGCCTGGCCTACGGCGTTGCCTTGACCTCGACGTCGCGCATGCCGGTGTGTTTTTGCAGGTGTCGCTCGGCTTTTCATGAAAGATCTGAATGGAGCGCTGGGGGGGGCGTGGATTCGCGTGCATCCGCGTCGGCCGAGCGTGGGCGGCGGCGCGGCGCGGCGAGTTGACAGAGAGCGGCCGCGCGTTTCGTGCCGCGCCGGAAACGCCAGGCAGCTGTTGCACTTGTAGGGTACTGCGCAGTTGTGGGTTCGGCGTGGTGGTTACTCCGGGTGATGTACTACGCTCATCCGTTTGCGTTCTTCGTTGGTGACTTCTTTTTTTTCTTTTTTCTTTTTTTTTTTCTTCCTGATGTAGGGTAGGTTTTTAAAGATTAAATGTTTTTTTCCGTCGGAATAGTTGCGTGTATGTTCTTGGGTGAGAATGATGGGCAAAGATAGCGAGTGTTTTAATTTCGAAGATTATTTTTGAATTCAAAGGTTAGTGAATGTGTATAAATGAACGCAATATCTAGCAGTCGTCTGACACAAGTATCCCTTTGAGTGATTATATTTATAAGTGATGCATTAAGCTTTTAAGTGACGGATATCGGGATATCTTACATTAGTTCACTACACATATATGTTCAGATCTAGGGAAAGATACATTTCAATTACATTTTTAAAAACCTGTTTAACTCCGTGTTCACATATAATAGTGGTTGCATATTGTTTCAGAATTTGATGACGTCCTTAATTTCATCAGCTTTGAAGAATAATAACAACATGAAACAATATTTTGAGGGTTTTCGATTTACCGTGCAATGCGTATTTAGTACTTTTCGGGGGTAACTTTTCCACAGTTCTTTCTTTTGTGCGGCGATGTCGCAGGGGTTCAGTTGGTCAACGATTACTTTCGATACGAATTAGGTATTTTAGAAATTTGGAGAACGGGTAATGAATGCCATAAATGTGGTGAGCCGGTGGAGGAACATCCAAGTAGAAAGAGATATGGAGTAGCAGGAGATTAGCAGATTTTAGATCCTTGTAGCCTATGTATGTCATGTGTTCCGTGTATGACTGTCACGTGGTTGGCTTACCATACCATCGCGAATCCCATCTGAACTTCAGCTTATTCATAATCATTCACCCATGGTCACCCTTCATGGACTTTTGTTTAGTGAAACGCAAGGGTCAAGCACCGTGTATATATTCAGAAAGGGATTTTAGCCTCCTTGATCGTAAACGCGGAGAAATATGCCATCTTGGTACACCGTACATTGATGTGGGAAAATATTGATCATTATTTTATGTGATGTATCGCAAAAAAAAATGACAAAACGTTTCCAAAGGTTCCAAAATTGCTTCCAAATTTGTATTATGATCGATAGACTCCAATAGAGGAAGCAGGTTTTGCGTGTTCATCCCACGCGATCGAACGTTAGAAAACATTTGTGTTGGGCAATGACAGCCATGCAAATTTTTGAGTCTCTGCGCAAATGAAGCAGGCACGCGAAAACATGCTTCACGACTGGCGTCAGTGCACCTGGTAAACAAGTCACGCGCAGTATTAGTCTGTTTATATTTTTCGCTCCTTGATACCCAAAATCAATTTTTCAACCCGTTGTTATTTATAATAGTGCACTATTTATGGAGCATTCTGCAAACTTATCACTAATGGATTCAACTTATTTTCTTAATTTTTTTATTGCAGACGACACACTGGTTCCTGTGAATGTTGAATACTGTTACTATTATTATTATTATTATTATTATTATTATTATTATTATTATTATGTCGGCTCCGTGGCGCAGACGGTTGCGACAGCTGTCGTCAGCGCCGAAGAGGCTGCAGGTTCGAGTCCTGCGTAGACATGGTCGTATTTGTGATTATCCCTTCACCCTTCGTCATCATCATCCTATCATCTCATAATTCACACTTGAGGCATAACAACCTTGTCGTACTGAGGGATAAAGCTGATAAGCTGATCCTGGGAAAATTATGCACGTTAATCGTGTAGCGAGGTTAGTATTGGCCTGTACGCCAATAATAATAATAATAATAATAATAATAATAATAATAATAATAATAATAATAATAAAGTATTATTTTATCTTATGTGGAATATACTCCGTGACCAAAAACTCATTTCCTTGTACAACCATGGATTGATGTGGAATTTTATTTCTTCTTTTATCTTTTCCTAGAACAGCTTATATAATTGATAATAGAAAAAGTTTATTACCAAGTTATTAAACTTAAATCAACTATAAACGTGTGGTATTTATTTTCTTGACATTTTTCCTCCTTCGTAAGAACATTAGAGTTTTACTGTGTATAGCCCGGAGCTGTACAGATTATTGCAATATCGCATAACATTCTGAGAAAATAATGGCGTAGCATATTTCCGGGGAAAGGTTAGAATAGAACCTGTTTGCATTTTTTGCCTGAACAGCACTTCCTGTGCACCTCATGGGACACTAGTCGAAGCGAAGTGGACTTTGGTGAAAAGGGTGGCTGTTTCATAATCTGCGGTTTAAAGGAAACAAACCTCGTACACAATTAATTTTTGTGTTAAAGACTTTTTTTTTAGTCCCTGCAGTTTTGCAGTTGATTGTAGGTATTTCAGGGCCGCTGATTTCAAAAAGCCTAACTGCTTGGCTGCAACAGCTCGTTTTGAAGATACAATAAAAAGAACGATTTTCGTCACTTTCAGAATCACAATTCATTTTGAATTAATACGTTTAGTATATTTCATTATTATTTTATTACAAACCGCCAAATTTGAATTTCCAACCATCAAATTTTAACAGTGCATATATCGCCATACTGGCGTTAATAACTATTTCAAGTTCGTGTTTTATAACATGCAAATGTACGTGGCAATATATTGACAAACGAGTCCATTTCTCTCCAGGCGAGGATAAACAGATTTATTTATCATTTGAGAGAGTCGTCCGGGGCGCGCCTTGAAGCCCCGCCTCGTTCAGAACAGGGCACGTGGCCTGCCTGAGGGGGGAGGCCGCCGGGATTCCTAGGTCCCTCCCTATCCCTTTCGTTGAGCGACGGCGCGGGGGCAACGGGCGGGCGTCCAGCGCAACCTGGATGCACTGCGCCGTGCCTCGCCCCGCCCCGCCCCGCCCCGCCGCGCCGCGCCGCCACCCGTGCCGTCACCCTGTCACAGGCGCGCTATTTATACCAGACCACGTCCTGGCGCACACGCGAGCCCGACTGCACCACCTGCTCAGCCGTCACTGGCCGGCGCCCCCCGCCCACCGTCCCCTCACTCCCCGCCACGCCCCTCCGACCGCCGCCGCCGCCGCTTGTCAGCTTTATTAGCGTCATAATAAAAGGTGCAAATTTCGCCGTGAATACGACGCGAGTAAATAAACCCTCTGATAACGTGCCGTGCCGCGGACGTGTGGGGAGAGGGACAGGCAGCGAAGCGGAAAAATCGACGCAAAAGAAGGTTCGAGATGCGAAAGTTACGATGTCGTCGGACGTGCCGTCTCCTCTCGTTGCCCGTGGTCTTGGACATCTTCGCTTCTCAGCGCATTCGCTTGGTCTCAGTCTGTGAAGTTTCGTGTCCGTCAGCTCCCTGCTCACTCGAGCTTATTTCTCCGTTCGCGTTCTAGGGAATGGGCTAAAGGCTCTTTTGCGGTCTCTCCCATGTGTTTTTTCCACTAGTTCTTAGTTTCATATTTTTTTTTTATCTTTCTTCTTTTTCCCTACCTTTCCTCTCAACTGTTCTTACAATTACCCATTTTTTCTCAAGGCAATTCAAAGTCCCGAATTTTGTGCACTTGTTTTCCCTCACGAAGCCGAAGTGCTTCAATATTCCTTTCCATTCTCGCTTTTATAGTTAGTTTTCTTATATTACCTCCCACCCACCTTACCCCTTGCCTCAACTGTAGAACAAAGATAGTCTTTCCTCTATGCTCCCTCTACCTCCCTTCCTCCCCCCCTCTCTCTATTTCTTTGCTGTCTTCCTGTACTGCCCCGTACTGCTCTTACGGAGTCCAGCGGCCAACGGCAGCGTAGCAGCAGACGAAGACGTCGCCGAGCAGCGCGGCACCGCCGACGCCATCGCCCCCGACGACAGCGGCGCCGCCGACGCATTCCACACTTAATGTGCCATCGCGGGCACTTCGCGCCGAGCGTTTACGGCGCCCGCGCAAGAAAACGCGAACAATTTTATTGTGTCCCTCCCCCACCCCTCCCTCCAAAGATATATGGCAACGGCGAGGGCCCGCGACGCGGTTGGGCCGGGCCTGGCCGGGCCGGGCCGGGCCGGGCCGGGCCGTGCTAGCCGCCTTCGCTATGCCCGGCCCGCTGCTTCGTATGGCCTTCGAGACTTCGGAGGAGGAGATGCCGATGTTGGTGTTGTTGCTGCGGCGGCAGCGGTGAAGGCGAAGGCGGCGTTCGTTGGACCAGCGGCCAAGGACGCGCGCAGAAAAACTGGACCAGCGCGGCCGCGAGTTCAAGACCCGGTGGCGGCGCCGCGTGCTGTACGGACGCGCCTGCTGGGTTCAGGGGCCGCGGCCGCGGCGCGGGAGGGCGAGGGCGGCAGGCGCCGCGCAGTGGGCCAGCGCCCTCATTCCACCCGCGCACAATGGCCTCTGCGGGCGATATCACGAATGGTTGGGATTTATTGGCCACGCAATTGAGCATAACCCGTTCGCAGTTTCACTCTTAGATACAAACAATTATCACCTAATCATACACTAAGTAGTGAAACACGACCATGAGAGTAAAAGAATGAATATTACAAAATATAAGTTACATTCGTTACTATTCCGCTAAATCAGTTTTCAGATACATTTTCCGTAGTAACTGGCGTTGAATCTTTCGTCAATCGTATTTTAGGAACGATCGGTGTGTGATCGTTTTTGAACGTTGACAATATGCAAATTTGTTGAATTTTCGTTATAAAATTACCTTGTATCTAAATAAATTTGTAAAATGTAATTCTCAAATAGAGTATCCAGCACTCGTCAAATTTCTCACTACAAGAAATTCTTGTACGCTTCAGAAAATTCTGGGAACAGCTACATTTTCCTTATACGAAGAGCGTACTATATTGTTTTACTCTTTCTTTTTTCCTACCCAAATGAAGTACATTACACATCAGTTGTTACGACCACCGTTTCAACATAATCTCTTTGTAACTGTATGCTTTTTTGCCATGTCAGTCTCTCCAGATCGGCCCAAAACTATTCTTTCGGAGTGCTGCGTACCCATGCCTTGACAGTTGTATCCAGTCCTTCAAATTCCACAAAACGGCGCGCAGAGATTTCTTCGTGTTCCTGAACAGGTGATAATAACTTGGTGCCAAGTGGGGAGAGTGTGGTGGGTGCGGCAGCACCTTGAATCCCTTTCGATCAATGGCAGCAGTGGTCTCTCGGCTTGTGTAGTGGCGGGCATTGTCATGTTGCAAAAGCATACCTTTAGCCCATTTCCGTGGCTGCTTTGTTTGAATGACACGGCGTACGCGCTTACGGGTTGCCACACATGCTGCGCTGTTAATCGTAGCCTTAAATTCCAGCCAGTCAATGACGATGATGCCTTTTGGGTCTCAAAACACTGTCGCCATTCGCTTGCTAACTGATGGCACTGTTCGTCATTTCTTTGGCATTGAACTGTTCCTAAGCTGAAGTTGACTGGATCTTGATCATGGCGTTGCAAAAATTCTCTGCACACGTCCACGCACCTCTGCTTTTGGTCTGCAGACACGAGTCTAGGCACCACCTGGATGACACCTTCCCCAACTGTAAGAAACTGTGCACGATCCGTTGTAGGTTCTTTCGGCTAATTCTCGTGGCTGCCTCCATTTCCGTAAATGTGATTCATTTGTTTCCTTGGATGGCCTGTTCGACTCGGACAATGTTGGCTGACGTTGACACCGTCACATTCCTTCCAGAACTGATTCCTTTGTCTACCAATGTGTTTCTACTTCTGTTTTCCTACCTTCCACCCAGTTGTAAACTGCCTCCGTAACGGTGCATGTTTCCCAGACTGCCACCAAGAGCCGATGAATTTCTGCAGTGGTCACGCCTTTTTTTCCATAGGAACCGAGTCGTGTAGCGCTGTCCATGACGCTTCTTTCCATGTTGTGTGCTCCTACGCTGATGGGTATGTTATGAAATGTTATGTTAGAGAACATTTAGGAATGGTTGTAATCAATTGTTTTTACTTTCTCGTATACGAACGTATATACGGAGAATAGAGCAAGTTATGTATTGCTGCGCGAAAAGGGGCGAAGTTTCTGCAGAAAAAAATTAATTGCCCGTCCCTGGTAACTAACAGACTGGCACAGACTTTTCCGTTTTGGTTTTCTATTTTCTTTGATCTCGGCTAGCTATTCGGACGTGCCACACACTCTTACCAGCTGCCATCTGTCGCCGCCTTAAATACATTTTTGGAATTTTCTTAATTTTTCGGTTTCTTAATAATAGAACGGAATTATTGTTTTAAGATTATTAAAGAACAGTAAAATCTAGTCCTAAATGGCAATTTCCTTTGAAAAATTTGGAAACATTTTAAAGGAAATGGCGTTTAAACGTTTCTGTAAATTCTATATTTGAAGGTTTTTTTCACAGAACATTTTTGAGTTTTCGAAAAACTTCATTAGAAGTCATTTAAAGCACTTTAAATCACAAATACAATAATGATTACAAATTTCTCGAAATGTGCTTATTAACGGCGTGAGAGATCTTTTAAAAAAATACACTTGTATTATTTCAGAAAAAAACTAAAATTACCCCTAAATAAACATTACGTTATATTAAAGAGAACTATTAGCACTATCCTTTAAAAAGGTTTGAACAAATTTGGAGCCTTTTTTGACAGAATGGCGTTTGAGCGTTTCTTCACATTCGAATTTTGAGCTAGTTTTCACGGGAAACGGTTGAGTTTTCGAGAAAATGTATATGATATTATTTAAAGCACATGTACTCATAATGTAGTAATGTAAACAAATCGCTGCTAATGTAAATATTAACGACGTGATGTATAAATAAAAAAATAAATGTTTGTAATTTTTGAAAAAACAAAAGGATAGAGCAATATAGCGCTTATGTCATCTTACGGAGTACATTTAGAACTACCCTACCAAAAAGAAAATAATTTGAGCCGTTTTTGAGAAAATATATTTTTATAATTTTTTGAAAATGAACATATTGCACATATTAATAGTGTAAACGATTTTTTTAGACACTGCCTACATTAAAAAATCTTTTGTTTATGCTAAACATGACAAAGATACCCTCTTAGATTAAAATGTATTGAATTTTTAAAGCTTCTATTATTTTATTATTATTGTATTATTTTTTAATGTCTCTTCACACTCTTCATTTGATAGATTTTTTAAAGAGAATTCTGATTGATATTTATAGGTCATTTTGAAATGAATCATCCTTAGTTATGTCTTTTGTAACATTTTCACTTTTGTAACACTTGTAATATATCCCAAAGAAAGTTGTAATTGGGGATTGAGAACCGTTGCAACAGCCGTGGACATTATGTAGAGAAATTAGTACTAAAAAGAGAATTTAATCGATTGTTATGAAAGGCAATGTGCAAAAAGCCGCTTAAGAAAGGCAAAGCATATACCTATTTATAGCAAGTTTCGGAAGTTAAAATACAAAACAAGTGCTATAGTGTTTTGCAGGATTGTTTTTGGAATCCACCGGTGGTTACATTTGGTTACATTTAGTAGTATTTCGCTTCTAAGTGAAATGGAATGTGGGAATTTCCTTTTTAATGGCATTAGCATTAAAATAGTTGTACGATATATCGTTTGCTAGTAGCATTATTTAGATTATTTCCAATGCGCCCAGGATATACAAGAAAACTGCAGTCTCGGACATATTGCGAGGTGTCTATAGTTTTGTTAGGTATCTAGGAGCTGGAGAAAAATCCATTTACGTTTGTTGTTTTGAAATCCGTGAAGGAGATTCGATTTTGACAGAAAAAAGCAAATATTTGATAATGATGTTTTTATGAGTTTCATTCTCAGTATCAGTACTTTCGTTGCATCTGAAGACACGCGGCAACAAGGCTGCAAGGAACAGGCCGTTCGCCATTCTATATTTCCTATTCATGTGTCGGGGTATCGAACAGCAACTCTTTTGAAAATCGTGGTAGTGTTCATGTATACTGTTTTTGTTAATTTATTTCAGTCCAGTTGTTCCTGAGATTTTTATTTCTTCTTCAGCAGTGTGCGAACTACTTTGTAGAAGACCATTGGGAAGACATTTTGTGTGGTTTTGTCCACTGCCACCTTGTAAATTATTATTATTATTATTATTATTATTATTATTATTATTATTATTATGCGTATCGGCCGTTTATGACCACGGTACTCGGTATCTTCCGAGGCCCAATCATATTTATCTCAGAGCGATTGTCATTATGGAGATCAGCTTTTCGGCTTTATCCCTTGGTAAGACAAGTAACGTGTCCCACTACGTGCTACGAGTTATGAGTTATGAGGTTACAGGCGAGAGGTGAAGAGACAATGTAAAATACTTCCATGCCTAAGCTGGACTCGAACCTGCAGCCTCCTCGGTGCAGACGAAGGCTGCCGCAACCGTCTGCGCCACCGGGGCTGGCGTCATTCTTTGTGATAATATTGTTAAAATAATGATGAATAGCATTATGCGATTGCGAAGTCTGACTTCAATGTTACTAACATTAAATAGCTGTGGATTCGTAAAATGCAACGTAACTTTGAAATATATTAACCGTGTTTGAAAGCATTTAAATAAAAGTGTTTTTTTATGGACAAGAAAAGCTTCAGTTACTCAAATCAAATTATGAGCCGTACACGCATTATAAAGAAAGGAAATTGGAAAACACTTTTGGAAACTGAAATAATTTTAATGGATGAAGAAAAGAAAAACATAAAATACTCTGACCTAGTTTGATGTTATCTCTCGGAATCTCGGTTACAAATTTAGGACCGGGCATTCATATCTATTGGGAGAAAAGTCTTCGGAACCTGTACCTTTATGTGTCAGGTGGTCAATTCATGCCACGGGGGATTACTCTCGATAACAAATGTCACGGTGAGGGGAACATCTGTTGAACGTCTTACGTCTCTTAGTCCTCGTTTCCACGCAATCAGGGTCCTTAGCGATGCTCTCCACGTAGAGTCGAGCTGCAGCCTCGCGTTTGCTTGGCTGAGGCCGGGGCCTTATCCTTTACCTCTGCGTTCCTCTGCATTCCACTTCACCAGTTTCGCATACTCACGTACTCCGATACCGTTGTCGACGACGGCGAGTTTCACAAAGTATACACTTACTCCGGCAGCCTATAGCAGTATCGTGCTGGCGAGGCATATCAGCGTCGTCGCTTCGACGTGGTTTAATGGGTTCGAGAGCCGCTTCCCAAGAAGGCGCGAAGAGGGAAGAGGCTCGCCCTGGAACCACAAATCAACCAATGGAAGAGGAATTCGCTGCAATTAACCTGGGTAAGGAGTGCATTGAATCGGTCGGACTAATGAACAGTGCATCCCGTTGCAGGTCATTTTACGATTTAAAATTTGTTGTTTTGGTGATTATTTCTTTTTCCTTTGCTTGTACGATTTATGCATTCATGTACGTGAGAATTCTCTCATGCAATTACTCCACTATGAACTAAGTTATAGCAGACCTCATGGCAACTATTTTATTTGATGAGTACTTTTTGTAGATCACAGACTTCTGTATCACGTTCAGAAATAGTTAAGTAATATGCATTAATGTTCGTTACATATTTCGATTCCTCAAATAATAACAGGCAAGTATCTACGCGTAGGAATATCGTCCTAATGATTGAAACGGGTGGTTGAACTAGGAATGAAAGCTAACTGAATGCGACTCGCCTTCGAACTTCTATACACAATTCTACTGCAATGAGTCATACGATCAGAAGATTCTCTCATGGGAAAACGGAAGGTATTTGGCGCCACAGACATGGCTTAAGAAAACGCAATTGACCCTCTCCCCCTTACATTTTGAAATTCATTGAATTTTCACAATCATTTAAAACGTTTAGGAATTCATTAGTTTAACGTGCTACACTCCTTTATAAAATGCTGTCTTCCTGCCTAACAATTATAAACGAGTGACCACAGAATTGTACAATACATCCACCGATCTGCAAATAATAGTTAATTATGCGTGTCGTCCATCATTCACGTCTTTTGCTGAGTACCTTTTGGGGCACAGCAAGTTATTAAAGCTATAATTCGCTGCGTCTCGGTCTGGTGGAGATGAACTGGTCATTTTTCAAATCCTTATCTCATAAAATTCCTCAAATTAATAAATGTTTAAACTGTTTAACTAGTCGGATACGCCATACCAAGCAAGTGAAGAATAATTGGAAACCAATCCCTTTGTATGCCTTGAAATTATCTTTCATCGTTTTTCGGAAGGAAGACTCCGCGCCGTGGGAACTAGAGAAGTGCTGTGGAGAAAGGAGATTCATAGAATTTAAATTTCGACCAATGGGCGTCGTCAGGTTGGCTCAAGTTATTGTGTCCCGTGCTGAGAATTAAAAACTTGTCACATACTGGAAAGCAAATTATTTTCGACATGAGGAGTGTCACAACGGAAACGGCAAATGAGAGATAATATTTCGAGAGTTTTGGATGTTATGTACTGAGGGGGGGGTCACGTTTTTCCAGAGTATGTAATAACAACAATGCCATACGAACTTTAAAACGTTATTTCGGTGTTACGCTCTTGAAACGCTTCTCTCTTGTTGGAACCGTTTTGGATTCCTTACGAAAAGTATGAGATGTACATGCCATGCATATTAATATGCACATGTATATGAGGCTCAAATGTTGTATTTAATCGCTGAACAGAATTCTGACCAGTACATTGATACGCATGTGTTGTGTTCATTATTTGTGAATGGAAAGCGTAATATAAAGCTGCGTGTGGAACCGAAGCCCCGACCTTGTACTGCACAATGTTCAAAATAAAGACCCATTCGCCCACCCTACGCTCCGCGATCCATTCCACCCGACCGTCTGTCCAGGCCCCGCCGGAAGAATAAAAAAAAACATTATTACATTTTAAGCGTGTGTACGAGGCGGGCGTATGTGGGGATTCGCCAGCAGCGAACCCTTCACATGTGCTGGTGTTATTTTAGGCGTGCACATGGGCCAGATGCGGCGGGGTGGGAGAGAGAGTGAGAGGGAGCGTGGAGGCTGGCTTTCGGGAGGGGCCTTCCGGTGCCCCCGGCGCGCGCGCGCGGGACGCGGAGGTCGGTGGGAGATGGGGACGGGAGCGTGGACACTGCCGCAGTGGCTGAGACCCCGGAGCTGATGGTGGCGTGGGCGGGGAGTACATTGATTGATTGATTGATTTGTGATTCCGGCCGAGGCGACCGCTAAATTCTCGTAAGTGTAGTGCATGTTTTCCCTCGGAATTGCGCTGTGATCTTCCCCCGCTAGATGGTGAAATCCGGCGCCGACCTACCGTCGGCAGGCAAGGTTTTCGCCAACCAGGTGTCTCCCACCAGCGGGGCATCGCCCTAGCCGGAACGAGCTCTAAGCTCGCAACCGGTCTGCCGGCGACATGTGTAGTAGTGTAGTGCACGGGAGTGTGAGCGCAGCTGCAGTGGATGGGAACCGGGAGCGCGAGCAGGCCGGTTCCCATTCATTCACCAAATAGGGTTTAGGCGGGATGGAACCAGGAAGGCGATCGAAGTGGGGGCGAAAGAGTAGATGGAGACGGAGAGACGAGCGCTGTTGATACACAAACCAGGAAGTTGCAGACGGGAAGCGCTTGAAGGGTGGGTCCGGATCTGGCAGAACTGACGCTCAATGGGGACGGAATTCAAGTGCTTGTCGGTGGTGGAAACGGGTGGTCGTCAGCAGCGCTGAAACGAGGGTTGAGGAGTACTGATATGGACCGAACGGGGAGTAAGTATGTGGTTCCGGATTGCTATGATGACTGCGGACGAACCTGGGATGGTCAGGCACAGGGCAATGAAGAGACTTGACATGGAGAGTCGGGCAGCGAGGCGCGCCGGATCTTAGAGAGTAAATAAAGACCGATGACGGAGGTAGGGCCCGTGAACGCGTGCGGGGTATAACGGGGAACGCGTGTGGTACAAGGGTGTGTGGGGACGGGCAGCGAGAGAGTAGCGAGGCGGGGACCCGCAGGGCGAGGAGATCTCAAACATTTGTACGGGGTCGTGAGCGGGTGGGGCCCGGGAGCGCTGCCGGGGTGGGAGGAAGCGGCATGGCCCGGGCCAACGGAAGTCTCGCGTTCCCACCGAATGTCGAAGGCCAACGCGGCGGCAGTCGGCCTGGCGCGCACCCACTCCCCCGCGTACGCACTACGTCGTGGCTTTTTTTTGTTTGTTTTTTTGAGATTCTTTTCAGGAAATGCGTAGTAAGAGAGAGGAGTAGTTCTAAACAGTCGTCTCTAGGACATTCATTCTGAGTGCGTGATTCCTCAGGATTGGACAGGGTAGTAAATATTGGCTTTCATTTTTGCGTCGATAATATATGCATTATTAATAATTGGTCGTACTTTGTATTTCCCTAAAACGTGGGGCATTGGAGGCGTAGAGGGTTCGAATGTCTTTCCAGAAGGCGGAAATATAAGTTCTGGGAGATCCTTTAAACAGAAAAAGTCGTTTTTTTAGAGACATCTGTCAATCCATCCGTCCGTCCGTTCGTCTATCTGTGAACCGTTCTAGCTCCTAAGTCTTATAAAGATTTTCTAATACGGATAATATCCGATCGATCTGGCCGATCTGAACGAACTCCCACGAGTTCGTAAAGAATCTTTTTATTTTTTGTACACCTGCTAATTTAGTATCACGGAGAGAACACAACATTCTTAATGCTTACGCAGCTCTATAAAAATGGCTTGAATAATTAATTATTGAAACACGCAATGGAGCATCAGGTAATAACGCAACTGAGCAATTACAATTGAGCATCAGACTATTACGCAATTGCACATCCGGTCATAACTTTTTTAAGTTAATGAATGCACGCTGTTAACCTTGATGCATTTAAAATAGATCGAGCATTTAAATCAAAATGTCAGGTTAATCATGAGACGAAATTGAAAATACTTCTGAATGGTTGTAATAATTATTTTGTGACAATGCATTTTTTTGTTATTTTATTAATAATAGAAATACCACTCTCTAGAGTAAAAGCTGAATTTCCATTCCGGTTGATGCAAGACATAACGAAGTATTGAAAGATTATTATTATAAGTTAAAGATTATTATTGTAAGTTACTGTTTTAATAGCTAAACATTTAAGTATTTATAATACGATGCAAAATCTGTTATCTTCGTATTTATTTTGTTAGAATACACCACTAGCTCTAAATTATCACTTAAGAAATTATCACTTAAATTACAGTCAATCTTCTATAAATGATAATTTTTCGAACCTCTCAAGTAATTAAAAATAACTAAACAAAATTGTTCACCATCTGACGCGGTTATATCTAACGATTAAAATATTATTGACAATATTATTTATTGATTTTAGCATTTTTATTATGCAAATATTGTCACTAGAAAAAATAATATTGTAATTTTATATCTCTATGCAGTTCTATATAAATGAAAAGACGCACAATGGGAGAAAAATATTAATCTTAATTTTTTAAACATTTTAAACGAAAAAAATCCAGAAGATAGCTGATTTTGAGGGCAACATTTGAGACTTTTCTCGTGCACCCAGCGGAATAAAAACTTTCTTCAAAAAAATTCAAATTTTTCAAATCCATTTAAGTGTTTGAATTTCGCAGAAAAAAAAATTGAAAATAATTTTTGAAAAATGCAGACAATTTATTATAAAGAATTATTATTTTCCATGGAAATTCGTACGGCCAATTCAATAAAAATAATAAAAACTCTTTTTTCGTTATTACTGATGATGCGAGAGAGGCCATGACAGAAATTATGTTCGTGGTCACAGTCCTTAGGGAAGATTTTCTTTTCGATTTCAAGCGGGCAATCTTTTTCGATTGTATTCGGCTAGAGCCTTTGTTACAATATTTCAATTGCCGGATTTTGAGACAATGAAATTCTCTAATTATTCTATTTTTTTAATTTTCTAATTACTTGCGTAATATCCAACCTTTTCAGAGTTTTGAAATACATGTATGTACTGTAAATATAAATCTAAACACGAGGCCTATCCGAGAACGGCGTTATATGATTTTGTAATGTGAATATTAGGATTAAATTATTGAATTTTTACAATTGGCTAGCTGGTTGAAATGGATAAATATCTGAATCGTTAAGTTGAATTAATTCTGTTTCGTCTACGTCGAAAGCTGACTTACAGAAAAGTGATCTAATGCTTCAAAATAGTTCACGAATTTGTCCGAAATGAATATACGAGACAAGATGACGAGGGTAGAGAAGAAATCTCAACAAACATATGCTAATTTTGCAATATAATATAAAACATTTCAACACTTTACTACCATTTTATTTACTTGTTATAAATCGTGGATATCGTGTTATGTTGTAATTTTGTATTGTTATGTCGTATTGCTATTGCTTTATTATTTTATCCATGAGAAATGAATATACCAGGGATGCGTCGAAAGGTGAAATGTTTTGCATTGTTTTCCAAATTTGTTTGCCGAAATCGAGGCAATATATAGATAGCTGATTTTTCACGCCCCAGATAACGATCTTAGAATTCCTCCAAAAAATCTGTTATGATCCAAACGCTGTACAAAAGTGTTCAAGCCATAGAAACAGCTAGAAGTGTATGCGCAGCAGTCTTGTCTTGAATTATACACTTTGTTTATCATTTCGCGTACAATTTCAAATATTAGCGTTGCCTCTTTGTCACTCCGATTCTTTCAGTACGTATTCTCAGTTTAACCCAACTTATGACTATTTCGAAATCTTCATGACCTTTTTTATATATCTTTGTCGGCATGCGTTGTAATATTCCGAATTATTTCGATATCGTTCAACAACGTTCTGATAATTGCGGTTCCCGAAAACTTTCCAAAGCACGCCAGCATGATTATAGTTCTTTTTCTAATAGCACAAAGAATGTATCCGCATCCAGGTGTGTAAGTGATCTGGTGGGTAGCCAAATTGCTGCGTTCATATCTGATTGATCAGAAAGGCATGCAGGTGGAATGGTACTCCTCGAGTAATTTACTACATACCTCTCAACAAGTTATTATATTTTCTTTGTTTTATCTCTTGAATTTCTAAAGAAAATTTCTTCTTAAATTACATCGCAGATCTATTGTGGTTCACCTGCCCTTTGGATACTTTCAGAGTTAATTTAGATTACAATCACCTTACCCTCCCCTAGGCACATATTTACTATTCTTTATCGAAATTAAACACCGTTTATGAATAACCTTTATTTTTGTCGTATAATTATGCACTTTATTAAGAATGTTCTTTGGCTACTGAAGTTACAAACCGTCTTACCACATGCACCTTGCCAATTTCTCGATTTCCTTCTTAGCTCAGACCGTCATTCAACTTGCTCACCTCGATAAACTGTACTATTTTATGTGATGTAAACGATTTGAAGACGTATATGGGGAGACAGAGCCATTAAGATATACAGAAGGCACTAAGAAATGGCCTTCACACCCAAAAATTTATTTTCTTTGGACAATCTAGGAGTACTAAAGTTCGAAACCACATTTTGGGGTGAACGTTGACGACCTGCATGCCTGTGTTGCAATGTGTATTTTAAGAACAAGACTCCAACAATCGCTTAATAGCTTTCTTTATGCTCTTGCAGGTGTTGTAAACTTGAGAACGTACTGCGTCAATGGCCAATAAGAAAATAAAAATAAAGAACATTCAGTTATCGACTACCGCCTTGTTGATTAAGAATATTTATTCGTAATAACTTTCATTACAACCACAGTGACCAGTAACACAACCAAGTATCGGTCTGTGTTAAAGCAGAGAATATTCAGTAGACTGATATGCTCCTGAAACCTCTAAAATGTCTATGAAAATAATAAAGTAAACTAATTTCAACTGTGTGGACATTCCACATTCTGTAAATCATTATTTTAAAAGTGAAAATAGCATAATAGTTTAATCCAATTTTGAACGGCTAAATCCTGAACTATGCGCTACATTACTTAGACACTTTACTTCACGTAAATATTTTGAAAGAGAATATTGTTAAATTTTTTAAAAAAGAAAAATTCTTCGATGATCAATTAAAATTTTTGTCGATTTCGAGATTCTTTACGTTTCCAACTACCCGTGCTAACAGAACCCAGGAAAGCTGAACGTCCAAAAATGCAGTAGAAGTTTCAACAAGATCATTTTTTGTGGATTAAGGCCAATAAAACGTAAATCACCTACCGGAGTCCAGAAATTGAATTGTAAGGACCAAGATGAAACAGTGTCAGAGCACGATAGAAACGTATGACACAAGGTAAAGTGTTTTGTGCATTGCAGTTGCGTCTGCAGTGTCCTTCATGGTGCAATTTATTTTACATTACATATTTCTACTTTTTACATCTTTAATCTCTTCAATTCACTTAAATCATTCTTAAAAATTTAGAACGTAGTTTACCACGCAGCAATATCACAATGTACGGCTTTTGTGAGGATGACGTCTTAAAAATTCGACAAGGCCGTCATCTTTTCTCTTGTTTCTTCTTCTTTGGTCCTATCTTCCATATACGGAAGTTAGGTGACCCATAACGGGCTTTCTTGGGATAAATTATTCAGGGTGGTTTCCCGTTTCTCTTGTTTACAGAAAGTATATTATGAGTGTTGAAGCCCTTCTTCATTCGGGGTGCTATTAGCAAATTGTAGTTTGTTTTCATGTATGTGTCGCATGTTTGCAAGGAATGCACTTTTTTTACATAATACAGGAAAATTAACTTTTGACGCATCGTTATGGAAGTGTACCTGTGCCGCATCTCAGTTCATTGTAAATTATTCCAGAGATTGAGAAATCAGGTTTCCCTGAAGTGGATTATAGGATTTTAGCCCACACAGTATCGTTCAACTTCAATTATTGTCGCTTTCCGTGACTCAGTTCGCTGGCAAAAGAAGTATATCCTAGGCGTTAATTATTCAGCTTCAGTTGTATCTCGTTGTTTTTTACTACAGTGGGATTAACTTGCTTCCGAATGAGAAATATAGAGGGCAGATTCAGTTTAAAAATTGTGGAGATGATTTGAACAGTGAAAAAATCACTCCAAACTCAGTTGTTAAACGTTGAATATTAACAATTGAAAAAGCTATATCTATCTAATTAATTATCAATGCGTACAGAAGTTGAAAGAAAACTGTGCCCCCTTCCCCCGCCTTATGAATATCTGTCATTTCGTTAGATATCCGAAAACAATTGAACAGATTCGATTTTCACTGAAAAATGAAAATATTTGGTTGTTATTCCGCCTGTTGCCATATCGACTTAATTCTCATTCTAAGTGCGTCACTGCTTACGATAGAGCTGACGTAACAGCAAGGCTCCAAAGAAGAAGCCACCCACCATTAAATATTTGCTATTCTTGCGTTCACATTACAGAAGAGCAACGTTTTTGATATTATTGTTATGTAAAGATCTAAGTATACCCTCCTTTGTTATTGCAATATTCGTGAATATATTTAATTTATTGCACTATTACGAGAGCATTTTATTTGTTCTTACGCAGGGTTCGTGCTACTTCTTGGGGGAGAAAATATCATTTGTTTGCTGCTGCAAGTCAATAGTTATTACTGAACTTACACCGAAATCTCGAGAAATTGATTTCCATGAAGGGTTGATTGCACGACTTACCTGTCCCTATCGTCGGGGCGTTACGAGAGTGATGTGTTTGTGGAGGTGAGCATGTGCCCATATTAGCCCCCGCGCACCTGGCCAAGCGCTGTTCCCGCCCCCTCTCGGTGCGTCCACGTGCGGGTGACGAATTGTATGAGTGAAGTCGTAGGCTTCCGCGGCCCGAGTCATGTGCGTGATTTTGGCAGTCCGGGTGACGCCGCGTCGAAGGCTGTGTTGCCGACGTTTCGACTATCTTGGCATTCCAGCCCTGAGGAAGACCACAACAAGATGGTCGAAACGTCGGAAACACAGCCTTCGACGCGGCGTCAACCGGACTGCCAAACTCACGCACGATTTGTGTGCGTAGCGCTCGATAGCCAACACGCCTCACTGCTTTGTGCAAGACCAGCTGGGTAGTATAAGTGGTTCCATTAGCGTTTCCGAAATTGCAGTATGCCAGATGTATTGAGACAAAAGCCGGCTTGCATTGTTAAGCACACTAATGCGCAGAAAAGTTGATGCTTTCTGTCACTCGTCTTCTCGCAACAATCATATTTTCTTCTACTATATGGATTAATCGTATTATCATAGCCTGTAGACTTCCTGATTTAATTTACGGTAAAGGTGGATCACGCCATTAACTGATGTCAAATTCAGGGCCTCTGGCCGAGATGTCCTAGCGTTCAAGTTCCGACGTCGGCTGGATTCTCGCAAGTAGTTAGGTCTAATTCAGCCTCTGTCTGGAGGAGAATTCTAGCGCCCAGCTGCCCTGATCAGCAGTTTTCCGAGGTTTATCCAATCAACCCAATCGAATGCCGGTGCAGTACCCTAACAAACGGGCCACGGATCGCGCGCGATCTTTCCTCCATCTTCTTGTTCTATCCTCATCCCTTTGCTACAAACACAGACACACGCTCACATGCACTACACTACTACGCATGCCGGGAGACCAGTCGGGAGCATAAAACTCGTCCAGGCTGGGGCAATGCCACACTGGTGGAAGATACCTGGTTGGGGAAAATCCCCACAAGCCGACGTAGGTCGGCACTGGATCCAGGGGAGGTCACCGCCACCTCACACAACTAAAACGTGCACTACACTTACGGTACAGATATCTTACTCGCCCAGAATCCCTAATCAATGTATTAATCCTGTTTTAATTTAAATTGTTGTCAAAAAATTACACTAAGACTTAAGAACAGTTAATAACCGTATGTGACGTGTGTAGAGAGGTATAATAGGAGAAATTTTTCTTGAGCTCCTGGATTTTGTACAATACATAGTTGAAGTATCTATAAATTAACCAAGAAGCGTGGTGGGCAACATTTGAAAACTACCCCTTTCCCCTCGCTCCAACCTCCCCGTTCTCCACATAACTAGTAAAGAGATCTCAACAGAAAGTGCGCGTCATGAAGTTACATTTATGGTTCAGAAGCACGGCAAGAGGCAACCCAGAATGTTTCGCCTCCTGACCTACTATGAGATACCTAGCATAACTTACAATTTGATTGATGGTTCCGGGCACGCTAACTGCTGAGGACAGTTGTCTGGTAAGTGTAATGCATGTTTTTTTCGCGGGAGATGGCTGCGATCTTGCCCGGATAAATGGCAAGATCCGGCGCCGACTTACGTCGGCTTGTGGGGATTTTCTCCAACCAGCCATCTCTCACCAGCGTGGCACCTCCCTAGCCGGGACTAGCCGGGTCAGGGGTGAGGGTAGGACATGGAAGATGAAGAACAGATCGCACGGGGTCCGTGGCCTGTTTGTTAGGATATTACTCCGGTATTCGCTGGGTGATGATTGCAGAAATCACGGAAACATACCATCCAGAGCAGCCGGCCGAGGGATTCTCAGTCAGACGGTTTCTGAATTCGACCTAGCTGTGCGTCGAAAATTCTGCTACCATCGTGGGTCAAATCCTAGGACCTCCTGGTCAGAGGCACTACAATGACGTGAACACTGCCCAGACCCATCCTTGCTGATTGTCAACTTGAGATGCACACTTATTTCATCATATTTTTCCTTCAGAAATATGTCTTTTGTAAGACTTCGCTAAAACATAATGAAATAAAATTCTAAGAGAGGGATTATATGGGGTTTTGTACATAATATGAAAAAAAGACATCATATTTATAGTACTTAAATATCCTTCTTTGTTTCCTAATATCCGAAAATAGTCCATATATATATATATATATATATATATATATATATATATATATATATATATATATTTTAGAGAGGAAACCTGAAAATAACATCTAAAGAAATTTTTATTTTACTTCGAACTGTTTTGTTAAAATCATGAGCATTGACTATTGAAAAGAATACAGGCAAATGTAAATGCCAAAACCTCAATTACTTTTGTATTCTTAGTAATTTTACATGTAAAATGACATTTTTTATTTCAACACTGTGACTAGTGACTAACAGATAGTATATTAATTGAGCCCCTTGAAGTCCACATGGTGTAAATCACATTTTCATTGTTCATAGATATTTAATGGTTTACAAGTGTTATAATAGAAAATTCAGTAGTACATTATTTTTACTTTCTTGGTACGGAGTACAGAGAAAGTTATGTACTGCTTCGTGAAAAAAAAAAAAAAACAGCAAATTTTCGGCAGAAAACTCTTATTACTGAGCTCTGAAAACGAAAAGTGCATAAACCCATTTGTTACATTTAGAAAAAAATCCTTTAACACGTCATGTAGCCAGAGTCCATTTTTTGTGGGTCATTGATACCGAAAAATATAATGAGTGCAAAATATCTGTCTGTAACTCTGTGAAGAATGTTAGTGACTAAACCGTTAAACCGATTTTCTCCAAAATTCATATTCCCCAATCGGTCTGCCTGATGTCGCGGCTCCTTTTATTTGAAACCGATATTTAAATTTGGGGAGGGGTAGTTTACTTGAAGCCCGTGAGACATTTCCAAATTTCCAAAGAAATGGCTCCATCTTTCTTGATGGATCGTGTGAAGAACGTTTAACAGAATGGTGCATGTCTCACGTTCGTTAAACACCCTGATTTTTCGCAAAATGCAAAAGTTCAAAGTCTTCCTTCAACTAAAATATTAGAGACAGAGATTTTTTCCCTTAATGAAATATGTTCCTCTTAGATAGATTTTGAAATAAGTTGGAGTTGATCGAGTAATTTTACGTGAAAATTCATGTTTTTTTACGTGAAAATACGGGCGAGAAAGTTCATGCTGTTTTAGCACCTCTAGTTTATAAACGTATATTTAGAAATGCTTGTTTTTATTCATTGACAATACTGATTAATTTGTCCAGCAGACATTTAGCAGACATTTTAGGACAATTTTACACAAGAATTGGCATTATTTCGTCAAATACATTCGCCCCCGATGAATTGCGTTCAGCGTGCACAGTGTCTATGCAGAAGAGTTCGGGTTCGATTTTCGGCTAGGGAAGGGAAATTACAGCTTCCGCTAAGCAAGTAGCCTGTGGCGGTGTCTGTGGCCGGAGAGACGTTGCTGAGGACTGGTGGTGGTTTGAGTAATGGCATTCGGACTGTCAAAAGTGTTATTCGAAGAACTGGCAAGTGCTTAGATATTAACTTGGTGAAGAAACAACTTGAAGCTTTGTCACTTCCTCCAGTCGCCTAGCTCGTTCATTATGCTACTCTATAATTGGTTTGAGTATTCAAACCGACGGGGAGGGATATGAGCATGCAGAGATTAATGAAATGTAGCTCCTTGGTTCAAATGGTTGCTCCGTATTTTTTTTATTTATTTCTTAGAGCTTATAATTTGAAACATTGAATAGGTTGGAGGCCCTTGAAATAAACATCTCGCGTTAACCGTCTCATTCCCAAAGTAAATTTATTTTCTCATTGTCTGCTGAAAGAAGTCAGCATTTCTGATAACGAAGAATGGAATCGATAAAACAATTAATTTTCACAGACCGTTGTTCGGCAAAGTGCAAGAAAGTGGGAAATCATAGGAATTTATGAATTTTATAGGTTAGGGTATTATTAATCGTGTTTCTGTATCAAGAGCCAGTGAAAAAATACTCGTGTAAATGGACTGAATGAAGTGTGTGGGTCGTAACAGCTGAGTTCGACTAAATGAGAACCTGTTATAGGGAGCATAACATAAGATAACTCAAGGCGGGAACCGAGAGCGGGGGATAAGGTCATGAGAGCAAACTAATTAGTAGTTGACACAGGAAGAAGTAGAGGCAATTAATTAAACGAAGCGACCCTGTGTGAAGTACGATAAACGGAAGGACTTGACCAGAGGCGAATGCGGACTAGAAAGGAGAGAGAGAGAGAGAGAGAGAGAGAGAGAGAGAGAGAGAGAGAGAGAGAGAGACAGCGAACGGAGATAAAGTGAGAGAGGTAGGACTAAAGTCAAGGTCGACGTAATGACAGAACTATAGGGTTGTAATTGCAGGCACCTCATTTGCAAAATGTTTGTCTGTCAAGATAGCAGACAGTAATAGTAGACACTGTTTATACCGGATTATCAAATATGAAAATAAGTTTAATTAACTCTTGCAATAACATGAGCAGGAAATGACCAAAGCAGACAAAAAGTAAAGAGAGTAAATGGGTAAGAACCATTAGGTGCGTGTCTGCAACGTTGATGAACTCGAGGTAAAACTAAGGAAAGTTTTTGAGTTCACAGCTAACACATCATTAAATTCTGTTTAAACCTTCATGAACTTCAAATGACCCAGCTCGTTCAGAAAACATTATGATGTATCAACTCGTAAGTAAACAAGAGTGGAATTTATGATATCTAAGTGAGTTAGGAAACAAAAATCTTCTGGTGGAAGATGCAAAAAGATGGGCCCAATAATTTATAATTCTCCCCCATATGTCATATGCATCTTCTACTGTTTTTTACGAAAATAAATCAAGATTAGTGTTTTTTAAAAGACAAAGTTGAGAACTGAAAACTGTCCACAATGTTCGAATAGTAGATGAACGACTAAGAAAGTGTGTTCCTTCAAGTATGTCTTTTGCGTCTTTGTTGGAGATAGGAGGATTGTAACTTACAATGCGAACACATTTTCGTGGAAATATTTAGTTTGAATAAAGTTATAGTGTAGCAGTAAAATTAACGCTAAGCTTTCGTAACTTAGAATCACAACATTTCAATATAATGAAAAACTAGAATATTCGCCAACGACAAGTAGATAAAAAATTGAAATATCCCTCTCTCTCCCTCGCTCTCTCCCTCTCTCTCTCCCTCTCTCTCCCTCTCTCCCCTCTCTCTCTCCCCCTCTCTCTCCCTCTCTCTCCCTCTCTCCCTCTCTCTCCCTCTCTCTCTCCCTCTCTCTCTCCCTCTCTCTCTCCCTCTCTCTCCCTCTCTCTCTCCCTCTCTCTCTCCCTCTCTCTCCCTCTCTCTCCCTCTCTCTCCCTCTCTCTCCCTCTCTCTCCCTCTCTCTCCCTCTCTCTCCCTCTCTCTCTCCCTCTCTCTCCCTCTCTTTCTTTCTCTCTCTCTCTTTATCCCTGTCTTTCTCTCACCGAGAGAGGTGTCTCAACTGATGTCACTGCAGCGCCTCTGCCCGGGAGGTCCTAAGTTGGAGTCTCGACAGTGGCAAGATTTTCGACACTAGCTTGTAAGCTAGTTCCAATACAGCCGCTGTCTGAAGGAGAATTCTAGAGACTGGTTGCTCTGATCGGTAGTTTTCCATGGTTTCTCCGATCAACACGAGACGAATGTCGGAGCAGCACCCTAACAAACGGGCCACGGGCCGTGCGCGATTTTTCGTTATCTTTCTATTCTCTCTCAGCCCTTGCACACCCTTACACTAACATGCACTCCACTACCCCACATTCCGATCGGGGGAGACCGATCGGGAACTTAGAGCTGGTCTCGACTAGGGCGGTGCCCCGCTGGTGGGAGATGCCTGGTTGGGGGAAATCACGCTAGCCGACTGTAAGTCGGCGCTGGATCTCACCATCCAGTAGGGCACGAAATCACTAACAAATAACCTACCAATCCCTTTCTCTCTCTCTCTCTCTCTCTCTCTCTATCTATCTATTTATCTATCTACCTTTCTTTCTATCTCTCCCACTCTCCCTCTCTCTCTCCCTCCCTCTCTCATGCCGAGAAAAATTTTAACGTTTGCTGTTTATATGCAAATATTTTTATATTTAAAATAACGGAAGTGTGTACTCGAATGTCTGATCTGAGGACCTCATTGATTGTTCCTGCGGCCTAGAATCGATTATAGGTACGCGCGCCGTGCAAGACTCAGTTGTACCTCAAATCAATCAATTCACACGTTTTCGTATTTCTCCGTATCTGAGAGCTATCTTAAGAATTTCAACTCTCACAATTTTCGCGAAACCACGATTTGTGTAAATGACGACACGTTTTTTTCAAAAATAAATTTCTAAAAGTTTCAAAATTGCTGCCAAAAATTTCAACGTACTCGTATATGGTTTCGAAATTGCAATCGGGCGTTCTTGAAATAAATTATTATTGAATATCCGTCATATATTAAATACTAGCGTTGTTCCCTTCCTATACTCAAACATCTTCGGGCAGTAGAAAAGCGCTTGACTTGCAAATTCATAGATAAATAATGAAGTAAATAAACAAAGCAATTTAACATTTACTAGGTGTGGATGTACGTTAAACAAACCTAAATAAAAATAAATCAGTACGAAATTTGGCAATAACAACATACACGTTTATGTTTGGGTAATCGAGCAAACCCGAGGTTAAAACTGGAACGCCGCCGACTTCTTTAGAAGTTCTAACAGTAAGAGCAATGAAAGAGCATCCCTCTGCGCATTTTCGGGTCGTCCGTGAGCAGCGTGCGAGAGAGGAGAGATGAGGACGCGCTCTGTCCGGGAGGCAGGCCCGCCGGCCGGGCGACCGCCAGGCGATCGGCCGGGAACAGGGAGGCCGGGACGCGTTACTTCGGGCCGGGCTGGGCTGGGCTGGGCCGGGCCGGGCCGGGTCGAGCCGGCCGTTTTTGCCAGAGGTCAGTGCACCCCGCAGCGCCCCGCAAGAAAGGGCGACGATGCCTTCCTGGTCCAGCCACCCAACCAAGGGCCCGAGACGCCTCGTCCAGGCAGCGAAACTGACAGGAGACGTTCTTGCCAGAGGAGTGAAGTACTACTACGCCCTCGCCTGGATGCGTTCACCGCACGCGTTACGAGCATTTCTTTAATGCGCTCATGAATGATTCAGTTTATTTTCCTTTTTGTCGGGTTGCGTGCTGTATTTGTTTTGATGTTACTATCGTTTTCTTACTGACAACCATTTACCATATTCTGCTCCCCGTGGTTGTGGTAAATCGGTCACTTTTATTGTGTCTAATGAACGAAGGTTTCTTTCGTTTTGCCTGAGTGAAAAAATCACATGTTTGTTTTATGTCTCCATGTGTTTGTTTTCTTTTTATGCTATTTAATTTAATAGGTTGTATGAAAAATTAAGAATAGTTGTTTTGTAAACATACTTATTAAGGATGGTAGATGATGCTGTAAATTGAGGTGTGTGTGTTGCTGCATGTGGTTGGACGACCTCAAATAACGAATGATGTAGATGGAAATTCTTGGAAATGACGATTAGCATGTTACCGATCAATTACTACGACAAACACCGTCATAAATAAACATATTTTCCTCAAACTCTTCCAGGAACGTCTGGCTTCGAATCCATGTAAACAAAACAAGATGCGTAAAAACACGACTGATAATACAAGATATATTTAAGATTTCAAGATTATCTTTCTGCGGAAATAATTCCCATTTTTAGAACAATCTTTAATTTTGTAATAACTTTCATTTTCATTAACTTTACTTTAAGGATTGCTACATGTGGGTGCAGATGTTTATGGAAAGTGATACACCCAAGTGGGTCTCATAGTCCGTCGCCGTCCCTCCCCCGCCCAGAAGCCGACGATGTATTAAAAATAAAGTCTTAACTAGTTTTCTAGTAGACCCCATTCAGTATCTCAATTAAACACGTTATTAATTATTATAAATAAATAAATATAAGTATTTAAATTTAATGCAAATGGAAACATACTTTCCAAGTAAACATAAAGTCAATAGGACACTGCAACTACACGCCTCCCTCGTAGAAAAATCCTGCTTGTGCCTCATTTTATGAGTGATCATTCATTATATTGTTAAACATTTTGACAAATTCAATGTTTTTTCAATCTCCTCTTCTCATGTTTAATATGTATAAAAATTAGGAATTTGTCAGAGCTCTCAAATATAAATAACGCACTGTGCCACCGGACACTTAAACATTTTAGAGTCGTCTTTAGATTCTTATTTTTTTGTATAAACAAAAACTGTATTATATTTAGTAGTCTAAAAAATTGAAAGAGCTCGTCTTATTTACATCTACAATATGCACTTTTTTCACGTATAAATATTAAAGGTACTACTGTAGGACATACTAAGTACTCGGTAGTTTGCTAATGACGATAAGTGCTGGCAGGTGTTGATCGAATGTTTGAAGATATGTCTACTAGAATTATCTGACGGAGGTCATAAATATGACATAAATTGGCATAAAATATGACAACCAAAATGTGACCGGAAATAATAGAATTACAACCATCCATTAGCCAAGCAAAACACGTTCTACTGATACATTTTGTCATCGTTAGAGCTACAGTAATTAAAAATTATTGATTTTAAAAGTACCATTTTCATTCACGTAGTTTCTTTTTAAAGTTCTTAGTGATTTCTGTTGTCATTACATAAAAATTGTTCAAATCAGTTTTAATTCGGCTAGTTTATTAACAACTAATTTTGAGCGACTACCAAAATAGATATTCGTATTACATCTGCCGAACAACTGCATGATGAAAATTGAAGCGCGCACTTTCCTCGTTCTAAATATGAAATTAAGAAAAGGGCGCGCGACGTCGTTCGCAGATGCGTGCTCGGTGAGGCGATCGCGATATTGTCGACGTCGGCGACGGCGGCTTGAAGCGGCCGACGTGCTGCCCGGCTCCCACCCGCCGGCCACCCTCCGGCGCAGCGCCGCGTCGCCACGGAACATCCATTATAATCTCGAGCTGCCGGCGGCGCCAGCGGCTTGAAATAGCTCCCGCTGGTCAACAACGAAACACACACCGTCGATCCAACGCGGCCTGCACGACCGGCACGAGACGGGAGCCATATTTCATGGCAAATAGCTGTTCGGCATACCTGAAAATAGGATGCCCGGCACTCCACGCCGAAGGAAAACTTGATATGCGTTGACGTGGAATGACGAGGTCGTAACTATTTCCCTATACGTGAAAGAAATCATTCGCCGAAAATCAGAGAAAGTCGATTGTTGTGACTGGCCTCGTATACTGTTTGCTTACCCAAGAAAACTTCGTAAAAACACGTTTTTCGTACGTCCAATTCTGACATGTAAAAGGAAATCCCTTCATTTGAATTGTTGAAGTATCGTAAAAGAAATTATAGATATGCTAATTATAGCGGGCGGAATGTGCTCATAAAAAAAATTTCTGATGCTTGGAAATCACAGAAGAAAACTTCGACAAAATAGTTTGTTGTACTAACAAATTATTATGTTATTAAATTATTATTGTGGATTTTAAAATGCTGTAAATTTATTTCTAAATCTGGAAAGATTAGAACTTGTATAATTGCCATTCTTCATATCTTAAGTGTACTACAAAATTGCAGATCATTGAAATATATCGTTTTGTACGGAATCGTCTTTCGTTGCTTTCATTATCTTGCAAAATGAAACTTCTTGTGCAAATTTAATGTGATAAGAATTACGAATGAAGACATTAATATAAAGTTGACATTGTGAGTCACAGCGCATTGAAAGTTCTTGTGCAAGTTAAAACAAATTCAAAACTGTAAAAGGTATGCAAAGTCATGTGCAAGCTAGACGTTTCCAAAAAAGAAAAGAACATAAATAAATACAGGATTATAAACTACTGTTACTCTATTTTAGTGGAACTTCTATACGAAGTGGATGTATGAAGACGATATACTCGTATAGATAAGCTATAATGTAGACCCCTCTCATGAGTTCTAACTCCGTGACAGCGAACAGAAGCGTAAGTAGGATGATCCCTAAGTGTTCAGAATAAGTAAGAGGTCAGGCGACGGGAGAATAAATGTTGGAAAAACCTATAAAATGACGTATTGCGTCAAAATTTATTGTTCCTAGTAAATTGGAGCTAATACATTTTGAAACTTTGAAATCAGAGTAATTTTTGTCTTCACAAAGAAAACTTGCTGAGAACGTTTGAGCAAGTGCTTTGTGTAATGTAGCACTTAATTAGGACAATTTCATACTTGTACTCTTCTCTAGAAAATTTTCGTTCTTTTATCTTGATTCTTTTTTCTTTCGATTATAATGATAATGTCTCGACCATGTGTGTTTATCATTCCTTGATTAGACAGTACCGTAAACAAACGTGCAAGTTACGTAGTGGTAGCGTACTTTGTTTCTTACAATATTCTTACCCAGAAAGCATTTTCCGTAGATTTAATACTAAGTTTTTCATGTAAATGTATGTTAACCTGTAATGCAGTGTAAACATTAGCTGTCCGTTCTGGATTTAACTGCTTTTACAGTTGCATTTCAAAATAATGACATCAATTCAATATTGATTATCTGAAAAAATGCAAAAGATAATCATTATCCTTACGGTATATTACATCAGTCCTTTCAATAACGCATTTTGAATATATCTGAATTCAAATAATTAAATATGCAAAGAGTACCTGGCATTGCCTCTACGTCATACATAAGATGTAGAAACATTTTAAATATAGTAATAAATTGTTTTTACTGGATAACAGACGCATCTGATCGTAATAAAAGTTGTAATGATTCACATCACGACAGAAAAGATGTTTTGCCATCACATCCAGTTTTATCTGTCAGTTTTCGTCAGTCATAATTTTTATCAAAATAATATCCCTTTGGAATAATATCATATTTAATAAATCAAACTTAAAGTGAAAGCTCTTATTGCATGCAAAATTGGACTCAGGGTAAAGCAAGAGAAGGATATGAATACAAGTATTGTTCAGAAACCGGGAAGACAACCGAAGAACCACCTAAAACTAGAAATAACGGGACTGGGGTGGTGTAAAACAATATTAAAGAAAACATTCAAAGCACTTCCAACCTTTATTGTAAGATCTCTCAAGCTACATTAGTGGTTCTTGTAGTTAGTCTTGTCTTAAGAATTTAATCTGAGAATTTGGCATAAGACGCCAAACGTGTCAGCTAATGCTCGACGAATGGTCTCGGTACAAAATCACATAGTACATTAAAAGCAAGGCATGGGATAGGCGTGTAGGTCCCAGCGAGAACCGACAGAAAAGGGGGCGTGGCGACGGGCGATCGGAGGACGTGAAGCGGAGGGGGCTCTCCCGAGGCGCAGCGCACAGCAGGACGCGCGAAGCGCCTCGGCGCCCGCGCGCCGTGCGGCCGCCGTTTGTCAGGCTATAATCACGCGGACCACGGGCGACGCGAGGGCGGGGCCGATCCGCGAGACCGGCGCCCCGCGAGCCCAACAAGGTAAGGAATCCACTGACGCCGTCGCCGCTGCCGGGCCCCGCGCCCGCGCAACTTCCACCCACTACTCAGGACGCGAGCACCCCGCGTACACCCGCGCCCGCGCCAGCTCCCGACCCGCCCGAAAAACAAAAAAGAAAAAAACCCGCCGCGGCTCCTCTTGTGGGAACCGGATGCTCGCCCAGGGCGTTTTTATACGACGCCGCCGCCGCTGCGGCGACCCGTCGCCCGCCTCGCTGCGTCCCGCCGCCGCCGCCGCCACCGCCACCGCCGCCGTCCTCGTCGCCGTCGTCATCGTTGTCGTGGTTGCCGCAGGTGCCGGCGCTGCGCGGCGCGTCGCGGCGTCGCTGAGTCCTGCCCGCCCCGGGGCGTCGTCGCTCGCCTCGCGGCCGTACGGCGGAAAAGGCGCGCCGCCCTAGCAGCTATTTCGAGAGAACCGGTTAAACGCCGTCTTTAGATGGGCTATTCCTCACGTTGTCGCGAGCGATCGGCGGCTCTATTTATCGAGGCGATTCGTGACCGCCCGTCTGCCAGGGCGTCTGGCCGCGGGCGGCCCGTCTAGACGCCCCGCAGACGCTGCCTCCGCCAAGGTCGCGCCGCCGCCGTCGCCGCCGCCGCCGCCGCCGCCGAGGCCGCGTCACACCTGGCCGCCCCCGCCCGCTGTGCTGCGCTGCGCTGCTGCGCCCGCCCCGTCCCGACCCGTCCCGCCCCGGTCCGCCCCGGCTGCGCGATGACGTAAGGCGCGAGCGCGGGGCAGGCTGAAGCTGAAGGCGCGCGCGTGCGCTGGCGTGCGCAGGCGGCAACTGCTGGTCGCTGCGCGTGCGCAGCAACGGCCGCTGCACCGAGCTGCTGGACGAGAAGGTGACGCGCGAGGAGTGCTGCCGGTCGGCGTCGGTGGCGACGGCGTGGAGCAGCGAGGACCTGGACTCGGGCGCGCTCTTCTTCTGGCGCGTGCTGGGCGGCGGCGTGCCCTGCCGCGCCTGCAAGGGTGAGTCAGCTCTCGGGCCTCCCTGCCGCCAGCTTCCACATGCCTTTTTTTTTCTTTTCTCCTGCTTGTTTTTCTCCTTTTTCGCGTACTTCACTTTCGCTTTCATTCAATTCCCTATCGACTCCCAAGCGATCTCCTCTTCATACAATTCCAGCCCATTCGTTTCTTTTCTGACACATGATTCACACTCAGTTTTCTCCCTCCCTTTCATTTATGCAAAGTTTCATAATTGTATTTTTCTATGAGATATTTAGCAATCATAGATGTTTAGCGATATAAATTAACGAGACAAATATAATAAAACCATGTAAAACGTTTTGGAATTGAAAAAAAAAAAATTTGAAAAAATAAGTTAGAAAAGAAAAACATGAATGCATCCATTGCATATATGAAGGGCTAGAGGCAGTAAGAAGAGAAGACGCACCAGCTGCTGCGAGCCTTGCAGTTATTCGTAAAAGTTTGTAACTTAACTTTGGTCGAAGTGTAATCTTGACACTGCTTGAAGCCCTTCGTAGCATAAGCAAGACGTATATAGTCAAAAGGCAATCCACACGTTCCCCAAAAAGGAAATATTAACATGTTTGTTTTGCGGAAGTCTTGTAGTTGGTATGACGTGTTTTGATACTAGGTCTTCATATCTTTTGACTTATATCTTGAAAATAGGTCTAGAAATGGTGGTGCTACATAAACAGGATATGAAGTTCTGTTCAGAGATATTATCTGGACACATTAATGCTTGCTTTATGGACTTGTGATTGTAATACGTGGAGCATAAATGCTTAAGAATATAGTAACTCTTTTAGTTCCTTAACCAATTGAATGGTTGTTGGTTTATCATAAATCTCAAATCAAAATAAAAACATCACCAATTCTGCATATTTTTCTTCTATATAAGACACAATAACATGTCGCCTCTACAACGCGGTCGGCTGCCACTTAGCCCCAATTAATTCATTCGCAAGCCAGTATAGCCCAACACAAATCAGTGACAATGGCAATGACCTGTTGCCTACAGGCACAATTCTAGGTTCAGCGAGAAACATTACTTTTTTGCGGATTTAATGTTTGTTTCATTTGCCGTAAATAAAAATTCAAAATGCAATTCAAATAACTATTGAATATGGCTATGGAATAGAAATGTTTCAGATTCAACCATTTTCAGAGTAAAAGTGTCAGTGAAAAGATAAGAATTGTCAATTAAGGCGGCCATCTCCTGTCTTACCAAATTTACAATTGGAATTCCGAAGAAATTTGTGCAAATTTAAAGAAATCTGTATGACAAGTTTTTGTAGTTTACAGGAGGTTCTATTTTTAGCCACGCATTTTATTTGCTGTAGAGGAATCAAACTCTGATTTGTTTTGGCAAATTCTGGGTTTTGTAATGTAAACAATCTTCACACTGCATTGCAAAGGAATGAATTGTCATAAAGTCATATTAGAACTTTGTAGCACAAAAGAATTCGGAAAATCACGTTGGCTTTGAGTGCGCATAAAGAACTAATATCTTTAGAAATACTTAACGAATTTCTTAAGAAAAATCGTAAAATATTGAAGCGTTTGGTATGTCATACCTGCTTCGTGGGAATACAAGAACTAGCATTCAGAGGACTATTCCACTCATGAAATTAAGACCAATAGTCTTTAAGAATGCATACGCTATTAATAAATCAGTATGATTCAGAAAAAATGCCAGTTTTCTTTATCTACTTTAAGTACCACCTCGTCCTTACTGCCTCCTCGCGGTGTAATGGTCAGCATCTCGGGCTGTTATACCCACATTGGCGGGTTGGCGGGTTCCCCCGATTGACGCTGTGGATTTTTAAGGGCGAAAATATCCTTCGTACGTCTTCCTTCGGAGGGGAAGTAAATCCGGCTGTCCCATGTTGGTAGATTTACTTGCATGTAAAAGATCCTCAAGCCTAAATGACGCCTCTGAACTAATTTCAAATCGCGTGTTTCGTCGCCCAAGAAATACCTCCTTTCTCTGCTAGTTGGTGGAAGGAGCGTAGCGAAATTTGCGTGGTCAGACGGAAGAGCGGGTCTGATGGACCGAGTCTTGCCACGTAAAATAAGGCATCAATTCAATAATTCAATTCCTTAGTACCCAATTATAAGCTGCGATTCATCCACGATGGAAAGACATGGGTGAGATACTGTGGATCATATCCGACTTCAGCCAATGTACTTCAGGCACCAGTTTGCGTCACAATATTAGCGAGGAAAATTACTCGTATCACCTTTTACAAGTCGTTAAAATAGATGTATGAAGCATTTCTTTTAAACATTGCATCTTGTACACTTTCCTTGTGCTATTTTTGTTTGGTCACCGTTGGAAATTCGCACTTAATGCCATTTTCAAAATGTTTCTCAACACGTCTCGCTCTCCATGCAGCATGGCGGCCAGCGTCTGGTCTGGCTTTTCAAGCGAAGTTCCCGTGCTGTGGTCACGTGGTTCATGACGCAAACTTGTGCTGCGCGGAGCGAGCAAAAATCTGTGCCCCGGAGTAGCCCACCCATACCTTTCCGTCGTGGATTCATCTATCTTAGGAGGCGTTATGTATCGATCCCTTTGGTGATGTGCAATACTGCGCGCCTTTTCATTGTCTTATTCGAACTGTTTTTAACTAAAGGGAATGGCGACAAAATTTGGTGATGCGTCAGAGAAAGAAAAATTTCGATATTATTCGACAAGCTACTTCAGAGAACACGATAAAAATAGAAAATATGTTTGGAATCAGTTTGAATTTTTTTGTAAGAACCGAAACTATATATTAGGAAAAGATAAACCAATTCAAGAAATTGCAAAGATTTTGAAGGAAATAAAACCAAATAAAACCATATATTTCGTGTTTTCGTTTCGTCCTTTTTCTATTTATTCCTGTTTGTACTGTAATATTCCTTGCTTGTAGAGAATAAATAAGCAGGTTGTATATACGTGTAACCTAACCTCCTTGATTTTGACATTGCAGACGACCTTGCATAAACAGAGAATGGAGGTTGATGCACGTAGAAATTGAAGTCGTTAAAAATATGTTCAAATGTCAGATTAACTTTCATAAGGAACCGGCTTCTTAAGTTCAAATTTCATTCGTGAAATAGTCCTAGTAGTTCGTGTAGTAGTCCTTGCTTGGGAAATTTGTAGATAAACCTCCTCATCGCTTCGCAACTCTGGGATTTATCGACAATTTCCAAAGCACGCGTGGAATTACTTATTATAATAATCCTCCACCGGTCGAGGTAATTACAGAGGGTTACTAAACTTCCTAGCCGAGTACGAAGTCTCAAATCAAAATCATCTAGAAAGTTCTTCAATTTTTAGATGACTAACTTGTGATATTAGAAATCTGTATTTTTGCATGCGTAAGTGAAGTCCCTATAAATGCAATTCAAAAGGAAACCGAACAAGCTCTACTTTCTGAACGCTCTGTTGATGAAAGTAGGAATATCGCGCACATGATTGAATAATTATAATTATTTACTACAAGAGTAAAATAAAAAACGGTGTTATTGTGTCTCTTCTGAAATGTGTTAAGAGGTGTTATTTTCAATACGCTTTATTTTATTTGAATGTGATGCTATGATAATATAAAATTATTGATGTGACATTATTTTGAATGGCATTTTGGTTTTCGAAGATCTGCAACGGCACGGAAATGCTGTTTACCCGCTATAATATGACACACCCTGATACGGAAGTCTTAAGCAACATGGGATATCACGATCATCTGCGTTTTTTGCAAAAAAAAAAATGGAATGTAGTTTAGAAAATAAATTATGAATATATTTACTACAATATATTTACATCATATAGCATTTCAAAAAAAATTATCATTATTTTTTTTACGATTTTTGTTTCCTCTCGCAATAGACAGACGTCTTTTAGAGTTACCGAAGAATGTCACAGAATCATTAGAGCATTTATTTTGATACATATCTTCCATATTTTTCACGTAAAATAAGAAAAAAATATTTCATCTTCGCGCGGCCCTCATTTACCTTCTCCACCTTATTATTTCTGTCTCATTCTTTTCGATGTATGAGTCTAAATAATCGTGCATTAGGTTGATGGTAGTCGTAAGTACCTAAATACTTTGGAATTTATGTTCTAATTACTCTCTTCGTTTGCTATTACTATCTCGTATTATTCTGTTGTCTAACGATTACTTTCTCCTTTTGTTCCATTTCTTTGGGTTTTCTCTTATACTTGGAACAGTCCCTTATAAATCCATTCAGATTTGAAAAATGATCACGTGTTCTAGAGCGGAAGATGACGTTTGGCATAGCTCACTACTGCAGAGCAAAAATACCGATTTTCAAATTTATAATATCAAATCTCGATAAAAAATATGGAAAAGATGTGAGAATTATTAATAGTATTAACAGTAAACAAATAAAACGCAGAATAATATAAAATCCTATAAATATCTTACTTTCGCAAAACTTAATAGAGTAATTAAAATATTCGTGATATTTTAACCCAATGATTCCGAATACGCGGCCTGAGCAGTATGAAAACGCGACAGGTTTTCAGAGTAAGAATGTGGTATTACCCAACTTTTTTAATTGTGCAGAAACACGTATGCATTCTTCTATTTGAAAGAACTGATTCACATATCTGTGGAGTCAGCACTACCATTTGAAGAAGAAACAAGGAAACAGTTAAAGGAATGTAGTCAGATCTTTCTTCATCATTGATTTATTTCTCTTTATACAATCTTGAGAGGAATTTATTGAAAAACCTGTTCCGTTGCACTTTTGCTTTTGCTACGTTTCCTCCCTATTCGAATTTCATTGTTCTTTGCTCCTTATTTCTCAATTCTAACAGTGGTGAACAATTTATGACTGAAGGTTGGTTTACCAGTTACAGACTTTCTCTTTCCTTAGTTTCAAACTAGTTTTCACAGCAATACGTTGGCACTGTTTTCTCGTAACATAGTTGGGTTTTGTGCTACCTTTGAAAATAAACCCTTCTCTAAGTGAATACAAACTCTAAACAAGATTGGTTCTAATTTTACATGATATATTTAATGATAAATAATTTATACAAGTGGGAACCCGTCAAAATTTGACGGTAAGATCTAAGTTAAGGGTAAAATATTGTGCCAAGACTAATGTTCACAAAGCAAATTGTTAAATGGGAAGAAGATATAGCAAACATCTCTTATTTATTGCTTATATTTGCATCACGGCAGATATTTACTTTATGGACAGGATGATTAGATATTATGTAGCACAAAAACAATTATGTTTGATAACCACACAATTGTACACTAGTAGCTCATGACCAGGTGGCAATGCAATGTCAACACCGAAGGCCGAATATAATTGTATTGACGGATATTATTTCTTAAGGTTTTTGATGTGTCGTGATTTCCCGTAAACAACCGATTCATTTCTTCTGACATGTTGCTCGAAGGCTTATTTTTCCATTTAAGAAACACCGAGTAAACTGGTTTGCATAATGTCTCTCACATCGGAAATGCAAAGCAGAACAAAAGTGACATTTCATAGACACAACAATAAACAAAATTACTTCACTGTCACGACATATGCGTGGACACTTCTGAATGCGACATACGAGTAACCTATGCATAAACTTCACCACCTCAGTAAAACCGAACAAAAACACTATCCGAATGTTTTCTACAAAATACATCACGAAAATATACAAACACGGTCAGTACCAAAAAGTAGTTATTGCTCCTGAAACAGAATCGTGACGAATTGTAAATATACGCGGCATCAAGCGGCGAGGACTTACATCTTTTGATACACTCATATCTATACTTCGATTTAAACGTAGGGTGTGTTGATGTAAATCAGCTGTTACGGTGTCATCCAATCGGGAGGATGAACGTCACCGTAGTGTCGTCACTCTAGTGACGTTCAAACTTCCGAATCGATGACATCATAACGGCTTATTTACGTCAAAAGACTGTGTTTAAATCGATAATTAAAACAGCCTTTCGAAGAAAATAATTGACTTCTGATAAGTGTACTATTAAAGAATTATTTATTTAATTAATTTGCAGCGTAATACTGGTGAATCAACTCCAACAATATCTGATAACACACATAGGAATCACATTCTTTTATTCAAAGGAAAAATAAATACAATCGGTTTGGTAGAAGCACGAAACGAAGGCATGGCAGAATACCTTATTTTTTAATTTATAGATTATAATTTATTATTATGTCTATCTATAAAAATGGATGTTAGTTTGTACGAGATCGATAAACTCCGATACCATTTGAAAGTTGATACATCTACGCGTGCTTTCATGGAGACGGTTTGTATGTTGTTTGTCTTGTTGTAACTCCACTAGATGGTGCTGTAGCACAAGACGGCGCTCCAGTTAATGTAATTCTCAAGCCATCTGGGCTTCTTTGTTGCTGGGCGTTGCCCTGTGTCGCAGAGTGAGGCCGAGGAAGAAAGGATGGGCGGCGCGCGAGAGAGACAGGGAAAGAGAAACAAAACAGAGAGATAGGGAGACAGAGAACTAAAGGTAAAGAGACAGAGGGAGTGAGAGGCAGCGAGAAGCAGGGAGGGGAAGGGAGAGAGTTTGGTAAAGGGAGGGAAAGTAAGGGAATGGGGCAGGGTGAGAGAGGGAAAGAGAGGAACAGGGAGGGAGGAGAGAGAGAGGGTGTGAGAGAGGGAAAGAGAGGGGTAGAGATAGCAGGACGTCGGCCGGGTTTTGCTTCTTATTTATTGTTATTGTTATGTGTTATTATATGTTATATTTTATATGTAATTAAGGATTATTTACTTTAACTGGCGTCCACTACTGAGGTTATTAGCGACTAAGAAATGTTACAGTGATAGAGAAGAAAATATGATACGGTAATAAAAGCACAAACATTGCATTGCAATATTACTTTTTGTTTACATTTCCAGTAAGTAAATATTGCATGATTTGTCTTTGAGATTGAGATTTAAATAGCACTATTTTTATGGTCTCTGGGCTGAAAATAAGGACAATACACACATCAGATTTATATTGGCATCAGCTGAGAAACGTATTTGAATATCAGAATTATTTTTTTCCCAAAGGCCGTCCCATTTATAAACCCGAAATAAGATTTTACTGTAGTGAAGAGAAGCTTGAAGCTTTTTTACAGAATCTACTTTAGAAAGTATGCGAGCTCATAGTTAATTCTAGGCTAATGAAAAGTCCACTGACACTGAAGCGAAAAGTGACGTTCAGCAACTCCAATCCACATATTTATAAAAAAATTGCCAATTCATTAGGAGGGTCTTCTAGGGACTTTCCGAAAGAACACAAATTAACCATCCCTGTATCAGCAATTATGGAATTCATTTTCTGTCGCAGATCAGTTCGTTATTGTAATGGTAAAACCATTCATCGAGTGGATTCATAAACATTTTCATTATTCCCACCCATTTGTATCTGTCCCATCCACATTGTCCAAGTTTTCATACTATACTCCGATTTAAACATAGTGGCACTTTAAGGTCCGAGCTCGAAGGAAAGGGGAACATTGTCATCCAGTGTGGGATCTTCGTTATGACGTAAATTTTTGGTAGAAGTGCTCCCGATTGTTGTGTTTAGATACTACAAATAGGCTTCTTGCACGAAGGATAATATGTGATCATGTACCTCCTTTGCATGTCTGGACACGTATAGAGTACTTTCCTTGCATCTTTCTCAAGTGGATCTTGTGAGGTTTCTGTGGTTCTGAGAAGTCCTGATAATATATCGTTTTGAGGAAAAAATTATTTGCGTACTCAAATAATCATTTAATTGTCTATAGAGTTTGAACATGAAATTCGTTCTTGTCGGACCAATTCAGTTGAGTATGTGCAGATGTCATATTACTAATTTTTCCCGCATTTTTAATTTTAAACCATTTAGTCCGAAGTGTCTATTCCACCTTCAGTTTGTTATGTTTTATTGGAAAAGTGTTCAATAGAAGCTACGTCGTACATAATGGACACAAGAGAAATTATATTGTAGGCTCTTATCCTGAAAGATACTACAAAATCTTCCTTGGAAGCAAACTACAATACTAACGATGCGTAAATTGAACTTCCACTCAACAACCGGTAAAAATGATCGTAAGTAAAATTGACTGAATGTTCATCGGAAAATCATCACTGAAACGGAACAAACAGCTTTCAGGCAATCATTTTCAAAGATACATATCGCAATACTCTAAGAGCACAGCTGTTTTTGTAGAATCAGGTGGTGTGGAGTACAACACGAAAAGGTTACGGAGTAAAATTTACTTCTGGTTTGTAACCTAGGGTTAAAAATATTTACTGCTTCCGTTTCATATGATAAATGAGAATAAGTTATTCATTCGATTCGAAATTGGTATTTTTCATATTCACTTGACTTTCTTCAAATTTAAGTTCCAAGTTCTTTAAAATACGTTTCAAGACAAAGCTGTTCGTAAGTTTTTGTAAATTTATTATTAAAAATACGGTAATACCAATGAAATACTTCAAATCACAGCATCACTATTGACAGTTCTGCCGCGCGATTCACTTGTTGCACTTAGATATGGCAACAATGAGTGTTGTCACCCTCGTGGAAGAAAATTATGGTGTCGTGGAATGAAAATTGCTTCTGGGTACTGGGGTTTAAACAACTTCATTGATCTATTTAGTTGGCGTTGGTTTTATTTCCGATCTATTCACTAAGAAGTACAGCGCTAAAACATGCAAAAACACGATTTTGGAAATTTATTTGAATTTTCAGGCCGGATACGAAAACATTATCAGTTCCTCAATAGTAGACCGAACCTCGTCGAATGACACTTTATATGTCTCGATTGGTGCAGGGGAAGTACACCAATCTAACCGTGAGTGACGGCCGTGAGTGCCAGATGCCCGGACGAACGCACGCACGGACAATCGCAGTTATTCAAATACTATATAGGGATGACCCAATATCAACTGAAATCAATGACTGCCTGCCACCTTCAAAGACTAGACCTTCTAGAATGCAAAAGAATTTTGTTTCAAATTCAATACTCTTCAAATCTATTTCGGAATGCTAAAGCAAGAAGAGGGATGAGAAGGTACGTTATATTAGTCTAATTTAACACTGTACTCTAATGGGAAATTTCGAACAACACTTTTGTCTTTCGCTTTATTTAAAAAATCTAAGGAATGTTCTCAACGCTTAAACAACAAAATAATTTTGAACACCACCTAAAAACATCCTACCCCAAGTTCCTGCCAACTTACGTTATCCGTCGACTGCCTGTTGATGAGTATGTGTCCGACAACCTTGGAACTTTCAAAGCTTATTCAATAATTTGTATATAAATACTTCGAGAATAAATTATTTGCTCAGTCCGGCATATATGACATTACAGAAACTCTTTTTTTGTTCGTGTCTGAGTAATTACTCACCCTGAGAGACACGTCAAAAGGTTTCTCACGAGTACTCTATACTTAGAGCAATTGCTCGTTTTTATCCATGCAAGGGAGAAACGAGTGTAAGAAACATCAATGCAAGTAAAAGTAAAATAACAGAAATTACGTACGGTGAAAACAACCAAATGAACAGAGGAGAAACGATAGAAGCAGAGAGAATACAATACTGCAGGTAATTTTCATTCAACAACATGATTGGGGGGAATAATAAGAAAAAACAAAGTGAAACTTGCACAATCATTATGAATACATAATATCCTTCGATTTGCATTCACAGGAACAAAGTGTCTCATTTCTTCTCAGTCAAGTGAATCATAAAAAACTACAAATTAATATTCTCTTTCCACGTGTAGCTCCGTCATCAGTTCCTCAAAATTAATTCTACAAAAGCACATATTTTCTCGCATTATTTCCAACTTTTCTAAATTTTGACAAATCAGAGGGTTTAACGAAAATGAGACCAGCACTATTTTTATCCATCCTTTGCTCTTATCTATGGAAAAATATAAAGAAAAATTAAAACTTTTTTGGTAATTTTTTAAAATAAATTGCATTAACGTCGCGTAGGAATGACGTTAAAATTACTCTTCTTTTTAAAAAACAACTACATCAACACTTTTAAACAACTAATTGTTTAGAACATATTTCATTCAAGACAAAAATCTCTATCTCAATAATGTTGTTTTGAAATGTTAATTTTTTGCAATTTTCGAAAATATGAAGTGTTCTCCGGAAATTGGATCATCTCCAATTTTTGCCGTCCTTTGTTTCTTACGAGGGGAACATTTGAAGAAAATATCCGGACCCGTCTTTGATAAAATAATTGTTTAAAAATTGCCTGCATTTCCAGCAAAGTGACGCTAAAACTAATCAAAATTTTGGAATATTTTACAAGACATTATTTTAAGATCTGCCTTCGAATAACAGATTTCATTAAGGGAAATAATATCTAATATCAATGTTATACTTCTTAGAAGATGCCGAAAAACATTTTAACTTTTACGAATTTCCGAAAATAGGGATTTAAACGAAAATGAAACTTGCGCCATTTTTAAGCATTATTTATGTTGTCAGTCGTCAAAATTTAGAAAAATAATTGGAAAAATTTTTTTGAAAAATTTGAAAAAATTAATTGGGGATACGTCCCCTCAAAATGAAAACATTCGTGTCAATCACGCAAAGCCGCGGGTGCGTTCAGATCGATCGGGGAGTAACAATTTTGAAGAAAATCGTCTGGGTTCCGTCTGCGTCCGGTTCCGGCGCTCGCGTTGACCACTGACGGACCGACGGACGTTCTGCCGTCATTCAATTTTTTGGTATAAAGGACCCACAAAAAAAAAGGATTCTGACCACAGAAAGTGTTTGAGGAAGTAATTTACATAGTATGATATATCCACTTTTTCGTAACCAGGGCAATAAGAGTTTTTCTGCCGAAAAATCGCCTATTTCTGGCGCTCAAATACAACACATACTTTCTTTTCTTATTAAGTAAGTCGAGAAAGCAAAAGGGCGAACAGGTCACATTGGTTTGGATTTCAGTAGTTTTTCTCTTTCTTGCTTACTACATTCGTAGTATAGGGAACAATATGAAATGTAGCTTTTTCGCCAAAATTTCGCCCTTCGGATTTCGGAAAAATTATATTTTAGATCCTTAGTATCGAAATCCTTTTTCGCACTTCTTGCATCTCTCGCTTTGCTTAGACATCGTAACCAGTGCCATAAACTTATTTCATTTTCCCTGTGTCGACTCCCACCCTCTTTACATCCCCTCCCAATTCAATCTATCCCATTTCATACAATACGACCCCCCTGAACAATCGTATATTTGTCTTCCCAAACCGAATCATATCATTCTATTACAATTCCGTTCATTCCATTATCCGTTGCTTATATGACTAGCATCATATTCCTATATTTACCTACAGGTAAAGGAAACTTAAGCAAAGTATGCCGACTAGCATCATATTCCATCATATACTGTCTTTTCCAATTCCACTTCTTCTCGTCTGCTCAAATTTCCTTCCTCACAGTTCCATCTCACTACATCGAACCTTGCATCAGAGAAGCACGCAATTCGTACGAACCACCTCGACCGGCTCGAGTTGTCGCGCAGGGTCCCGCGTCGGCGACTCGCAATCCGCGCCGCTCCACGCCACACCAAGCCACGGCACGGCACGGCGCGCAGGGCGGCCGCGTGGCCTGGCTGGCGCGCGGGCAATTGGTGCAGTGTATTATTATTGCATAAGGCGGAGAAAGCGGGTATGTGTGTGTGTGTGTGTGTGTGTGTGGAGCCCAGCAAAAAGTCGAGCTGCATTGTAGGGAGGCCGCGGCATTCTTACGCAGTCGCCCCCGTGTGTGCCGCGCCTGCTCGACCCCGCCGTGCCATTCCACAGGCCGCCTGCCGCGCCCGTGCCCGCGTTCGCGCCTCCACGCCCCGCCCCGCCCCGCTCCGCCCCGCTCCGCTCCGCCCCGTTCCGCTCCGCCCCGCAACACCCCACCCCACCCCACCCCACCCACCCCGCCCCGCCCCACCCCGCCCCGCCCCACCCCGCCCCGCCCCACCCCGCCCCGCCTCGCCCCACCCCTCCCCTCCCCGCTCCGCCCCGCCTCGCCCCGCCCCACCCCAGCCTGCCCCGCCCCTCCCCGCCCCGCCCTGACGCGATACGCCCCGCCCCGCCCCGTCCTCCCACCGCCCCGTTCCGCCCCGCCTCGCCTCGCCGAGCTTCACCGCGCCTCGCCGCGCCCGCCACCGCCCGCTGCTCACGCCCAGCTGCGGGGCGCACACGCTCAATTGAATCGAAATGAAATTCACTTCGTTTCAGGCCGCCGGGGTCGGGTCAAGAGGCGGGCTCTCCCACCTAACCCCTTCGGCTGACGTGCGCTCCGGAGATGGATAATGAATATCGCTGAGTGATGCCCTTCTAAGGCGGACACATGCGGTGTCTTGGGATGTGCTCGGTTTAGCGAAAGGTTCAAACGGTCACGGCTCCTGCATGGAAAAACTGTGTGTTCACAGAAATGTTTTGGATATCCCGGAAGCAAAGATGTATATTAGGCCCAGTTTGAAGACAAAATGTGAAAATATTTAAATCCTGAAAAAAAAATTAAAGACTTATTTTATAGACATGATGTTTCATTGCACTACAGTATTTACAAAATTCGCGAACCCAAGAAACACCTCATTATTAGATGATTGGGTTTCGTCATTCAGCAAAATCGAATCTAATCAATCATTCGAGTTAGAACTTATATTTTTTGATTAGTGGGAAGGCTAACATAATTTATGCTAATACAATTTTGTATTTCGCTGTAGTGAATAATAACATTTTAGTATACATTCACAAGTGCTCGAATTAATGAGAGTACGAGTTGACTTGTAAACCTTAACACGAAACGCCACTGGATTCAAGATAATTATTCAAGATAGATAAATGTAGATAAATAGTACGCCGTATTACGTCATGTTCCAGCAGTGTGAATCGTGTTGGAGGAAGTCCAAAGTAATGTCGCTCAAGAGCGTTCCTCTCTACTGCCCTGTACCTACACATTATTGCTCAAAAATACGTTTACAATTTTCGTTTCAAAAAAATTCTAGCACCCACCATCGCCATGAGGCCTACTAGTCCAGCTGCACACACGCTCAATTGAATCGAAATTAAATTCCCTTCGTTTCAGGTCGACAGGGTCAGGTCAAGAGGCGGGGACTTCCATTTACCCCCTTCGTGTGACTGCAAATGGAAGTTTGATAAAAGCTAATACATTTAGTCCACGATCAAGCAAAATACTTTAAATTTCAAAATCTGAGATTGAAATAAAACATCATTGAAACTGTGTAAGTTAGTCTGTCTCGTGTAAATATATTGGGAAGAGATTTCTCTTAACGTTGGACGTACTCACTTCGATTGTCGGGACAGCAATACACTGCAATGTTCGAGTATTTGATGACTGTTTTAAACGTGTCACTTGAGTTCAAGCAAATGTCTTCAACAATATCATTGATAGTGCCACGAACGTCCCCATCTATTTAAATGTTTTTTTTAATGGCCGCCTTTGATAATGAGAATTTTACTGCAAATCGTAATGCACTCAGTCAAGAATTTCTGTGAAATGATATACATCATACATCATACAAAATATACATCTAATGTTTAATGAAGATTACGTGTTTTATATTTTTATTATTTATATCGTACTTAAATAACCGTATTCATTTATAGCAATATTACATTCACCTAAAACTCACATCACAGCTTTATTCACTATGACTAGAAACTAATTTTGTTTCTTTTTTTATTTTATCCGTTGAATAATGTTACAACCTTTCTCTTGTATAGACCTGGGACTTCTTCCTACTTTTTCCATTGCGATCAAGCACAAGAATACGTTGATCTTTTCCACATCTTTCTAAATAGTTCAACACAACTCATTACTTCTGTCCTTTCAAAATGATCGGCACCCACTCTCCTAAACTAGGGTATCACAGTATTTCTGAAATCTGATTGTTAGGAGATCGCGGCGTTCTAAACAATGTGGTCTATGTTTCGGCCATTTTGCTAAGGCTTAGATGTTTCAGAGCCTCATGAAGTAATCCCAAGTCATACACATTTTTCACTAAGGTTTACAGTAAATGCTATTTGATCATGAGAATAATGGAGTAAATAATTTGACTAGCTCGATTTCACATATCATTACGTTTATTGCTACAATCTTCCGTCAGTTATTTCTCTTCTTCCATCTTGTATATATGTGTTTTTTTATCTGTTAGTAGTTTTCTGATCTTTGTTTGAGCCATACTAATTTTCATCACTTCACATAAACTTATTTAGAGCGTTAAATCAATGTATAATTTCTCCATAACCTTTGAGTAGCGCTACTCAAATACTCATGAGTTTCAGTAAGTTTTATATCTAAGGCCCTGATCATTTTTCATGTCTTAACATTCAGGCAAAGAACGTGGATAATAATGATGCATGTAATGTAAGTTATGATTCCATAAGAACCTTTTCGAAAAAGTAAGAATGATACTCGTACTGCGATTCACCATAATTACAAATCATATGGTTTTAACTAAATAACGCTATGTGAAAGCTTTGCCTGAATGACTGAATGCTTAGTACTTTTCATGATATTTTTTCGTGGCTTTCATGTATCAATACCATTTCTATTTTAATTAGACTCTCAATCTTTGGAAATATATGGATATCCACCATCGTTCAGGCTTGAAATGGGATTCGGTTCAGAAAACGTCGATAACATCGTAACTAATGAAGTTCTTTTTTAAACTGATAAGATTCATTACCAATAATGCTGCTTGCGCATGCACTTTTCGCGGAAATTCTATCAGTAGACCAGTACCAAGATCGCTACTACACAGCGATTTCAGTAGTCTGAGTTTCCAATCTCAATTCGACTCCACATTGCATCACATCTCATTCCTAAAAAACATGTTTTTTTTAACTCTGCAGGAAATTTTCTCATTTACTTTCTATTTTTTTGAAATCACGATCAAGTCACTTGCCATTAGAGAATCGCAGAAACGACCATTGTGTTGAGAAGAAGCTCTCAGCTATTCACAAGCCCGCGTTTCGACCACTGTTGCCGACGTTTCAAGAATCAGTATATTAATGGAATTTTGGAAATTATGTCAGGATTGACTGTTCTGATCGTACCGTTTCTTCCTTGGTCATCATCATCATCATCATCATCATCCGGCGTTTTACGTCAACTGAACCTTTCGGTTATCAGCTAACGCTCCCTACCCTCAGTTAATACCATTGTCGTTTTTAGAGCCCCTTGACTAGCCTCCGCTCCCTAACTCCTCAGTGACTCGTGAGCCCATTGCGGCCAAGCACGCGCTTTTGCCGCTTGTGGCTCATGAGCCCATGGCGGCGCTTAAACTCTTTTACCGATAGGGAGGTTGGATAGCGGCCAGGAGGCCCTCACGTTGTGTCGCTTAAGCCCATCCTTCACCCCTTGGCACGCAGGCAGTCACGAAAACATTCAGAAGGGGAGAGGGCTGGGAAGCGGTGGGATATTGAAAGTAATACATGGTAGTTGGGTCAAGCCAAGACATATCACAACATTAAAGCACACCTCCGTGCCTAGGCGGGATTCGAACCCGTAGACCCCGCAGCGTGCGGCAACCACAATAACCACTATACTACGGGCCCCGTTTGCAAAGGGCTGTTTTCCTTGGTGTTTATCCAAGGTACATATATTCCGTTTCTCAGAAAGTTTAGTGGTGGCATAATGGGTACGCATGCTCCTTCCATTCTTTTGGTCGTCGTTTAAAAAAGCTCTTGAGGAAGGACTGAAAAAATAAGGTCGTAATTTACGGATTGACGAGCACTCTTGGTTGCTGGTGGTCGCACACATGAACCACAGGACCTTAACGCGTCTTTAAAACCCCCCAACTAACCAACCCCAAGTGACGTGTCGTGTTCAAGCGGCCGCGATGTCCGGCGTGCTTCGGCGACGTGCGCTAAACCGCGCGTGCGCGTGTTGCTGTGCGCAGAGTCGTGCGCGGGCGTGGAGTGCGGCGAGGGCCGGCGCTGCGAGGTGCGGCGAGGGCAGCCGCGCTGCGTGTGCGCGCCCGACTGTCGCGGGGGCGGCGCGGGCGGCGGCGCGGGGGGCGGCGCGGGCGGCGGCGCGGGCGGCGGCGGCGGGCGGGGCGCGCGGCGCCGCGGGCCCGTGTGCGGCTCCGACGGCCGCACCTACCGCTCGCTGTGCCGCTTGCGCAAGCGCGCCTGCCGACGCAAGACGCAGGCCCTCACCGTCGCCTACGACGGACACTGCCAAAGTGAGTCCCTCCTTCTCTGCACTGTGACACTTCTCTTACTGAGGCGTACTCTTCAGTATTGCCTGACACCATCCTCTTACGTTTTGGAAACGTCTCTTCATTTGTGCAAAACTCAAGTGTGCAGGCTATTCTTATAATATACATTTTTAATAATGAGTAGGTAACGTTAGCCAGAATAGCACTTCGATTTAACTTTCGTCTAACAATTTCCTGTTAAACTACCGCATTGAAAAATAACGTCCAGGAAATATGGGTGGATTCATTTTTTCTCTTGTGCCTGCAGAATGTGTGACTTTACATGTGTATATGTTGCAAAACATGATTCTCGTCTCGCAGACACTGTTTGGCGTTTTGGGGCAGGCATCAACTTTCATTGCTGTAAGCTTCTGTGGTGATACGTTTAGAATGAAAGTTACTTACGTATGACAGTTTCCATGCAAGGATGCTACCAAAGGCGATTCTCTGATATGCGATATTATGGTTTGGTAGAACAATGTTAGAAAGGAATTTCACGTGTATAGGGATTGAGCATTATGTTAAATTACTCGAAGTAATATTGATTTGAAATAGTCGTGGTTTACTGTTTATTCTCAAGCTTGACATGCCGTGAAATTGAATACCGTACAATACAAAATTTCAAAAGAACATGTTATCCATAAGCTTATCCACTATTTACTTCAGAGACATGTTCATTTGTCAGTAAAATTTAAAATTATAAAATTTAAATAAGTCGATTCAAAAATTCTTTTGAATTAAATCACGCATAATATGTTCTGCTCAAACAACAATCCCTGTGGTAAACAAATTTATTTAAGATCAGATATTATGATTCAACTGCGTCATTCTGTAACAGCTAAATACTTTTGATTTGTCTTCATTCCGGTTTGAAACGATTAACCATGCTATGGAGGTTTGCACTAAATCATGAGAGAAAACACGTACAGTGTTTTATTCAAGAATAATTGAGATTCTAATCCTAGCATGTGCAAATCCATCAGCAAAACACGAAGAGAAACTGTGTTTTTGAACTTGGATTTGGCATTGCCGTAGTCATTCCCGGCCTTGCATCGAGCGAGTAAGGAGCAATGACGGTCCGACTGTGTGCGCAGGCTCTTGCGAGCGCCTGCGCTGCCCGGCGGGCAAGCACTGCCTGCTGGACCAGAACCTGCGGCCGCACTGCGTCAAGTGCGCGGCGCGCCGCTGCCCGCGCCGTGGCCACGCCGTGTGCGGCGCCGACGGCGTCACGTACGCGTCGTCCTGCCACCTGCGCGGCGCCGCCTGCCTGCGCGGCCGCGCCATCCCAGAGGCCTACCGCGGGCCCTGCAAGCGTGAGTAACACTGCTGCCCCTTGCCTCTTCCTGCTTTCCGCGCGTGCCCAGCACACCAAGCGAATGCGGCTTGGGATGAAAGAACTCTGGCGAGCGCATTCTTTGAGTAGAGAACGAGGAAGAAATCCAGCCTAATAGTTACTGCCCCAATAATGAGAGTTCAGTAAAGTTCCATAACGAGCATTTGCAATTAACTTTAGTTTATTTTTATTTTTCCTTTTTTATCTGAATTATTACTAATACATTTTTTTAATTTATAATAACTAAAAATTGCTTATCACATCTCCGTAGAAAATTCCATTGTGAATTATATTCGCAAGCGAGATTTTTTTTCATCTGTTCAGTGATTTTGCGTTATCGCTCTGCGTTTCGATTATTTTGTCCGAATGTCCTTTAATTAATACTATGTCGGAATCGCCGGAAAACTGGAAGAATGGGGAAAATAAGAGTTTTAGAGTGATAAAGTGTATGATTTTTTTATTCAATACCCAAGAGAAGTTATTGGCCTGCGCGGCCGCGCTATCCTGGAGGCCTACCGCTGGCCCTGCATGCGTGAGTTCACGTGCTTCACTTGACATTATTTACTCGGGGACGAGCAAAATAAAATAACTACATGTGTCATACACCATTCTTTAGACAGTCCTACTGACATTAATTTAATGTAATTCAAGCATACAAATCACTAAGCTACGTTAAGGGCAGTAGTAGTTGCAGTATGAAAGTATGTTTTCTTTGTGTTATTCATAGTTTTATAAATATTTGAGCATCGTTTCACTTTTAACACTGGTGGTAAAAATTGAACTTTTAACACTTTTGAGTGGCCTTAAAAAACTGCTTTTCTAGGACGTGTCTAAATTTCTTTTCTCAAAATACTTTTCTGTTTTATCAATGTCATACAATGGTCATATCAATGTCAAACAAAATAAGATGGTCGAAAAGCCACTCTTTACGACCGGCTTCTATTAAGAACAATGGAAGAAAATAAGTTGTAGTTGATAAAGCAAGTGAGTACATCTATTCATGGAAAGATATTACTTATTTACACGATTTTTTCTTACTTAGTTACCAAAAGCATTGAACGGCACACGACAAACGGCTCTGAATTCGCTTCAGAATTTTCACTTTCAACGTCTCGGTATCTGATCGTTGGTCGCGAAATTAAATCGCCCCCAAACATTATTGCCGGATGATAATGAGAGTCTACATAAAAAGCATAATAAACAATAAATCACCATTACGTTCACTTTCATGTGTTGCAGTTTGCTGAATGCGTCGAAGAATGGTATTATAAAAATATTTAGTACATAAATATGGTAATAATATTGTCCACTGCTTTCTATTGATTTCTATTAATTAATGAATTATTCACAAAGAAACATTTTATTTATTCACATTAATGAAGGAATATTTTCATACAACTTCGTGTTTTTATCTCTATACCTTCTCTCCCAAATTCAACAATACCTCTCCTGTTACTTCGTCCCCGGTAGCCTATTCCACAAGATCATTACAATCTTCGCGAAGTACACCTTCATACTATAAAGAACAAGGATAGTGTCCATTCAAGTCCTCGGCGTCTTGAATTAGGTGTTAGAGTAATGTGGTTTTCCGAGTGGACTATTTTAACGCAAAATTCGATTAGAGTTTACTCCACATTTCAAGCAAAGTTACACATGTTCGGTTTTGTTTTAATCCGCAAGGACAATTTAATAAAATGAGAGTTTGTGCTTATCTTCCGATCTGGCGGAAATCCACGCGTTTTTCATGTCACGAGTCTTAAGCGAGAAAGTTTCCTTCACCGGCTAGTGAGGGTGGTTAAGGAATGACGTGATATACGCTCACGGTTTCTTCAGCCTCGAAATACCTACCCCCACTCTTTTCCTGACAATAGTTGAATTAATTATAAATGATAGAAACGAACGTTGTTGAAAAAATCTGAATACCAGAAATCTCCCGTACTATAAAAACATTCTGCTCGAAAAACAAGTTACAGATTTGATACAATAGTCCTTCCATCGAAATAAACAACCATCCCACTCCTCTCGAATGAGGGCCCAAGAAAACGTGTGCGGATAATACCTCCACGAGTTTTTCTTGATTGACATTTACGCGGCCTGAATACGCCATGTGACATAGTTCTCAATGGATAACATCTCAAATCGCTTGAATTCGTCGCGGATTGTGTACGCCATTGTGTAGCACTAGCGGAACGATCGACTATCGTAGTTTTTGTCATTGTTATTCAACTTCGAACAATTTCTTTCCTGTTACGCTGTTTGCGTGTTGTGGGTCCACAATCTATGATCTAGATCGTGACTATGAATTAAACGGGGAACAGAAAATTTGAAACTCTATTTAAAAAAACAATACACTGAATGTAATGCTATTTGTACGATGTCTGCAACATGAACGTTAAATTCCTAGAAACGCAAACAGAGCCAGTTGAATAGAACTATCACATTAGCCAGTGTAGAAGTTTAGTATTGATTTCTAAAAATATGTAATATTCGTAATTCTGTTTAAAATTGTTTCAAATATTCCAACAATATTAAGATGTAATAGTTGTAATTAATGTTTGCAGTTGTTTAAAAATTCTATTAAATTTCTCATATATTCCTATCTAAAAAAGCGTTACATATTAGAAATCCATAAAAAAGCACTTTATATTATGATGCTTATAATAACATCCGAATGGGAGAACTATTGAACTATTAGCGCACTGTCGTCAATACCTCTCTCATTAGTTCAAATGCTGCCATCTGTTCTTCCTAAAAGTAACTACAGCAGACGGCCATAATTCAACACAGATTGATACATCCGGCCTGATATGACTGATGTGTTGGAGTACTGAGAGGTGGTAAAGAAAAACTGCAAGAAAAACTGCTTTTTTTTTCTAGATACAAACTTGTTTGGTGCATATACTGTTAATCGCTATTAATGTTAGTCTTAATGTTAGTGAAATAGTCACTTTACTATTCAATGAAGTATTCACAAAGGCTTTCACAATTGTAAACCCGGCGACAATGGTATAACCATTATCATAATGAACTGTTACGGCAAAGTTCACGACTACAAACTCAGTAGGAATTGTGGATTTTAAAGGTTGAAAAAATAATTTGTATTTAAGAAAAATGAAGCTATTGTTTCATGTCGCAGATTTGCGAAACGTAAAGGAAAGTCAAGGCTGTAAAACGCCTCCGAGCTAATTTCTTAATATTTAATCACCATAGTAATATCTCCATTCGTTACTATATGGCATTCTAGTGACTAGATGGCTTCTATCACACTGCAGTCTGCGAAAGGAACGTAAATCACCTTGATGGCTGAAATGGAAATCTCTAGATCTCAATCAATTAACGGATTGTGCTATGGAAACAGCAGAAAACAATATATATATATATATATATATATATATATATATATATATATATATATATTATAGTGTTCACATTTCCGCTAATGGTTACAAACATTAGACAGTAATACCAAAAATGAATATATGAAGCAGGAAATTGGTGTTCCCTCGAATAGTTTCGGTGAACTACCAGAGCACTTGGGAAAAACTATCAGTGCCGTGAATTTGAATTCTGATTACTGGGGCAACAGCATGGACATATACGTGGGCAAAAATGCTTACCGAATGCATGTATGAAGTTCATATGCAATCCTTTAGGTGGTTTCTTGCTTACGGAGGAACGCACATTTAGATTCGCAAAAACTTACCACACGTGCACGTAGAGTTGCATAACCCCGACGCACGCATTCCACCATTTTCAACATTCTCCGTATTTTTAGTCTTTTCGTTTTTCAGCAGGCTTGCCACCCCCTAGTTTGCAGGTTTCAGAAAATATTTGGTTAAACAAATATCAGTTATTTCAGAACAGCCCTGAATTCGTTATATGTATTACAAAATGTACGTTTTGTGTTGTCATTATGAATGATAGGTTCTGTCGTGTTCCAGTTCATACGTTCGCTGCATCTTGTTTAAGTTTTCAACAAACTTAGACTTAAAAAACACACGAAAGATCGGTTTAGGATGCTTATGGCACAGCGTCCCACGTAGTCTTGTAATAAATTGAAGTCTCAGATTCAATTGCTGGATTCTCGTAGGGGAATTTATTGGTAAATCGATATTGCTGCCTCCGGTGTTTTTCCAATACTACCTCCTTTCACTTACCATTCACTTTCATTTGTGTATTTTTTCCGTGTTTCTCACTTAACACGTAATACAGATATTAACTCTTAGTGAAAGACCCTCACAAATAAATTCTTCAAAAGAAAAATCAATCGTGCGTATAGTTTGCAGACACTTCGAGATTGGACACTTTCATCATTTACCTTGGAGTTTTGAGTTCCCTTATTTTGTGTGAAATAAGGAATGGGCTATACTGAACGTATTTTACTATGAGTTCTTCTGTTTCTCACTTCTCTTTAATCACTCCATCATCGTTCATCTGTATTTCATTTATTTAATCCTTCAGTCATTAATAACTACGATTAAACCTACCCAGAATGCTCTAACAAATAACCGAGGTTTCACAAGTTACTCTTCGTTTTTCATTCCACCTGTCTCATTTCCATCATTCCGGGCACACTCGTCAGTTTCACAATTCTTTCCCCAAATACAGATGAGTTTAAAGCCTTTGAGTAGATCCAGTATAATATAAACGAATGTTACGATAAATTAATTTAACGACTAAACAAACAATAATTATTCGTTTTGAGAGCTGCATTCGTAAGTGATGTGCCGACCTCCAATTTCATATCTTAAATAAAAGAGTCCTGATTATTGAGAAAATATACAGAATATTGTCGAGCAAGCCACGTTTTGACATGAGCGAGAAGTGTATTCTTACGAATGTGAATTCTTTAAAGAAAAAGTAGCTAAGTGAATTAGATTTCATTCGAAATTTGCAGCTGAGTTTACCGAAAAGCGCAACAATTGGTGGAAGTGAAATTAAGAGTTATATGTTTAACACAAATTTTGATATGTGGCTCAAATAATATGTGTGATCTTTTATTTTCGATGGCGTTGCTTGATGCTAAAACGTAGAGCAATGATCTGTTGATTTATTTTTGTTACTTTTAAGAATTTACTAGTATTTATGCATTTTCTTGATACCTTCATTTCAAATTCAAACTTTTGAATTCAATGAGCCATTAACCCATCGTGTTCTTCTTCCACTTCATACTCTGCAGACTCATTTGCACCTGTCAACAGCTCGTCTTGTTCGGCTTTTCCTTCTTCGTTGTCCTGCTGGACGCGGCGCTCTAAACATACAAATTTGCACGTTTTGCACATAAGGCCAGCGAACGCTAAATGCATGGATACATCCTCGACAGTCTCATAAATAAACTAATGTATTGACGTTTCTAAATGGGCGACATTCCTTCTAAAGAAACTACGGTTAACTAATACTAAAACCGTTAGGATTCCATTGCTGTCGCTCCTAGGACGTTTGCAACGTAAGCAACTTTGGGTTGCTGTACGTATGCAGGCGCAGTAGCTAACAAACCTCTTGTTTTCTGAAACGTTCAGTTAACGGTATAATACAAGGACGGGTTACATATGATTAGTAATTTTTTTGTTTTGAGTAATTTCTGATACTTTCATTAAACCTTTACTGACATTTTAAATCACTTTTATTTCTTATCACGTTTTCTGTGTAATAACACGGTCTCGCGTCTTTGCTGGTATGAACTTCAAAATCTTGATGTGAATAACCATTTCCCACTCTCGCGGTTACGTTTAAATTGATGAAAACCTTTTTTTTTCTTAAGAGAGGTCATGCTTTTGCGGTATTGGAGTATGTAAGAAGTTACGTTACTTCTAGAGCTTCTTTTCCACTGGTTAGATTCCACACAGGTGTAGTTCTTTGTTTCTCACATTTGCTCACAAGTGTAAGGTTTTTATTTTGTGTGATATTAATCTTATCGTTATAGTTCTAACGAATTCATAGTAGGTTTGCATTTAAATTAGGACATCAGCCTAGAAATCGCACTAGATTCGTTAATATTTTGGAATTAAAAACAGAACGTATTAAGGAGGGTAGCAAGTCAATCAAATTTTGTCTAAAGGAGTGTGTAAGCCAATCGAATTGGGTTCGGGTTATTGGGTTTAAAGACCAGGAAATTATAATTTGTAACATTCTATTAACAGGTTTTCTTACATTGTTAGAATGTAATATCTTCATAATCTTAACTTCAAAAATGCACTTACGACAAGAGAATAATCGACTGGCGCACTCAAAATTGTACTAGTAATGTTTTGCAATTTACAAAATACATATTTTAATTTGATAATTTGATTATTTTAATATCTAATTGAGCCCCAGGGAATAAGTGCATTTTATGTGAAACCTTCGTAAAGTGCAGAAGTATATAGTAGTGAAAGTACACAAAAATTGTGATCAAGGATTTTAAGGGAAAACTTGCTGGAATATATAGATGAACAAATAAAAATATATCCAGATAAAAAAAACGAGAATTTCGAACTTCATTTTCTCAGAAATGGAAAAGTGCCTGTTACTCCTTCGTCCTCTAAAGGCTTAGTTTAACTTTAAATTATCATCGCTTGAAATTTAATTTTTTAAATTCCAGCATTTTTTAGATTTATAAACGTGCTATCTGTTGCCGCAGAATACTTTTAAATACGTTGTGAATATTCATAAGTGTTAGTTATACCTATCTAAAACTTACTACCTGCTGGTCTTTACAAAAAAGGAAGAAAAAAAGAAGAAAAAAGCACGAAACAGTTTTGTTGATTACTTAAATCTGAATTATTAACGTCAATTTTCTTCTGAAAATTCTTTTAATTACGATACTGCTAAAATTCGAACGTATTTATTTGGGAGTTAGGCGGTTATTTCGAATGTTATCAAAATGTAAAAATAAAATGTAAAGGAAGACGGTAAATGAAGAAGTAGGTTCAGGTTCAAAGCATTCTTGGAACTTTACACGAATAATTTGAACATTAGCGAATGTGATGTGGCTGAGATAAGTGCAGCTCGTTACGTCGACGTGGAGTATCAGGAATGTGATAAACAGGAATCAGACTGCTGGAGGGAAGTTTCTAAGGCCTGTGAGAGACAAGTGATGTAGTTGCGCGTTCCACTGGATTGAACGTAAATTTCTATTTACGTGATATTACGTAGCGCACCCTATCCTTGCTATGTAGTATATATTTGAGTTGACAACTCTGCATTTTCGAGTTGAGGCGACAAGGATACGATCTCCGGCCTCAGCCATTTACATAAAAAATGCAGTATTTTATGTCTGTGCAGTGCATTGATTTCAACGCATTTTTAAGACAAATACTTCTCGCGAACATTCAGACGCCTTCCACGACATATACGCATCACTATACTTTAGCCAGCGCCTTGTGACCAATTCGCGAATTAGCCAACGATGTCCGTAATGATTCGCTCATCGTCTTTCAAGCAGATTTATTCAAACCGCCTGATTAATGTGTGAATTACCCAGCTAATTCGCGAATTAGCCACACTTTGGTCTTTAGTTGCAATATTTACATTAATTAACTATTTTTCATAAACTTATTAAAGACTGCATGAAGTATAATTCAATTGTTTTCTCTACGAATTTTGTTTACTTAAATATTTTTTTAAATAATTATGGTGATAGCAAACACGTACTTGTAATTAACGAGTTTAAAGCTGGCAATATACGCGTCAATGGATGTGCTTGTCTTGCAGCGGCGGGCGCGGCGGTGTCGTGCGGGGCGGTGCGGTGCCGCGAGCGCCAGGCCTGCCTGCTGGAGCCCGCGACGGGCGCGCCGCGCTGCGTCACCTGCAGCTACCGCTGCCCCAAGGGCAGCGACCTGGGCGGCCCCATCTGCGGCTCCAACAACCTCACTTACCCGTCCTGGTGCCACATGCTCAAGGACGCCTGTGACACGGGCTACGTCATCGAGACGCGCTTCGCGGGACGCTGCGACCGCCCGGCCGACGGTGAGTGCGCGCGCGCGCACGCGAGTGGGCTTGGGGGGAATGAGGGAGGGGCGAGGTCGGAAGGCCAAGGACGCCGGGACGGGAGCCCTGACTGGTCCGGAAGGGTGGATGCAGGAACCGAGAGAAGATTTAGCGAAATTGTTTTTCGCGCGGCGATATACGTGGGGCGTTGCTTTATCGCAGGTAATACCATGGGAGGTTCGGAGTTTACCTATAAATTCGCGAGCCCCGAAGAGGCGAATGGATTTATTGGGAAATCTCAGAATCTCTAGCTGCATTTATGTCCATTATTTCGTCAAGAAAGTGATATAGAGAATTTTGAAATTTTTGATGCAATTTTGTCGTACAGTCACTGCAATTTAATTAATACGATTGTTTCACTAAAGTGAATTCTTAATAGATTTTTGTCCAATTAGAAAATACGTCAACTACTGAATTATAGATTTCATACAACTTCTTTTATCTCATCCTATGCCAGTGTGTACTGCTTATCGACGGATCACATAATCGCCACGAAGTACATAACATAATATGGAGCTTGTTTTCAATTAAATAATGTTTTTCTAGCAACCATTATTTCGTCCTATAAATTAATGTCGTTGGCTCAACTTCATTATGAATAAATAAAAAGTATCTCTTTGGCACTATATATTTATCTTTGACATTTACTGTAAAACTACTAATGTTGCGCAAGTATTTATTTGTTCTTTTTTGTTTTCGTGCTAGTATAATTTATTTTTTAAATTTTGCTCCATGACCATTTGATATTTCTTTTTAAACTTATATGAAACGCAGAGAGTAGATTTTGACAGGATACACTGAACCCAGGATTCCTATGTTCATTTTCGCGACAATAAACTATTTACATGTCATTAATTCCAAAACGAACACAACAAAATATATTACAGTAACCAGGATATGGTACCTGGAGTTAAGACGCGAGGAAATCTTCTCCGAAAAGTGTGAGAAAAGCAAAAAATACGATTCATCATAAACAAAAGCAAAATAAACTACAATTAAATCTGTCAAAAATGGATACGCACCGTGTCAAAAAATACACAATCAAAAGATCTGAAAGATTTTTTAGTATCGTCCACAATTCATTATTACCACTATTATTATGAACCTTATCACATATACGGTAGAGCATATAAATATGGGCAATTTAAGGGCAACCAATACGTTTTATGCAATGTATAATTGTTTTGTTTAACAATAGAAAATTCATAGTTGGCGAATGGATTACTACATATATGTAGATCTATGAGGCTAGTAAGTTAAATAGTTGACCATTACACTTTACATTTTAAAGAATGTGAAACTAAAATAAAGAAGAAAATAGAGATATGGGCACTTTCATAACTATCGTGGGTACTTTGTAATATAGTAATGGGCACTCAGAAAAATGGATTGTAAAAAGCCCAATGGAGTCAAATAGCATTGTTAAACACAGTTGTCTTGTTACTGCTGGTTTATTCAGCTTCAGTCATTTAATAAGTCTAAACATATTACATAAAAAAATATTTTCATCATCTTCCTCTACAGAATCTTCTGTGGGAAGGCATGATTTGTGAAACATCTTTTGACACAATTGGCAGAACACACCATCAATCTTAAAATTGAATGTGTATCCACACTGGAATCTGCCCTGAAGAAAATATTTTCGTGTTTCTAGAACTAAGAGACTTGCTGCTGCCTATTTCTTTCACCTCCTATAAGTGTGTTTATACCTCGAATGGATAAATATATCATTCTTTGTGCAGAATTGACGTTTGTTTTGCTGAGGATAGCCCGATTATTTCTTTCCTCTAGATGGAGTGTTATTTGCATAATTTTGTTGAACTTTTATTCTCTTTCTTCTCCAGCAATATCGCAGGATTTTTCAAATGTAAATGATTTGTTCTGTGTGTTGCGGTTACAATGTTCTCATTATCCACATTTGATGCGATATAATTGTACATCCGCCCTAGACATATTTCCTTATTTCTTTAACCTTTTATAAGTGTGTTTAAACCTCGAACGGATGAATATGTTATTCTTTGTGCAGAATTGACATTTATTTTCTTGAGGTTAGCCTGATTACATGTTTCCTCAAGATGGAGTGTTTTCTGCTTAATGTTGTTGAACATTCATACTCGTTTTTTCACCAAAAATATTGCAGACTTTTTCAAATGTTAATTGTTTATTCTGTGTGTTGCGGTTACAATGTTTTCATTACCCACATTTGATTGCAATGTCATCGTGAATCCGCCCTAGACATTTAGTGAAATCAAACCGCTCAGGGCTCCAAAGAACAAGGCTACAAGCTCTAAAACCATTTTGTAAAGTTTCTGGCGTTATTGCACGCACTACCTTCTCCAACAGCGGAGCGAAGTCTTTTCTTGAGAGAGCCTCAGAAGGATGTTCTCAACGTCATGTTAGCACTCCTTTCTTCCACGCACTCTTGATTGGTTGGAATACAGCGACATCGCGTGGTTGGATAATTTTTGTAGCGTTCGGATACAGGGCTTTTAAATTATTTGTAATTCAGAACAGAGCTCACACGTCTGAAAAGTAAAGTGACTTTTACTCGTGTGTGACTTTTACTCGTTTGTGACTTTTACTCGTGACGTAACCATCCTTGAAAAGGAGAGGGAGATTTCCTAGTAAAGAAAACCAAAAGTTTGCAAACTGTGTTTGCTTGAACGAAGGAAAGAAGAATTACATCAGTAACATATACAAAAGATTAAATTGTTCACCGTGAGAATTTCTTTCTCTTCAGAGCGTCATCATACCTCAAAATCAGTGTAATTTAATAATCAGAAATGGTTTTAATCAATTTTTATGTCGTTTTTCTTTCCTTTAAGGGTATTTTGAAAAACATTTTAAGAGCATTTTGTTGATAATTTTTGATGTCATCAAAATCTAGTGATAACATTTAACCCAGAACGTTTATTGATGGGCATGTTCAAATTTCAGTGATGGGCACAGTGCCCATCAATGTATAAAAAATAAGTTGCTCAATTTACAGTGTTTAAACATTTTTAAATTTACTACTTTTTAATTAAAATTGTCGTTTAATTTTGCCCAAACTATAAATCCAATAAGTTAACTTTTCTTGGCGTTACAACTTAGAACTATCTTTTCACCACTCTTCCCTATTTGTAGAAGAATGTCAACTAAAAGTGAACATTAAAATATAACGCTCACTACATAAGAGGTTTGTGTTTCCACTGTCATAGGTTCGTTTAAGTCTGACGGCGTAATGAAATGCACCTCACAGTTTACAAAAACGTACTGTAACGTTTCTCGTGGTGAATTAAAACACACTCAATATTGTTTAAACAATTACGTTTATTCGGGAACAATTATACACACTAAAATCTACTTGGTCTATTTACAGATATATTACACTTAATTATTTACACTGTTACACACGACTCCGTTCTCTTGATTTATTTACACAGTTTGCTTCTTACACCCTATTTATTTAAACAGTTCTCTTCTTACACCCTATTTATTTAAACAGTTCTCTTCTTACACCCTATTTATTTAAACAGTTCTCTTCTTCTACAGTATCAGTCAGTCCATGCACTGTCCACGGTCCACTACACTTGACCCTAATTCCCTGCACAGACCACAATTTCCCTGCGCAGACCACAATTCCTTGCGCAGACCACAATTCCCCTGTGCAGACCACAATTCCCCTGTGCAGACCACAATTCCTTGCGCAGACCACACTTCACTGCGCACACCAGGGTCCACTGCACTGCTGTTTACCGCGATGCCCACTTCACAGCTCAGCTTGCACTGCAGACTTCAAACTGCTGACTGCTGTTTCCCTACTGCACCACTGCTTACCGCGATGCACCCTTCACAGCTCAGCTTCCCCTGCAGACTTCAGACTGCTGACTGCTGTTCAACCACTGCACCACTCTTCACCGCAATGCACACTTCACAGCACAGCTTTCACTTGGACACACTGACGGACTGACGTCTTACTGCTCACGTCTGCTAACTCTGACTGACTTCTGTAACTCTCTTCTCACTCTCTTCTGTGACTGACTCGCGGCCGCCGGCAGCGTAGCATTTATACCCGCACGGCGCTTGTCTCGAGGCGCCTGGCTCATTCTCGGCATTTCTCCGCGGCTCGCGGATTGTCCGGAACCGTCTAGTTCGGGGGAAGGGGAGTGGCGGCGGCAGGTGACGCAATCCACGCGCAGCGACTTCGGCAGGTGATGCAATATTCGTTACATTGCCCCCTCCTTAGATGCGATCCGTCCCGGATCGCGTTTAGTGAAATAATGCAGATATTGTTGGCGTAATTCAAGCAAAGTTTTCCCAAGGTTCTGAAGGTGGCCTTGCGATGCGACTTTCTTTTTGTGATAACAAAATGCACATCTTTACTCACGTCGCGGAGAAGAAGGTCATTCCCAATATCCGGTCGCCGGTTCTCCAATTCTTCCATTTTCCTGTATTTTCTTCTGAATACAGCAGCAACACCTCTGGTCATATCCAGATCCTGCGCTAATGAATATTTCTGGAGTACCGTGAACAGATCCTGTGGCACCTCCATTACCACACCACAACGCGCCATATCATTTCCGCCATGGTGAGACATAAACTCGTCAAAAGTGAACATTTTCATGCCCAACTCACAAGCTCCTGTGGTGTCTTCTCCGTCATTTTCATTACCTCCCGCGCACGGGGCCAGCCGACTGGAATGGATGACCCGCGTGTTTTCATACTGGAACCTTTCAATTCGGTAGACAAAATCATTTCTCCTCTTTTGAGAGCCATCTTTATTTTCTACAACTCGTTTAAAAACTTCTTTTTCTACTTCTGATTTTTCTTTTGCTGCTTCTTCTTTCGCTGCTGCTTCTTCTTTCGCTGCTGCTGCTTCTTTCGCTGCCGCTTCTTCTTTCGCTGCCGCTTCTTCTTTCGCTGCCGCTTCTTCTTTCGCTGCCGCTTCTTCTTTCGCTACCGCTTCTTCTTTCGCTGCCGCTTCTTCTTTCGCTGCCGCTTCTTCTTTTGCTGCTTCTTCTTCTTCTTTTGCTGCTTCTTCTTCTTTTGCTGCTTCTTCTTCTTCTTTTGCTGCTTCTTCTTCTTCTTTTGCTGCTTCTTCTTCTTCTTTTGCTGCCGCTTCTTCTTCTTTTGCTGCCGCTTCTTCTTCTTTTGCTGCCGCTTCTTCTTCTTCTTTTGCTGCCGCTTCTTCTTCTTTTGCTGCCGCTTCTTCTTCTTTTGCTGCCGCTTCTTCTTCTTTCGCTGCCGCTTCTTCTTCTTTTGCTGCCGCTTCTTCTTCTTTCGCTGCCGCTTCTTGTGGATTTAGTAATTTTTCCTCGCTCTTCAGAAATTCCTCTTCAATTTTGTCAACCTTCTCTTCGTTCTTTAAAATTATCTCCTCGATTTCTTCTCTAACCAATGTATTATTCGGCGTTATCTGTTGTTCCAGGTTTTCTGACACCTTTTCTTCCGAAATTCTGGAATTTTCTGTCAGTTTTTCTTCTGACGTTGTGTCAGCTTCCTTCCATTTTTTCCCCCATTCTGTTACGAATGCTCGGACACAGATACCCCCGTAACACATCTCGAAGCGAAAACTCTGTGGATCCTCTCCTGCTGCCTTCAACGCGTTAGCAAGACGTTCTTGTAATATTGCTTTCGTTCCGGTGGTCTCCAGATCCCTGTCTTCTAACTCCATCTTCAACTCGGTTACTTTCAGTTCCCGTAAGGATTTTGTGAAAACCATTTTCATTAAGGTTTTAATTCAACACACGTTATACTGATTTAAACACACACCAACCCCACACACCTGACACCAATTGTAACGTTTCTCGTGGTGAATTAAAACACACTCAATATTGTTTAAACAATTACGTTTATTCGGGAACAATTATACACACTAAAATCTACTTGGTCTATTTACAGATATATTACACTTAATTATTTACACTGTTACACACGACTCCGTTCTCTTGATTTATTTACACAGTTTGCTTCTTACACCCTATTTATTTAAACAGTTCTCTTCTTACACCCTATTTATTTAAACAGTTCTCTTCTTACACCCTATTTATTTAAACAGTTCTCTTCTTCTACAGTATCAGTCAGTCCATGCACTGTCCACGGTCCACTACACTTGACCCTAATTCCCTGCACAGACCACAATTTCCCTGCGCAGACCACAATTCCTTGCGCAGACCACAATTCCCCTGTGCAGACCACAATTCCCCTGTGCAGACCACAATTCCTTGCGCAGACCACACTTCACTGCGCACACCAGGGTCCACTGCACTGCTGTTTACCGCGATGCCCACTTCACAGCTCAGCTTGCACTGCAGACTTCAAACTGCTGACTGCTGTTTCCCTACTGCACCACTGCTTACCGCGATGCACCCTTCACAGCTCAGCTTCCCCTGCAGACTTCAGACTGCTGACTGCTGTTCAACCACTGCACCACTCTTCACCGCAATGCACACTTCACAGCACAGCTTTCACTTGGACACACTGACGGACTGACGTCTTACTGCTCACGTCTGCTAACTCTGACTGACTTCTGTAACTCTCTTCTCACTCTCTTCTGTGACTGACTCGCGGCCGCCGGCAGCGTAGCATTTATACCCGCACGGCGCTTGTCTCGAGGCGCCTGGCTCATTCTCGGCATTTCTCCGCGGCTCGCGGATTGTCCGGAACCGTCTAGTTCGGGGGAAGGGGAGTGGCGGCGGCAGGTGACGCAATCCACGCGCAGCGACTTCGGCAGGTGATGCAATATTCGTTACAGTACTCTACTAGTGCTTCTGAAATGTGATGAGACAATGTCCCAGGAAGAGGGGGCAGACTTCTTGGTTCTTTCTGTGTATATAAAGATGTGACAGAAATAGGAACTGTCTAGTAGGGAGTGCATATCGAGCCAGTTTATTTTTTCAAAATCTATAAATAAGTGAACTGCAATGAGGAAAAGGGGGTTGTTTGATGAACTGTAACACATATCTTCACATATCACATATAAAGAAATGTATCCCTATCATAATACATCATACTATCATAATACATTTTTACAAGAGAGTACGTCCATCTGTTGTTAAATTTTGAAATTTTAAAGTGTTATGGCAAAAGAAGAATTGAGAGCTGACAGGTTGCTAATCTTTCAAGACATTTGGAGAGGGGTTATTTTTACAATACATTTTTATAAATATTATTACTGCGTGTTGATAGCAAGACGTTAATAAAATTACTGCGTATTGATAGCATTTAATTCCAAAGGTGTATGGCTATCAAACTCCAACATACGGCATGTCAAGAAGAAATTCGCTCTCTGAACTAGTGGTGCCGCAATAACACAAACGTTCTTCCATTACTTCTAACTGTTCCGCTAAAATGTACATTAACCTGCAAAAGTGTTTTCAATCAGAAAAAAAAAAGATCTGCACCATCACTCTTCAGGTCTTCAGAGTCTTACCTTTACGCTACGAGTGAGTTTCGAACTCGGGGCGCCTGATCAATTGCTAATGTGGTGCGAATGGAACCTGTCTTCCGGACATCCTGCTCTCCGGGGTGACGCGGGGGCGGGGGGTGGGTGGGGGGAAGCGGCGAGTACCAGCTGCGCAGGGGCGCTCATGATCCGGTTCAAGGAAGACGGCGGATTTATGACTGCTAGAACTACTTGAAAGAAAGATGCCCGATACAAAGGCGCTACGTGGGCTCGGACAGGTTGCACGACGTCGCGACTCGTTAGGCCGGCTTCCCACGGCGCGACCGCAGCGCGCTTCCTTCAAGGAGCAGAGCTCTTCCGACGCAGCCACCGCCGAAGCCACGACCGCACCGCCGCCCGCCGTGGAAGGGGGTGGGGTCTGGAGGGGTAGGTTTCGCCGATCCTCCGGCGACGACGAACAAAGGGACCGGAGCATGTAGAACGCTGCGGCAGCGGCGCAGTGGGAAGGCGCCCATTTAAAACTGTGTTCTGCTAGCGGTGGCGCGTGGCCCCTCCTCCGCTTCGCGTAGGAGGCTGCCGCAGCCGCCGCCACCCGCTGCACGTGGGAAGGCCTCCATTCAAACCAATGCTCTGCTACGCGCCGCGCTGTTGCGAAGCGCGCTGCGGCCGCGCCGTGGGAAGGGGCCCTTATCTGGCATGGGTCGTTTCAATATTAATGAATATTAATTAAACCGCGTTATTTCTTGAATATTTTTCATTGGAACGAAATGATTCGTTACGTTTCCTGATGCTTTTATCTGCCATTTCAGGTGTTATCGCCCCGACCGGCGCGGAAGGTGGCGGAAGCAAGGGCGGAGGGAGCGACGGTGGGGGCGGTGGCGGCGGCGGCGGCGGCGGCGGAGGGGACAACGACGAGCGGGGCAGCGCGTGAGTGACGCCGAGGAGCGCTTTTGGCAGCGGCGCCGCCGCCGCCGCGGGACGAGGAAGCGGAAGAGGGAGAAGGAAGGAAGGAAGAGGGGCGGGGAAGGAGGGTTGCAGCGGGGGGAGAGTGTGGCGCAGGTCGTTGCGGCGGCGGCGCCGCCGCCGCCGCCGCCTCCGCTGTCAGCTGAGGGCACGCCCCCCGGGCGCGCAGCGTGGCGCGGCGTGGCGCGACGCTTCGTAGCGCGGTGTGGCGCTGCTTGGCGTGGCTCGTCGTGGCGCGGCGCGGCATGGCGCTTCGCGGCGTTGTGCGGAGCGGCGTGGCGAGCAGCGGCTGGCGGGCAACGAACCGGCGGCGCGGCGGGCCGACCGGGGGCGCGGGACACGCCCACGCCCCTGCCGCACGGCGCGGCGTCGGTGAGTAGTCTCTGCCCTTGTCCCCACAGCTCTTCTCGTCACCTGCCAATTTTGATTTATGTTGCCCCCCTCTCTCTCTCTCCGTCTCTCTCTCTCCGTCTCTCTCTCTCCGTCTCTCTCTCTCCGTCTCTCTCTCCGTCTCTCTCTCCGTCTCTCTCTCTCCGCCCCTCTCTCCGTCTCCCTCTCTCCATCTCTCTCTGTCTCTCTCTGTCTCTCTCTGCCTCTCTCTGTCTCTCTCTGTCTCTGTCTCTCTCTGTCTCTCTCCCTCTCTCTCTGTATCTCTCTCCCTCTCTCTCTATCTCTCTCTGTCTCTCTCCTTATTTTTTTCTTCCTGATCGTCCTTCCTTTTTCTTCACTTTTTTCTTTCTTTATGTCTTTTTTATCCTTAATTTTCTTTCTTTCGCTCAGTCCCAGTCGCTGGAAAACGCAGAATAATCAGACTCAGTTCATCGATCTTGTCTGCGTCTTGATTTTTACTCCTATTTTCTCTCTGTCAGTATTTCACTGAACATTCATTGGAACAAGCTATCTGTTCGGAGAGGGTGTTCCTAGCGAAGGATACAAGACCTCTCTTAGATATCCATTCCCTGTCGGTAGAGAAGAGGGTTGATATTTACTCCTTTTCAGAATTCTTAGATATTAACCACGATTAAATCTAAATTTGCAAACCTCTAAGTGGAATTTCAATAGAATAACCATTAATCGCGGAGAGTGTCTCCCGTCTTTTCAATGTCTTTTAACGAATGATGTAAAAAGTCGACTGGGAGTTGTCGCGTTTGACTTCATGAAAAACGAAGTGCCGAATCGTAAAATCTATTGCACCTGACCTTACTGATAGGTTTGATATATTTATGCTAAGGTTTTTAATTATGTTTCATCAATTTATTACTAATGAGTTTCTCCATCCAAACGCATTTTTAATCTACGTATAAGTATTTTACAAAGTGTGCAAAGTAAATTTTGTGTAATTTTGAGAGAATTGAATGACTTCTCGGACATTTGACAAAAGAATCTCACCATCGTTGCATAATTTATGGAAGAAATGTAAAATGATCCCTTCAAAAACTGCTCACCGTTAATAGGATGAACCAACCATCTCTTCTTTTCTTTTATAAGTTTCATTCCATTGTAATACGCAATCGCTAACTATGTGGCTCTCATATTTGCTAGAACAGGGCCATGGGACTTGTCACGTCCGTTGCACGGCCCGTGCCCGTGTGGCCTGCCAAGCAACGGACATCAACGACGCTCGTGAGACGCTAGCCTTGTACGAAATCATCGAATTATCGTAATTGTCGGTGTATAGAATTGTATTACTCCTGCATAAAGATTTATCCCCCTCCCTCTCCTGCATTAAAGAGATTTAAAACAAAAACAAAAATTCTTAATGATAGCTAATTTGGGAAATCACGCGAATATGCAACCCGCAACACAAATTAAACACCCTATTTTTACCATCGTGCAAAATGGAAATGGCCCGGAAATGAAGCGTTCTAGGTCCTTAAAGCCAGGTTTTCATGTCTCTCTGAAGAAAACAAGTACATATGTTTATGCCGTACTTACAAAGTGAGGATTCTGGGCGTTCTGTTACGAATTTGGAAGGCCCCTTCACCTCGCAACAGAGGTTGCCAGAAATGCTGAAAGTTGGGTTACATTGTGAAGCTATTATAACTTTTAAATTAATTATTTAAAAAATATTATTTACAGTGGCTGCTGGTACAATTAATGCGGCTGGTTTAATTAATGAGGTGCTGCATGCAGAAATAGAAAATGAAATGAGATATGGTTAGTACTGGTGTATGTCTATCGCGACCTTTTATATCGCACTTCTTTAAGAGTTAAGCTTCTAAATTTCAGTTTTTAAATATTGAACAGAATTATTATTCGTATCCATTCTCAACACGAACTAGTGGTGATTAAAAAGCACGTATTTTCTCGCCCGTACTTTCACGCAAAATTACGCGAAAAATACTCAAATTTTCGAAAAATTGTACATGACCTTATTTCAAAATCTATATTTAAAGAACAGATTTAATTAAGGAAAAATCTCTATCATCAATATTTCAGTTTTAGGAAGACTCCGAAAACAATTTTAACTTTTGCAATTTTCGAAAAGTCAGGCTTTTCTATGAAAATGAGACTAGCACCATTCTTTTAAACACCCTTTACATTATTCAATAATTAAATTTAATACAAAAATGATGGAGCCATTTCTTTGAAAGTTTTGTAATGTCCCAGAGGCTTCATTTGAAGTATCCCCAAAAATTAAAATATCGGTTTTAAATTCTAGAGGTCGCGATGTCAGCCAAATCGATTGGGGAATATCAAGTTTGAAGAAAATCGGCTTATTGCTTTAACTGCTATCGTTGTTCACCGGCAGACAGATACGATTTGCCGTCATTCGATTTTTCGGTTTCATGGATCCACAAAACAAGGATTCTGGCTATATTACGTGTTCGAGGATTTTTATTTTTAAATTTAGCAACTGGATTGATCCACATTTTCGTTACCAGGGCCCTGTAATGGAGTTTCTCTGCCGAAAATTCGCCGTTATTTCGCGCAGCATTACATAACTTTCTCTCTACACCGTAGCGAGAAAGAAAAAGAAACAGAGAAATACAATATACAGCACCTCAAATATATAATACATCCGCCAGAGCTTTAAAAATCGTGTAAACGTCGCGCAAAACTGAGGAAGGGACTGCCTTTCCTGCAGCCCCTCGAGTTCCAATATTGAGACACACAAACAGCGGGGAAAGCGAAATCAACTATACCCTTTCTTCGCTGCAAGCAGTCCCAGGGATGGAAATAGAATTGCAGGAGAACACGGCGGAAGCTTTTCGCAAGTTACACACGCACCAGTGGGCTATATTGATCATGTAATTTAATGAAATACTATTTTTCTTATTTTATTTTAATATCAAAGAGAAATAAAATAATTCTGACATGGACTGGGGAAGGGGCTGCAGCCTCGGAGTCCACCGCCATCAGCCGCAACTGAATATAGCAATGCTTTGCGAAACTTCATTTGGTCTGTTCTATTATATTTTTCAGAAGTTCCGCTGTTAAGGGTACTATAACAGAATAGTACTTATGGGTACTAATACAAAACCTCCCGTTTCATCCGCCAGGGAAGTCACTGCACTCTCCGCCTCCATAACGTTTGTATATTTCGTGGTAGAAAACAATTGTTTTTAAAAAATTGCTTTCAATTTCCTAATTAACTTGTGGAATCATGCGATGAACATACGGGGAGCATGAGTGAACACAGGGAGGAATATAATGTGAACGCATACAGAAACATTTGGGATAAATGCAGGAAACGTGTGGGAAACATTTTCATATGTATTCTTATATGCTACATTGAACTCTTAGGGTCTAACTTCCTATCTAGATACTTACCTACTAATCTATATCTACTTTGTCTTCCTTTTTAACTTATTCTAACACCGAACACTATTTACATTGTTTAAATTATGCAACTGAAAATTATAGCTGGGATATAATGTTAAATATCATTAAATATATTAACATTTCATAAGAATTGAATGACTTTGTTTGAAATCTTGATGACACTAGATTAGTCTTGAAATTACTTCCCCGAGGTAAAATAGTCTCTGTTGGCTGTAATTTAAACAGTTATTGAAAAGTGGTACACAGGTAGATTTTTATTACATTATTCACATAAGGGTTGTGAGGTTTTGTTTATAAGGTGTATGTAAGTTAGATGTGGCCTGTTCTGATCCTCGGTACAATAGTCTGCTCATTTCGATTCAATACGTAACTTGTAATAAGCTCACTAACTTCTATTCTCTTGTTCTTGTATGTAGTCTATGTAAAACTAAATTGATGCATTATTAGGGGCCACATGATGGGCTTTAATGCTATTCAATTAATGCTTTATTGTACAGTTCTCGAGGTCAAAAGTTGTCTACACTATTTTGACTTTCAAAACAACAATTTACAAAGTGTGTAATGTTCGCAAGGCTAGTTTATATTTATTTAATGTTACAAAGCCTCTTTCAGTTCTAAACCTGTCATCAGGAGAGTGGAAAACTTAGAATTTTACCTACTAATATTTCTCGATTTAAAAACATACTAAACCAGGCAACCCTGTAGCCTTATCTATGAAAATGTATTCAGTGAGTTACGTTAATGGAAGTTACAGTTGTTCATAGTTTTCTCGTGAGTGACTAGAGCCACCCACTCATCACTAAGAAAGCCACATTATTATCCACATTATATCTCCACATTATTATTTTGATTATTTCATTTCTATATGTCTAATCACCTGTTTGTCAATATTGACTAGTGTTCTCCCACGATCTAAGTATTCACCTGACAAATGTATCACCTGTGGGTCTGTCTGCTATATTTTGTTAATGAAAGCTACGTGAAACCTTTTGCTAAGAAGATTTTATTAGCTAGAAATTTTACTTTCGTGTGTCTTTGTTATGTACCTAATTTTCACGTAAGAGTATAGCAAAGAAATCAGTGCAAAAATTGTCAACTCAGGAAATACTAGTCTAACTACTAATAAATAGCTATTTGTAGATCCTGTTGAGTTATTTTATTCGCTATTTCTCTTTGTTTTTGTACAATGTTTTCGATCTAGATGTTCCTAACTTTCCTAATTAAATTTATAAATCATGTTCTATTAGAAATATTTGTATGTACTTTGTGTGATGACAAAATGCAATGTGAATTTATGTATGATTTGTTACCACCAGTTTAATATTTGATGTGCTGTGTTCTAAAGATTTCAACTTTTTCTATTTACAGAGTCATGATTGCATCACCATCTCCCAGTTACTGTCCAGGGTAGAAGATAGTCGTGTAGTAAATGATAATGGATAACATCATGTCACATCACTTACCTGAATCAAATGACCTCAGTAGTGCAGCAGATATAGCAACTCAATATCATCGGGTATTTAAACATTATTTTCTTGGAATCTTTACATCACCTGCTATATTGTGAGGGTCTTGCTTTCAAATCAGCTAGTGTTGTGTTTTTTATCATGTATGGAGTGTACAACTGTGCCCTGGCTTCAAGAACTGGAAATTTTACTCTGATCTCATCAGCTAGTCCTACATAATGTCAATATCCTGATCAATGCAAACAAAAAAGAATTATTGATATACATTTGAATAGAAAACATTGAGCATATGTATTATAAGTGTTATTTGAGGGAATATGCTGAGATTTTGGAGCAGATGACTCGTTAATTACCAGTTGTCTTTTTCTAAAGGCACACATTAGTGTGGTACTACAAAGAGCTATCAATACATAACTCGTTGGCATAATATTTCACATTACTGACTTTAATAATGTTTTTATGACTGCTATTACAATAGGTGTCTAGTGGCAGTGATAATTATTTCTGTGTTAGTATAATGCTAGAATGTGCAGTATATCAAAAGTCAGGAATGTGCCTACTGTTGTCTGAGGGGAGAAAGAGAAAATGTGAAGTACCAGCGAGTGAGCACATAAGTCTTGATCCTGCTGTGCTTTTTATTACTGGTTCACTGATTAAGAGAGCAAAATATCATTTATTTTTTGATCACCTTTGTATTTGTTTCCTTTTATGTACATTTACATGTGCACATTCTTGTATCTTGTGCTAAATAAAATTAAATTTATGATTGTATTAATATATCTGTGATTTACAACTTTTATTGTTTTTATTTCAAAGTACTTTATTCGTTTTTCTCCTGAACTGTTGACATGTATTTTCTTGTAAACTTTGTACATCTTTAAATTTGGATTAACACACACAAAAAATCGTATTATTTTTTTCTTCAAACACATTCAATCCGGCTTGGCCAACATGCGCTTTTCGGGCGCGAGTGCTCGCTAGAAATTTTAATCATTTCCCGTTTCGGAGCGCTCGACTGTTATGAGGCGAATCGGGATATTAATTTAAAAGCATATTTTTGATTTTAGACCTCTGGTGTGGCGCGTGCGTAACGTCGAAGCTCCCTGAGGTGCCCCCTAAAGCTCAGGGAGGCGCAGTTTGTTAGTTACGGTGAAGGGAACACGTCCTGTTCGCCACATGTTCCTCTTACCCCCAAGCGTCGGAATTAAATTAGGACACGGCATCGGGGACACCGTCGGCTAGACGGCGGAGTCGGACACTCAACCCAAAACGCCAAATGTATATATTTTTGCCTTTGTAAGTGCAGCTTCCAACTTGTGATCGTGGCGAATCATGGCATGACTAACATAATATCAAACTTTTTACAAATTGTGTACTATATTATATATTTTGCAAAACTGTTATTCTGGCAATTTTCTTGAAATTTATTTCGCAAAATATTTAATGAATTATTTTCTCTTAATTGCCGTTTTTACTTTCTCGCTACGGCTACGGTAGAGTAAGTTATGTAACGCTGCGCGAACGGTGAATTTTCGTCTCTGGCAACAAAATAATGGATAAAACCATATGCTAGATTTGAAAAAAACAAAAAAACTTCTAACATGTGGTGCAGCCAGACTGTTTACTGGGTCCTTGATAACGGAAAATCGATTGTGGTAAAACGTCTGTCTCTATGAAAATTTGAGAACTTTTCTCGTAATTTTGCGTGAAATTAAGGTAATTTTTACTTTTACATTCTCGTATACATACGTATATGTCATGCTGCACTAAAAAACGCGCCAGGAAAAAATTCATTGCCGGGCACTGATAACGAAAATGTGGATAAATCCAGTTGCTAAATTAAGAAAAAAATCTTCAAACACATAGCCAGAATCCCTGTTTCATGAGATATACCGAAAAAACAATTGACAGCAAAACGTCCGTCCGTCCGTGAACACCACTAGCGCCTAAGCCATGCGTAGGACTTTTTCCAAATTGAAGAAACCCTTGTCAATCTCGCTCGAGTCAAAGAATTGAGAGTTTGAAAAACATTCATTAATTTTTGGGGCTATTGTGCATGAAGCCGTTGGGACATTTACGTTACATTTACTTTTGAAAAATCTGCTCCAATTTTTTTCAAGAATGGAATCAAATACACTTATAAAGGTGGCATAGGTACGATTTTCAAGGTTAACTCTAAATTTTCGAAAATTTCAAAAGTTGGAATTTTTTCGGAATCTTCCGACAACTTCAAAATTAAAGGTAGATATTTTTCCTTCAAGCAAATTTTTTTCTCTATATTCTATTCTGTCTTTCATTAAGATCATGTACATTTTTTTTTTAAATTTTCTCAATTTTTCGGTTTTGTATTAGTAGAACTGAATTATTACTTCATGAATGTTAAAGAGTAAAACATTGTCCAAACTGACAATTTTCATTGGAAAATTTGGAGGTTTTTAAGAAAATTGCATTTGTCTTATTATAAATGGGAAATATGAAGGTCTTTTTCATAGATAACTTTTGAGTTTTCGAAAAACTGCATTAGAAGTCGTTTAAACCACATCCACTCTAAAATGCAAGTGTTAACAAATTGCTGGAAATGTGTATATTAACAGCCTGAGAGTTATTTAAAAAATACATTTGTGTAATTTCTAAAAAAAAAAAACATATGAATACCACAAATTAACTTTACATGATATCATATCACTGAATCCAATTACACCTGTTTGCAATGTATGAAGAAAGTTTGAAGAAAGAATTTGGAGCCGTTTTTGAGGAAATGGCATTTAACGTTTGATGTTGAACTACTGTTGAGTTTTCAAGAAACTTTACGACATCACTTAAAGCATATGTACTAGTAAATGAATGTGAAAAATTCGCCGATAATGTAATTACATACGACGCGAGAAGTAAAACAAAATATTTTCGTATTTAAAACAAAATAGAGCAAAATAATATTATGTCATGTAATAGAGTACATTTAGCACTATCCATACTAAAAGTATGTATTTTGTTCTATTAGCAGATACAATAGAAGCATTTTAAGTTAGGGGGAAGTGAGGGAGAAGTGTACTTCTGAAGAGTTTGTAGGTAATTTTTAGTTAATTTATTTTCTATTGAAATATGCAACATGCAAGTCTGGATGTCATTAGAATAGTATCATTATGCAGTTAAGTATTATATAGTATCACTTTTTGGATAAAAGTTCCTGTCAGTAAACAAAAATGATGTAGCATTCAAGATGAAAATGCTAAAAATTGCTGTTTTAAAATATATCTAACATTTTAAACTAAAAAATGTTTTCTTTCCTTCATGTTTCACGATCTTTTAAATTGTAGATACGGATACAAAGAAATGCTTTTAATTTGCTTTTGCTTTTAATTTCCTTTTAGAATCTTTTACTTTATATTAATTATTATGAAATAAGGTAACTAGACTGGTTTAGGTGACATTATTGGATTCTATTTCTTAGTTTAATGCTGTGGCAAAATATGGTATTTTATTTTTACATTTTATTGTACAACATAATATATATTTATACACATATAATATATTTTATATTTTTTATGGTCTTAAATATTATCTTAAAATCAATGTTTTGATGCAGTAAAATAAGTTGAAAACAAAAACCACTTCTGAGGAAAACATAAAATATTAACAGTACCATCAATACATTATCATGAATACAAATTTAGTAAAATCTGATAACAAAATATTTAATATTACCTTACTCATTACTTTCATGCCATTCAAAAAATCTAAAACCATTCTTTCCATAGTTTGCATACAAACACAAGAAATTCTATATTCTTTTAATATCCTTACAATAAAATGAACTAATAACAAATTAAAACATGTTTATAATTTTAAAATAATAACAAATAATATTTTAACAGAATTAACATTCATATTTGCCAATGTTCTTCTTTATCTTCACTGAAGAATTGGACACAGAAGTTTTACGTTTTGCTGCAGATGGAGCTTCGAAAGTTATTTTAGATATATTATCTTCAATATTCCTCGTACTGAACCTTTTGGCAGGCCTGGAATTAGATCTTGATTGCTGTTTGATTGAAGGCTGAGAAGATTCTCTCTTTTTTGTGGGGGTAACAGACTTTGATTTTCTGAACAGAGAATTTCGATAACCAGCAGAACAGCTTGATTCTTCAGGTGAATTTCCTTCCAATCTCTTAACAAGCTCAAGTAAAAATGTTGATTGTGATGGAGTAAGGGCTTCTACAAATTCCAATAAAATTTCAAGGAATATCTTATTACCTTTGCTATCTGCATCTTTTCCAAATGCAAATAAAATTCCCTCTTGGTGAAAATGCAAAAATGCTTGTGGGCATGTAGATAATAATTGAGAAAAAGTTCCATAATGGCCTCCCAACATCTGTTTAATGGACTGTAAAGTTCTCTTTTCATTTTCAAGTAAAAATCTGAACGAAGATATTAACATGTTCATCAATGCCCGACCACACTCAATTGCATCACTTTCTAGCATGTTTACGAAGGTTTTCTTTAATATATCATAATAATCTTTTCCTTTCTTTTCATAATAATTAAAAATCCAAATACCAGCTTTGATATCCAACATACCATAAGAGACTAGTTTGCAATATGCTGTTAATACAGACCGTCTAAATTCCAATGTAAAACCTTTTTTAACCTCAACATAATCACCCTGAAATACCATTTTCTCAACAAAGTTTTGCAATAGGGGTTTGAGAGTTTCATCTGCAATTATTCCTAGATTTTTTACAGAAGTCATGCAATCTTCACAAAATATTAGTAAAACATCACAAATAACAAAATACGCTGTTTCACGTAGCTCCATTATTTCATGTGTCATTAGTTGCTGAAGAACATATAACAATTGTTGTAGTTTACTTTGCAGAGGAACACCTAAACTTTCAGTTAATTTCTCTTCTGAAAACGAATCTAATCCTTTTCTGTCCCACAGAACCTTCAAGTGGCAAATTTTGATGCAGTTTGTAATAAAGTTAACAGGAAACTCCAAGTGATTTCTAGAATGTGTAATGAAATTGAGACAGACGATCCACAATTCTTCCCATTTCCTATCTTTGTATTCACAGAAAATAACTAACTTTTCCAAAGTGTTGCATATAATGAATGTCTGATCATCACTGGGTGATATGTTCACTTGAATGCATTTCTGAATTTGTTCTACAGCCTGCATGAACTTTCCAAAAATGTGACCTTCAACAGAATCCCACATAGAGTCTCCAAATTCTGCAGCAGAATGTAGTTCAGAGTTAATGAACTCCATAACATCACAACATCCACGAAGAACTTGCTCATCAGAATGAATTTCAATTAAGTTCTCTATACTTTTTGAAAATGAATTAAAAATTCCCTGTTTGGTAGGAATGATTCGTTCAAATCGTAAGTGCTTGATAATCTGAAGAAACATAACAACTTTATCTGAATTTTCTCTGTATTTATGAAGAAGTCGTGGTAAATGCTCAGTGAAATACTCAGTGATTTTTAATTTGTGGATGTCCCTCATTTTCACCATTTTTGCAGTCATTATAGGTTTTGCATCTTTAGTACGAGGTGATATTCCATTACATGCCTGATTCATGGCAGCCGTCATGATCTTCAAAAAGCAATTTTCTTGCTCTAAGGTCATATCTCCGCAATCTCTAATCAGCACTGAACACATTACTTCCCAATCTGTCAATGCAGGGCACTTGTGAAGAAGTGCCTCCACCATAAATGGGGCATGCAAAGGGAGATGTGCTTCTTCAAAGAACTCTACAAGGTTTATTAAAATATTGAAATGAGAAGGCTTTTCCTCCATCTGTGCATCTAGATAAGTGAGCAGGAAAGTGCCTGCTCCTGTTGCTACTTGTTTATGTTTGCTAAAAACAAGAAGGAAAATGTGATCTCTATATTCATCTAATACACGAGGTCCAATAGTCTTCATTATCTCTGTGAGTAAATTCAAAGCTACAACAGATACATTTATTGAAGCATCAAGTGTCATGGCAACAAAGGATGAAATATGTTTTGTTGTAAAGGTCTGAAGATTATCATTAACCGACCTCGTTTCATATAATAATAAAAATGACTTGAGAATTGTTTCACGCACATTTGCTGATGGGCAGGCCATCAGCAATTTATAATATAATAGATATTTATCAATCATAAAGATATTTGGACATATCTGCATCCATGTTGCTACTTCAGACAGGCACAAAATTTGAATTTCTGGCATCTTATCTAAGATTCTTTCCTTGAATATAATTTTCAATGAGTAATCGTGCAACCATGCATTCAGTTCTTCTCTATTTCTGCTAAGTTCAGTAATCTGGTCCTGAAGCAATTCAACACGATCTGATGACTGAGAGTTGATATCTTTACTCTGCTCTGTTGCAAGCTGTTGTTGTGCAATTTCACAATGATCAGAGGTTACCTTCAGAACATTCACCAAGGCAGTCATTATTTTCAATCCAACGAGAGTGCCCACGAAACGAAATGCCCTCATAGAATGAAGTGACATTGGCACCAGGAAGCTGAAGAACATATCCAACAAATAGTTGTCAAATAATAAGCTGTTACACTTCTGAATCAGCCTCTGGAAGAAAACTGCAATGTTTACTTTTACACGTTTATTCATGACAGGGGGATTTACATCTCCTGATATGCTCGATGCCAGTGAGTCTATCGTTTGCTTTACATTTTGTTCCTCTATCATTTCAGTACTTATATGTTTATTGTGACCTGCAGCATCAGAAAGCAACTGGGCCAGATCCAAAAATCCTGACTTTTGATTTTCTTTATACTTGGAAATCCAATCATCAACCATCGCTTCAATACTGGATTGAGATGAGAGTGCTTCTAAGAGGCCTCTCTTCCTCTTAGCTGAACTATCTCTATCCTTTTTATTCATCCTTTGCATTGAAAAACAGCACCCTGAAACACAAGAAATACTCTTTCAGAATTGCATCAACTATTACTTGTCTTACAAATCTTAATATACCTTATTGTTAACATGCTGAACATAATCTTTTTGTGCTGGAATTCTTTGCTTCCAATTATTACTGATATGCACAACTAAACAATAATGTTACCAATAATTATTCCATAGTTGTTTCTAAGAACACTACAGAAATCATTTTTAAATGTACTTTAAAACAAAGCATTATTATTTACAATATTACATAAATGACCACTAAATAATTTATTTTATTTATACTTTCTAGAAAATTTTGGATACATAGGGCTGTTGCAACTGCCTCAATCCCTAAATATTTTTGAAATTTTATTCTATTTCTTTTAAAATTTACCCAAAAGTAAACAAGTTTTGGACATTAATTCTTCTCAAATTAATTACAAGGTAATATAGTGAAACCTCTTTAACATGATTAATTCCTTAAAATTGGTCGTTTAGAGAGGTACTAGTATGTTTGAAGGAAACATCGCACTATTCCCCTGTATTCACTGTCACTGCTAGGACTACCAAGATATAATTTGTGACACTATTATGGTTTCAAATGAAAGCTTTATTGCATTATTGCATCATTAAACCTCTTTGATCAATTTATTTATTAATTAATATGATACGAAAAATTATAGAACAGTGAACTTCAAGAATTGTCCTCCTTCAGGTAATGCGTTATTGACCTAAGGTTATTATCATAATCCAGGGCTATTTATTTTGCTTCTGTGAAATTGTCTTTCAATTTTATAATGCAATAGTTTCTCTTTATTTCCCGGAAGGTCTCCCCTTTGGAGTAATCATGAAATCTTATGTGCCTGTGTTGCTGAAAGACACTGAAAATGGCTTGGCAGTAGTATGTTAACTCGCAGGTTTCTCATTCAGTGTGAGGTTTTCTGGTCATCTTAAAGGGAATGTGATGATACATTATGACAAAAATTCATGGGCATTGGTCGGGAAGAGGGGTGGTCATCTTTTAGTGGGTAAAAATACATGAGTCTTATTGAAATACTATAGAAAAAGAATACAGTACCTATATATATTAATGGTTCCTTCATTTAAAATGAATAAAAGTTCTTTTTTTTTATCAATTTCATATGAACAATAATTTTCATGACATTAGTTTGGGTCATAGAAATCAAGTAAAGTTATACTATAGCAAACAAGTTCAATATAAATTTTAATGTAAGCTGTATCTAACAGTTTAGAGACAATGAAACATCAGCAAAAAACAGCATTTGTATTAATGTTTATTGAAGTATACATATATAACAAACTGTACGCTGTTTCACATCATTAGATAAAATATTATTAAATCTGAAAAAGACCCTCTATATTGTCATTGAGAACAAAGGAAGATTTCAAAAATATTTAGACAATAAAGGAACCTAAATTTACTTTGTGAGCACATAACACAAATAGGAGAAACTTACCAATATAGTAGCATAAAAGACAAATAAATAATAAATTAGAATCCATTGAAGGTCAAATTCAATTGGTCAAGAACAAAACTGAGAAACTGAAGGCATAAATACGCCATTTCAGATATACAAAACCAAGGCACAAGTTTCATTCCCCAACGTTTGGAGCTAAACAAATTGGACTCGCAAAACAAGTAATCAAGTAATCTGAGTAGCAAAAGCAAGAACAAGGACAAGAATGAATAGTAAGTAGGGGGTTTAGGATAAAAGTATAGGTGAATGGGAAAGAAAATAGAGACATGAATAGAAAGCAGAAACAAAATTAAAAAAAGGAAGAATAAGCAATTAAGTGGAATTTTACTTTCTGATCCTATTTCTATTTTCTTTCCCATTTGCTTATCGTCTTTTCCTAACCCCTACTTCTAACCATCTCCTCCTTCTTTCTAACCAGATGTCATTTGTTGTTTCCGCTGAGTCCAACTATTTAGCCCCTTATGTCACAGAGTGAAGCATATACTTCATTTTTTTTTAAACCGAGATTATTTTAGCCTTCAATCCTCAATGTACCTTATTTGAACTTGACCAATTGACTTTGATCTTCAATGGATCCTAATTTATTATTTATTTGTGTTTTATATTACCATAAAGGTATGTTTCTCTTATTTGTTTTGTTCTTACAGAATAGATTTAATAATAATAATAATAATACTTGAGTCACATATACAATTACAATCGTGTATGACAAATCAAATATGATGTATTTAGAGGGAGTACAATCGCATACATCTTCTTGGGAGCAGCGAGTGAAGTTACATTTATTTTTATTGTCCAGAAGCAAAACAAGGGGCCATCTCAGCATTTGATCAAAGGACCAGGGAAACTGGACAAAAAATCTGATCAAGATGGGGTCATTGGCCTAGAGATTATACTACAATACTTGTTACAGATATATTAAGATATTACATAGTAAATAATTATTTTTAGTAGCAAATAGTTGAACTTTTGACTTACTTTAATTTAATTCAAAATATTTTAATATTTCAAGATTTATACCGTTTCATTTTTCAAAATATCATTTTCTTGATATAATGATTTTACTGCTACTACTTATAATAATGGTAATAATAATAATATAATAGATAATATTACTTATAAAATAATAATAATACCAACAGTACATGATAACAATTATGGTAACAGCTACATATGATTTAACAGTATTAGCGTATTCCTTGATTAAATCTTGAAATGGGGAGGAGGCAGGTTATAGCCAGATTTTTCCCTATTTCTACACCTAGTCCTACTGCAGCACCTGAAATCATGGTGCATGTGTTAATCATTGAGGTATTCCTGAATGCTATAACAAAGTTTTTCCCCAAGGAAGTGTTTAAGTTTTTTCTTGAAGTTGTACAAGCCTGTCGTGTTTCTCAGATGTATTGGTAATTTGTTGAAGAATTGTATATCTGAAGAGAATGTACTCTTTTGGTATAATGTTCTTGTACACATTGGTTGATGAAGGTTACATGCTTGCCTTGTGTTATAGGGGTGTAAGCTTGAGTTAAATTTGTAAAATGTGTATTGTTCACTAGAGTTTTCTTTACAAACATAACTTCATAAATAAAAATACAAGGCAGTGGAAGTATGTTAAGTTTTCTGAAATGAGGTCTGCAGGATTCTGTTCTTTTTGTATTTGTTATTGTTCGAATGATTCTCTTTTGTATTTTGAATATTTGTTTAGCCTCTGGTGCTTGGCCCCGTATTTGAGAATAGAGTGCACACTTGCAAAGTACACTGTTCGTGCTGTCTCAATGGTGCTGTTTCTTATTATTATTCTAAGGGCATAATTAAGTTTGCTCAATTTTGAATTAACATCTTTGAGGTGTGAGTTCCATTTGAGGTTGGATCGTAAGGTGATTCTGAGAAATTTTGTTTTCTGTGCTTGTGTGATGCCGTTTCCTTCTAATGTTAAATTTGGTGAGTATTGTTATGTTGAGTGGGAGTTGTGGAAGGGTATTATGATTGTTTTGTCTTGGTTTATGATTAGTTTGTTATGGTGTATCCATTGAACTAGCTTGCTGATGGCTGAACTGGCTTTGTCTTGCAAAGCTTTGCTTGTTCTTTCTTTGAATATTATATTAGTGTCATCAGCAGCATTTAGATTCCTTTATTTTAAAAACATTCTTAAAGTCTTTAAAACCATCTTTATTCTCGAGGAACATTTTATATTGTGAGTATTATATTTCAGATTTTATCAAATTTTACCTGATGAAAGAAAATTTATTCTCTAAATGGGCTGATGTTACCTGGTGACTGAATATAATGCAATGCAGTGAACAACCAGCTCTAATGAAACATTGTGAACCTTTTTATTTTTTAAACATCAATAAATACTTGGTATTTATTTATTACATACACACCACTAATACATTCTGGTTATCAGCCATCTCCTACCTTTGATTGTCTCTAAAACCAATAGATACATTTTTCATCATAAAATTTTATTTGTTAGAAAAAGTTGATTTTATTAATGTAATATTTTATTTTTTATATCCATTTTATAATTTAAAATGTATAACTTAGTATTTATTTCATTATTGTTTTATTTCTTGTTTACTATATTAATATTAATAATTCCTTTTTCTCTTCTGCTCTCTCATAACTACCAAATAGTACACCCATTCGAGTTTCCATACGCTTTTTTATAAGGAAATGTGTTCTTTGGGATTCATGATGTTTTTTACACAGGAATATAAAAGAAAATTAATTGAATTTTAAAACAGGACTAAAAACATACATAATAATTATTAACTTCACCCATTTCACTATGTTCAATGTAAATAATTTTGAACAAACTACAATCATTATAAACAGTAACTGTAACATTTTATAATACTTTTGCTAATGCCAAATATAAATAACAGAAATAAAAGGCACTATTGTCAGAACAAATAAATCCAGTGAGAATCTCTTGATAAATAAATTTTATAATTAAATAGGAAATGAATCTGGGACACCTATAAACAATATATCAATGATACATATATGACGCAAGATCATAATGAAATTTTGATATAATGTCCCTTTCAAATTTGAATCATTAATAACTATAGTAGAACCTCACTAATCTGAAATTTCATATAATCTGAATAAAATTCAGAATGGAGGAAAAATAAACAAAAATAGTTATTTGTAGGTAAAGAAGGGATTTTATAATTACTGTAGAACTGAACAACTAATTATTGAAACACAAGTTGTCCAAATGAAATGTTTATTACCCTGGTAACTACGATGTGTATAACACGTTTATGTAGCAGCAATTTTCACTTAGCCAAATCGGTAATCTTTTTTTGCCATAAGGATCTAAATCTACTTGAAGGTGCAATGTAATAATGTGATGATGTGATCGCTATTCTACTTTTCAATTTTCTCACATCACACACTATGTTGCATTGTCTGATAATATCATAAATGTATTTGTATAAGAACGGTACATTTTTTCGGATAATATGCACATTTCTGAATACAAATCGACTACACCCCCAATTAGTTCAGATTATTGGGGTTCTACTGCACTATAAGACTTTGAGTAATAAAAATACAGGTTTGTACGCAGTTTCAAGTGATTTACTTTGTTAAAATTAAAAACAAGAGATTTGGAAAAAATCTTTTTAAATTAAACCTGTGCATCAGCACAAGAGACTTAAGAGTTTAAAAGCAGATATGTATTTTCTATTTATCCATTATGGTAATAAATTGTATTCAAGTTTCAATACTGAATTGTGAAAAATATTTTAATGTCTAACATTTTAATGTTTATTTTATGGTAAGTTTCTTGACCTTAATACAACAGACTGAGTTTTTTTATAACACTTCATTTCATGTTATTCATTTATTTAACATTCCAACCCTATTTGGGGTCTTTTTCAAAAAAACAACCTAAAAATATAAAGTAAGTTATATTCAATAAAATGGTAAAGTGATGCATATGATGCCATATCTGATAAAGTAATGCATCGAGATGAATTGAACAATAATAAGAATAAAAAAGCAAATTAAGACATACCTAGTCACCAGGCTAGTTGACATCATAAAAAACGGTAAGCGTTTAGATAAAAAAAATGCCATTCTTATAAATATGATCCAAATTGTCAACTTCATCTGGTCAATTCATTTTTCATAAGTCAAAAGAGAGAGAAGATTTGCATCATTTGTAAACTCTGTTAAACTGTAATCAGTTTTTATAATAAAAGCGACTCCTGGCATACCAGTTGATCATTTTTACGTGATGACAATTATTAATAATCTAAATGCTTACCATTTTTTATGATGTCAAATAGTTTTGACAGTGGTATATTTTAATTTGTTTTTTATTAATATTATTGTTCAATTTGTCTCAATGTATCACTTTATCAGATGTGTGTTACCATTTTATTGAATAAAACTTACTTTATATTTTTAGGTAGTTTATTGAAAAAGACCTCCTTAAAGGTCAAAACTTAAATAAATTGTTATAAAAAACTCAGTCTGTTTTATTAAGGTCAAGAAACTTACAATAAAACTATAAATACATTTATTAAATACACTAAAGTATTTGCATAATTTATCATTATTTTGTCCACCTGTCAGCTATTTATTTACATCAAAAACAGTTAAAAACTGTGAGAGATGTGCAAAAGGGATAAGTGAATTTTGAGCATGTTTTCATGATTCTGTGATCCCTACTGTAAGCCATATAGTTGTTGAATTTTGAATATAGACAAAATAAGCATATTTTGCAAGGATTGTTTGTTGTTTTATTACATCAGAGCAAACATTTGCTTTGATGTAAAAATAATATTTTAAAGGGTAAATCAGCTACAGATTTGTATTCTTACCCCTCATCGTGGCCTTTGTGAAGGAATAATACTTCCTGCCACAACATGGAGATCCTTAATATGAATAACTATATTTCCCCCTAAATTCTAGAGGATGTGCACAGATAATGAAGTTACATTTATGTCCAAAAGCAAAAGGGGCCATCTTAGCATTTGCTCAATGATCAGGGAAACGATGAAAAACTCTATCGAGATGGGGGTCATTGACCCAGAAGCTAAGGTAGATTATTTGTTACAGGTTCTTTAGAATTATGCAATCCAAATGATTAATAATACATTAAATAACATTGTTAAAATTAATATTTCTTTCCTGTTGGATGCTCAGTATAGTCTTAGTATTGTATAGAAACAGATTTATTGTATGTGAATTTTCTGTAGTGAGCTGTTGATACTGTCACCTCATGAATATGATTACTACAATGAGTGTTTTTTGTATATATGAGCTAAATATGTCAGGTACTGCAGGAATCTGACTGACACCCCTCAATGCAATTCTAAAATTCCAATATAGAAAATTATGTATCTTTCATTTGACATTCTAGAGTTATTTAGACAGTTAGAGTTAGTTATTTACTCAGTCTAAAGATGCCCTCCTTACACTAACTTTTGTTTCTTAATAGATTAAGAGATTATTCAACTTAGCTCTTGATTCATGCTATCATATCATAAGAAACCAAAGTAAATTTGATAATTACTCTTTCTGACGGCACCTTACAAAGATGTAGCGTTTAATAAATGATATTTTTTAGAAAACTTGTTATTAATTCATACTATATCCTAATTCTGATTTGTTTTTACTGAATCCATGAAAGCCATGTTAGAAGATGCAAACAAATGCTTGCAATCATAGATCATTAAATTTTATTGTTGCAACGAAAGATTGAAAGAGAATTCGCCCAAATCAATTAAATATTAAACATAAACATTACAATCTGCAACTAGTACACGGACGGAGTTACCACTTCTGCTGTTTTCAGTTGCTTTTCTGCTACTAGAGTACAATTTCTCTTGATTCACGTTTATCCCCTTTCATCCGCGTGACACAGAATCTCCTGGTTATTATAGTACCTACCAAATGATTATTAGATACCTCCGAAGGCGCGAAAAGGAAAATTGCGGGAAGGGTGGCATTGCCAACAGAGGAAACTGATTTACCGCCTTACTTTATTTACTAAGCTCTTAAATAAAACACTGACCCGAAAATAGTTTCAAGAGATTCAAAACTTTATTGATTTCACGTCGTTTCCAAAATTCAAGTTGAATTCGATTTATCTGAGTATAATATGATCGCTTTGGATATGAATGACAATTTCAATTTTCGGACACTACCAAACTCCGCTAAATGAATTTTCCAGTTTTTGAAACACAGCGATGAATTATGTATGTTTGTGTCCCAAAGGTACAGTAATTTTATTTTAATTTTATATTTTATATCGGTATGTTATTGTAAAACGAAATTACATGAACTCTTTATGTTATTCAATAATGAATTTAAGATCTGCGTATGCACAAAACTTTTTGATAAGTGGTATTAAATGGGAATAAAATCATAAATACGTGTACTGTGGTAAAATATTGAAATTGGACTTTTTTCGGCTTTGCCGAAGATTTGTACTTGTGTTGCAGTTCGCACGCATTTCGCGTTTTACTGTTTCGTGTAAGTGGCTGGTGTGGGTTCGTATCGGACCTTAGTCAATAGCCAAATCGGCTTTTGTGTTGCACTACGCCCTCAGAATATCAGAAGGGAGTGCTTGTCTTCTTCGCCCTATAATGCGGACGTATCGAGCTAATTGTTTTAGCGTTGCCGAAGCTTCGTTGGTTTGAAAGGCTTGATAGGCTTTGTTAAACGAAAGCCGTCTCAAGCACTGAGTGAAGGACTCGATATCAAGTACCTTCCTTAGTACTTTCAACCGTTTCCGAAACAGAGGGCGTGCTATGAGCCGTAGAACTTTGTTCTGTAGTAGCTCAAGTGTATCCTTGTACTTCTGTGCTGAGGTCCACCACGTTGCTGCAGCGTAGATGGCCACAGGCCGGCAACACGTTTTATAATGCCAAGTGAAGTTTCAAGGGGAATGGAGGTTCCCTCAAAAGATGTAAGAGTTGAACTCTTTGCTGTAATTTTGATCGAATTCGCCTGACATGTAAATGCCATCGCATCCTTCGATGAAATGTGATGCCAAAGTAAGTTGCCTAAGGTGCCCGTGTCAGTTTGGTCCGTGTCAAGGTGCCAAGTGTAATTTGTTTTGGTGATGTAAAACGTTCAGTGTTAGTTGAAATTGGACACCTGCATACAGAGAGTCTGAGTACTACATCCAAAGAATATTAGAAAAGGTGCGAGTCTGCGCCCGTCTATTGGCAATTATACATGCGACTTTACATTTGAAGCAGTCAAATGAACAAAAATAATAATTGATGTTCGAATGAACATTGGCAACATTTGTGATTAGCAACCTACTACTGTAGCGTAACATATAGGACGTCATGCATCGGGAAAGTGTTTTAACTAAAAGTGCTACAGAATGGCACCGACTGTCTCGTACTAGGTAGTTCACTGTGATCTCTCGTCCGTGCTAGCTTTTCGGTTTTGCCCCTTCCTCTCTGCCAGCTGTCATCTATCGCCGCCCAATTTCTTATTTAAAAAATCTCAGTTTTTCATTTTTTCCGTTTCCTAATGTTAGAACCGAAATATTACTTTAAGAATATTATAAGAGTAAAACCTCGTCCTATATGGTAATTTTTCGTCCGCGTCAATTACGGACAGTCCCGTAAGTGTGTTACTTCTTTCCCTCGAGAGGTGACGGTTTCTGCGCGGGATGATCTCCGACTGCCGACGCCGACCTACCGTCGGCCAATGGAGTTTTCCTCAACCAGGTATATTTCTCCAGCGGGGCACCTCCTCAGCCAGGACAAGCTCCTGACCGGTCTCCCGGCATGTGTGGTAGTGTAGTGCATGTAAGTGTAAGTAAAGGATAAGGAAGAGGAAGGAAAGATCGCGCGCGGTCCGTGGCCCGTTTGTTAGGGTACTGCTCCGGCATTCGCCTGATATTGACCAGAGAAACTACGGGAAACTATCGATCAGGGCAGCCTGCCGCTATAGTTCTCTTCCAGACAGTGACTGAACTCGACCTATGTATCTAGCTAATGTCGAAAACCTTCCACCGACGGGACGCGAACCTAGGGCCTCCCGGTCAGAAGTGCTGTGACATCAGTTCTCTTATAACTTGTTAGGCGTTATTGTAAACGCGAAATTTGAAGCTCTTTTACACTGAAAACTTTTCAGTTTTCGAAAAATTTCATTGGAAGCAATTTAAAGCGCTTCCATTTATAAATGCAATTATATATACAAATCCCTGAAAATATGCATATTAACGGCGTGAGAGATATTTAAATCTAGAGGAGCTTCAATAAAACATACTTTCTCGCTCGATGTTACCGTTATATAATATATCACAATTTCTGCCATTCTTTCTCTTCAAATATAACTTTATCTTGTAAATAAACGAAGCCTGAAAAGTATATTTTTTATTCAAAAGTTTAAATGAAAATATATTTCTGGCATTGAATTCAGTGTGATAAGTTATTCAGTGTCTTCACGAACATATCCGATGCGTATTTTAGTCTTAAACTATATTACAAAAGCAGTAAGCGAGAGAGTAAAAATAAGAAAGTTAATAAACAATACGATCGACGGCGGCGGTAGAGACTTTCGCTACAGCGCGCTGTTGCCAACGCGGCATTGATAAATCAACAATGGACGAATTTCACATGTAAATTGAACATGCAGAACTAAACGCCATCCAGTATATTGCATTATGAATGCATTCGAAATTACGATCTTAAAAATATCTGTATACTATTAGCTTTAAAAAGTTCCCGGAACATTTACTTATTCATTTAATAGTAGGCGTATTCGGAAGCCAATTTTTACTTTCTCGCGCTTAAGAAAATAAAAGTTATGTAACGTTTGCGCGAAAAAACGGTGAGTTTTCGGCAGAAAACCTTATTACAGGTCTATGACAACGGAAAAGTGGATAAATCCAGTTGCTAAATTTTGAAGAAAAAAATTCTCTAACACGTGGTGTAGCCAGAATCCATGTTTTATGGGTGCTTGGTTGGACGATTGGTTGTCAGCAACGCTGCTAATGATAAACGCCAAAGGGAGAATTTTTGTTATTATCTCCTCTGAATCATTTTATGGACATGAAAGCATCGAGAAGACAAGATATTGTCGTAAATTCTGTGGATTACAACAGTAAAATGGGTATTGTAAATCTGGAGAATGTAAGGGCTAGGTTGTTTAAATTTGTTAGATTTGTTGTCTAGATTTGTTAGATTTTTTCTTCTGTGAACATTATTTTTAGATTTGAGATTTACGCCAGGGTGAAAATTAAGGCAAGCAGAATTTTGTTGCATTTATTTGGGAGTAAATCATGGGCGAGTGAGGAACCAGAGCTTATTATTAAAATATTACACGGGATTAGGACGAGTCCAGCGACATATCGGTAGTTCAGGTTCATATTGAGGCGTACGAACACTATGTTTTTTCCCAATGAAGCAATTTCCTGCGTTAATGGTGGTGAGAAATTATAGTGATTAAAGCATTTTACAATTACTGTGTCATGACTGTGTCTAGAGGCGGCATCGTATGATATTGTGTATTGAACCTCTGTTTTAATTTATTTGAAACTGGTTATTTTTATTGTACCAAGTGAAGCCGGGCCTTGATCAGCAGTTCAAATAACTTTTGTTTTCTTTGTCTTGTTTGTTGTCATAGCTCCATCAAATAAAGAATGCTGACATATATTGTTTTGTCATTGTCAATTTGAATTTTGAAATTGAATTTTAAGGGAATATTTTTTTCAATTAAAAATTTATTTTCTTTCTGTTTGATAATTTTATCTATTATCTGTGGATCATACTCATTCTGAAGTATGGTTTAATTATGCTAATGGACATATGGTTTAATTATGCTAATTTCATTTACGTACTCTGATTTTTTCATGGGAACTTTTGAAAGGCGATGGACTCAAGGGTGGAAAACAGCTAATTTATGGTGATAAATATAAGAACTATTTGGAATGATTGTCAGTTCGTGCATGTTTTCTAAAACTTTAAACTTGTGCTTATTGTTAGAAATTGTAGTTAAATCCAGGAAGTTTAATGTATTATTCTGTTCAAGTTCCATTATAAATTTAATTTTTGAATGTAACTTGTTTAAAAAATCTAAAAACTGCTCTAGTTGTCTGAGGGTACCATTCCATAGACTAATAATGTAATCTGCATATCTGTAGTAATAGACTAAGTTCTTAAGTAAGGGATTGAGAGTATTAAATAGTAAATTTTCAAAATTATCTATAAACATTTCAGCGAAAAGAGGGGAAAGGTTTGGCCCATTGCAAATCCTTGGGTGTGTTTATAAATTTTTTTGTTGAATTTAAAAAAGTTGTATCCAATGCATACATCAAGAAGGTTTATTAAATCTATTTTTTCTTAGTATTGGGTTTTAGAAATCATAATATGTCTAGTATAAATGTCTTTATTGGGTCCGGAATGTCAGCAATAGGACTATTGCCGCGGATGTAAACACAGCGTTCACTACCGTGTATTTTCAATTAAAAGTGATAAATATTTCACTTTTCCGGATCGGAAATATTATATAAAAGTAAGAAAAAATCAGTGGATCAATAAATATCTGATTGTCTGTCTGAAAAAGCATACAAGTGCTTCAATTACGTTCTACAATACGAGAATTTGAGGTTACGTCTGACACTATAAATGAAAGGTAATTGTTGATAAAATATTTATACATAATTTGATTATAGATGTTATATATAATAATATAAACATACATTAACACATTTTTAATATATTCATTATTATTATTTATAGCAAAATCCAACTGCAGCATATCGGAAATATCCAACAAACAGTCGTTACGTACAAAAAAGTAAGCATCTTTTAAGAATATTGTAAACATTGAAAGATTAATATTAAAATTATATTTAAACGTTAATAAATATTTATTAAATAATAATTTATAAAACATAGCAAATTTTATTGTTTTTTATGTTAATATAAGATTAAAATAACGTTTTTATTTTATAATTTGATATTGTTACAAATACATTAAAATAAATGTAATATAATTATACAATGTTTAGAAACCAAAAAGAAGGCCAAGTGAAGAAACGAAAGAAATAGCTGCAAATTTATTTGCTACTATGGAAAAAGTGTTTTCTCTGGCAGATAAAAATTTAGCTTTAATGCAGGAAGCAGTAAAAGAAATCGCTATATTGAACCATATAATGTCGCAAAAACGAGTAAAGCACAATGAAAAAGAAGTTTTTGACATTGATTGAAATTGATCTATAAAAGTAAGGCTCTATAAAGCATCTAACATTATTTTCAGTTCTATTAGAACAATTTATTGCTGAGCAGCAAGGCATTTTGATATTGCGATGCATGGAATAGTTTGTGACACCTGGAAAAAGTATGAGAAATTAATTAATATCTTTTATATGTTTGTAACTATTTACAAATATATGTACTTAAAACTTCTTAACGCGATTCATAATAAATAAAATAAAAATATTTATTAAAAAACAACTGTTAAACGGCACTGTCTTTGTGCGTGTTATCATATGCCATTGCCACCAAACGGACCAAATATGATGGCCGCGCATACCTATCCTTCTAGAGCTCTACTTTAACTTCACATGGGGAAATGTTCGTATACATATTGGTGACATCAAACGGTACCAGTTTTGCATTGGCTCTGAAGTCTTGCAATCCTGGTATGGAGTTACATTCTGTGTAGTCAGAATTGTGTTTTATTTAGTAATATTGTTAACTATTGTACTTTAAAAATACATTATTTTCTTTTGTGTTTTCGTTTTCTTTCGGTTTTTCTGGTGCATTGCAAATAATGGTTAAAGATATCATCTCTTGACTACACGTCAGAAGGGAAATAGATACCCGTGTATACCATTATTCAATCATTAAATGTTATTGTTTTCCTTTGAAAGATGCATTTGCGTTTCGTTTCCCTTAGGAGAGCGTGAGCAACGCGGACAAGACCCTCACCCTTAGTCCCCGATTTCCCATTTCAAGGAAATCGAAAATAAAAGAAATACCTTTTGCATTCTTTGCTCGACGACCCGACGTGCGGCGCGACGCGTACCGCCGCCCGTGTCGAGGGAAGCCGGCTAAACGGTATGTCACAATAGTTATAATAATATTAATAATCAGTTGATAATAATTGAAGATGGCTTGTGCATTCTTCCAGCTCTAGTTTGCTTTTGGAGTTTGCATTTATACGCATTTTTTAAATCTGATTTGTAACTGAATCAATACTTTTCCGATTACAAAATCTAATAGAATTTAAATACTCAAATTATTTTAAATCGAGTATCACATACTATTATTTCATATTTCATTGTCAAGCAAAGAGTAGCCCTTTATGTTGATTGTGTCGTAACATTTATATTGATACGAGTGGACAATTATTTCAAAAGCGCGAGGGAAATTTCATAATCTGGAAAATTATAGAGTTAGAAATTGTATACTTGAGAAGGAATCATATGTTTTATTCATGAAAATTACTATACCCTTCGGATGAAGAATTATTTTTATAAATGTCTAAATTTCGTAACGTGGAAACTAAAAGTGGGAAGAATGGGTATATTACAGAGGGAGTAATAACTATTGGCCATGAAAGTTTCTGTATCTTTCTTTAAAGCTTTGTTACTCTCTTATTTGGAATGTGCATATCATGTCTAGGAAACTTACCTACTCAAATCAGAAGAAGGGAAAATTCTTTATTCAGAGATATGGTGCCCAGTCCCGGGATTATTTTTGTAATTTTGACAATGTTCGGTTTTGCTTTGACTTCTGGTGTTCCGCTGCCTTTACCATCCAGGGGTCGACATTTGCTGCTACCCATTGTTCCAGAGAAAGTTATTCCATTAACGTCGTTCAAGGAACGCCATGTGATGAAGAAAAATGTGTCTCAATCTTCGGAGGAAATTCTTCGATATGGCATTGAGTATCGCAGAACCCTCCCAAAATGGTTAAATGAATCTACAAGCGAAAAATTAATGAAGGTACTTTTATCATACATACTAGTAATTCTGGGTACATTGAAGGTATCGTTTTTTAAAATAATTTTATTTTGTTTTACGTCAAAAACACTTGAAAACTGTGTGTGACGTGCTAAGGGAAGAAGTGTATTCTGTGCACGTTTTCTTAATTCTGGAACCCTACCCTAAGCCATATACATGTTGAATTGTGAATACAGAAAGAAATGAGCGTTTTTGGTAAGAATTGTTAATAAAATATTCGCTCCGTTGTAATAAAAACTATTTTAAAGGGTAAATCAGCTATAGATTTGAACTCTTATCCCTAATGTCCTTCGTGAAGAAATAATACTTCCTGCCGCGACAACATAAAGAACGATAATTTGAACAACTATATTCCCCACTGAACTCTAGAAGACGTGAACAGATAATAAAGTTACATTATGTCCAAAAGCAAAACAAGGGGCCATCTCAGCATTTGTTCAAAGAATCAGGGAAACTGGAAGAAAAACTTGATTGTAATGGGATCATTATCATACAATCTAAAAATTCTGTAGTAAAATTAATGAAGATACAATAATCAAAAATACTAGTAGCCTGTACTAAAATGAATGAAGATACTGTTATCAAACATACTAGTAATTTTGTGGCAAAATAATGAAGGAATTTTAATCATACACACTAGTAATCCTGTACTAATATTAATGAAGGTGCGGTTATCATACGGTCGTACGATTGTCACTCGGTAATAGTGCTTTGGTAATTGTCAATAAATTCCCGTAGGGGATTTGTATGGGATTTTCTAAAGCACGAGTTGTATGTAGTAGGACTATTCCATGAATGAAAATATATCCAACAGAGTTTCAAAATACGCCAAATATTGAAAATAACTGAAATCTATTTTAAAATCAAAGAGGTTATGTTATAGCACATACGCCGTTTATTAGACATCGACATACCAATCGATGTATACCTCCTCCTATGTTATATGAGTCACAGTTTATGATTGATCAGTAGCGAGAAGTGGTAAGAAAAATCGGATAGAAAAAGCGATAAACTTTTTGTGATACAGCGCCCTGATTGGGGAATTTGTATGTAAAGTTAAGCACTCCTTATTTTAATTTCACGAGTGGAATAGTCACAGTAAATATAAAGTAAAATTAATGCAGGTACTGTTTTCAAACAAACTAATAATTCTATAATACTATTATTGAAGGTACTGTTATACGTTCTAGTAATTCTAAAGTAAAATTAATGAACGCACTTTTATAATACATTATTAGTAATTCTAGAGAATAGCTACGGTTTACGGCAATAGTAATCAAGTGAATTTCATAAACGAGCAATCGAAAGAAAGGGAAGATTCCAAAAAGGTGACATATAGCTTTCTCAATATTTTTCAGGTTCTCGCGAGCCGTTTCAAGAAGTCCATCTGTGTAGAAATACCTCCTTGCTACAACGTGCGCTCCCTTTTGGACGGGTCTTTGGACATCATTGCCGAGCCCATGTTGTACGGAGACGTGAAGCCACTGGGCCACCTCTACCCGCACCTCCCTGTCGACATGTGTGTCATTGTGAAGAGGAGGCGACGGGTGCAGCAGAGCATCATGCAGTCCTTCTGCGCAGACACCTGGATAGCCACAGGACTCACCCTCATCCTCTTCGCGGGCGCCCTTCGAGTCATCGGCCGCAGGTGCGCTCAACAACACCGTTTATCGCTATTAGGCCATTGGACTCGTGTGAATGAATGAACGTTGACTATCATCCTAAAATATCATTCCATCGTTCTATCTGCAGATTTTACATCTATCTGTAGTATTAGACCGTTGGAATTATTTTGGTATAAACCTAGGATTAGCTCATTAGATACCTAACTAATCCCATTATCCTAAAATCTAATTATTACGCGCGTTTAACTGTAAGTTTATCTCTGTTGTTTTTCGTATTAGTCCGTTAGAATCGTCTTCATTAAACATAAATTAGTACTTTAGAATTCTAGAAAATACTACCATCCTAAAATATTCTAACGTTACTTGGTGGTGAATTAAAGCGTACTTATTTCAACAAAGTCATTTACTCTCTTAATTATACACTAAAATAATGATTTAAATAGAATTCTAAATTTACATCACAATTCTTTTTACATGGTTATCTTCTCTCGTGATTATTTTCACATGGCTCACTTGCTTTGTATTGCTACACTCTTCGTTGCACTAACCACTGCACTGCTGTTCACTGCTCTCACTTCCTTTGCACGGCTTCACGGTCCGAGCACTGACAAGTCCACTGCACTGCTGTTCACCGCGATGCACGCACTCAGCGCGATCTCGTGGCTCAGTGGCGAAGTAACTTGCCTTTCACCACTGAGGTTCCGTTTTCGATTCCCCGTAGAACCTCATGTGAAATTTATTTCGACAAAAGTTTGCATGCTTCACAGGGGCTAGTCCAACCCCTGTGAAGTGTCCTAAACCCTGCTTCTATCCTAAATCCAATCATCTATCCTATTCCCAATTCTAGCCGCTGGGTAGTGACACAGGAGCGCGAAGTAGGAGGTGCGTCTTAGTAGTACGCGGAGATGCTACCTGGAGGTCCTCTTGACAACTGACTACGACGAGACGTGATGACAATGTTAAAGAAGGATTACTCTCAAGCGCAAAGCGCCCACCCCGGCGGTGACAAGAAAAAAAAAGAAGAAGAAGAAAAACACGCTACGGACTTCAAACTGGCGCCGCTGAACTCCCTTTGTGCAGTGTTTCGGAACGAACGGAAAGTACAATGCACGTTCACGCTACTGCGGTGCGACCATTTCTATGCTTACGGGCATCTATGGCCAGAGGCCGCCGGCAGCAACGGATTTATACCTGGTTGGCGCCCGCCTTGAAGTTTTGGATAACGGATCTAACTCTAACGGATATTTTGATTTTCTAAAGTTCTTTTACATGAATCAGGCGTTTACATTTTTATATCATTGTCCGAGTTCGCCCTTGCGGCTTTTCTGTGGCGTAGTGGTATGAGTACCGGCACGATAAGTGTGAGGTTCTGAATTCGAGTTTCGGAGCAAGGAAATAATTTGTTACTTGAAAACACTTTTGCTGGTTATGTAGTAGTGAAAGGTTGAGGAGTATTTTGAAACAACGAGAGAAAGTATGTGCTTTGGCAGCACCATTAGTTTTCTTAAAACAATGAGTACATCAAAAACAGATCTTCAAATAATGTCGTCTTCAATTTTTTGAAAATATTAGTGTTTTGTGCGAACTTTTGTTTCAAACATTGGCAATTTGTATTTCTATTAAATTTAACCATATTTTAATATAATTAAACATATAATTAAATCATATCTTCTTTAAAATGGCACAAACATTTTAATTAAATTTTGACCTTAGATAACGTATAAGATGCTTACGAGAATAGTGCAGGTGTAGTGTTCGTTAAAATACCTGATTTTTCGAAAATTAAAAAAAATAAAATTAAAACTTCGGCATCTTCCAACCCCTACAGTTGTGAAGACGTGGTTTGTTTTAATGAACACATTTCGTAATGAAACGTGTTCACCAAAAATAGATCTTCAAATAAGGTCAGGTTGATGTTTTCGAGAATATGAGTATTTATGTGTAATTTGGCGGCAAGTATAGTCGCTTGCTTTGAATTTCTTGCGCTTCGTGAACGTAGTTTGGATGTGCTTCGAGGCATTTGGATGCCTCGAAAGCTATAATTTGTATATAAATTCATAATTTTTATTCGTTTCTTTCATTCGAGCTTTTGTTACACTTAACAAATTAATATTTTAGAAATTATTTAAAACCTATTTGATAATCCGTATTTTTTGTCCGTGTTGTGAAAGTGACCTCCGGGGCAACTTGGTATATCTACTGCTGAGCGCCTTCGGGCTGGTGATGGTCAATATTTTTACCGGATCCTCTTCTTCCAGGACCGTCGTGTTCGAGGTTCTAGACACGTTCATCAATGGAGGCTTTGAGACCCGGGAAAGTGACATCCGGGGCAACATGGTGAACCTACTGCTGAGCGTCTTCGGCCTGGTGATGGTCAACGCTTTTACCGGACGTTTCATGGGCTTCTTGGCTGTCCTCGGTGAACCCCCGCAGATACAGACGCTGGAGGAAGTAGTTAGAGAAGTCTCTGGAGTCTTCGCACCCGATGGACTCGAGCGCATTCTTTATTCTGTCGACAAAAATGATGTAATCTGGAAACTTTTATCTAGGTAAGATTTCATTTGTTGCTGAAACTGTTAGTCACAGAAGTGATAAACTATATTGATTTGAACTGAATATTACAATGTGGATTTGCGTAGGTAAAAGATTTCAGGGACACACAATACCTAAGCAACAAAAAATACTTAATGAACTCTATGTGAGTTCAAAAATACTTGTTTTGATGTTTATAGAGCGTTTTTTATGTTATAATGTGATCGATTAATATTGTCCGGATTGCCGAGATTGTTAAGGCAGTAGTGCAGTAGCGTACGGTATTGTGTGTGGTGTGTAACCTTTCATTTTTTTGACAGATGAACCAAACTACTTGGTTGTGGGTTTGAAACCCACGTAAGACATGAATGATTTCAGTGGTGTTTGAGACGTAGGCCATTCCAAATCTTGTACCAGAACCATGGTACAAGCACCAAGGCGGTGGTACCATGCCATACTGTGAGAAAATATGTAAAGTTGCATTTTCGAGATTTGGTCTATGTGATATTTGGTATGTGCAAAAGTGTTCTTCACGGCGAAGAAGGGGGGTAGGTTTTGGGAGAGGTACTGGCAGTGTTTTAGACGTCGAAGAGAGTAAGAAAGTAACTAGTACGATAAAATATATGCCTTTATTTAGCACGGTTATAGTGTATTCCAAAGATGGAATTTTTACGGATGACAATACGCCATGACACCGGGTCACAATTAATCTCAATTGTTTTGAAGAATATTCTGAACGGATGATTTGGCCATTCAGGTGGCCCTACATAAATCCCAACGAACCTTTATGGGTCATAATCGAGAGGGCAGTTCGTGAACAAAATCCAGCACCGGCAATACGTTTGCAATTTTGTGTGGCTATAGACGCAACATGGCTCAATACATATATCTGTAGGGGACTTCCTGCGACTTGTTGAATCCATGACACGTCGAGTTGCTACACTTCGCCCGGCAAAAGGAGGTTCGACACAATATTAGGAGGTATCCAATGACTTTTGTCTTCTTAGTGTATTACAACTTACGTATATAACTACTCACAGTTAGAAATAAAAAATAAGAAATTCATTTTATTTAAGAATTAAACTAATAGTGATCTCTCGTTTTTTGACAATTTGATATAAATGACAATCATGATATGAATGCCTTGAAAGAAGTTGATTTGTCTATTTGAATAGATTAAATGTAATTGAGTACTTAACTTTTACTAGCCGCCTTGTTTAAATCTTGAATCAATGTCAATTGAATTTAAATATATTTTACGTTGAGTTCACGTTACCACCTTTTTGTTGAGTTAATATCATCACTCTGATGCATTACTATGGTCATGTGTTAATTAACTATTCGCTATTCAGAGATAACGCTTTTTCTTAAGAAAACGAGTGCTAGAATCTGTGTGTAGCTTGCCTATTCTCTTTCATGGCCATTATGTAGCCACTAAAATGTGTTGCCATTGACATGACTTTTAATGCAGTTATAGATGTTGCGAATGAAATGTCTTGGTTTGTGCACTCGCTTACTCCTCCAAAGAGTTTCAGTGCAAAAACTTCCGCCTATTCCCATTAAAGGCTGTCAATTAACATTCACATTAAATGCTGTCCACGAGAGGTGGCGGTGATCTTCCGCAGCTGAATGGCAATATCCGGCGCCGACCTACACATCTATTAGCGGTCCCCCCCCCCAAGATCTCCCATTAGAAGGGCACTGCCCCAGCCGAGTCAAGCGAGTTCCTTCCTCCGGTCTCTCGTCATGTGAAGTAGTGAGATGCATGTACGTGTAAGGGTGAGGATAGGAAAGGAAGGGAAGATCGTGCACGGTTCGTGGCTCGTTTATTACGGTACTGCTCCACCCTTTGCTTGTTGATCGGAGAATCCACGGCGAACTACCGATCAGAGCAGCCGGCCGCTAGAATTCTCCTCCACAATGCGGAAGAATTCGAGTTTGCTATCTAGCAACTGTCGAAAACCCTGGCACTGTCGGGTATTGAACCCTAGGATCTCCCGGTCAGAGGCACTGCAGTGACATCAGTTGATGCCTAAGCCGATGGGGCTAGGGGTGTGTCGCATTGCTGGTAGGTGCTCTTCTGGAAGTCACCGCGGTTTGTTGTGTAGAGAGAGAAAACAAGGTAGACGCGATCTGTATAGTGACAGTGCGCATTGGAGAAGTCTGTTCCCTGGCAGATTCCGGCCTTACTCCAAAGAGCCGCTCCTCGTCGCGGACGCACGGCAGCGACTGGCCGAGGAGGGCCCGGGCCCAGCGTACGTGATGGCGCGCATGGACGCGGAAAAATTCTTGGAGTGGCCCGGCATGACGGATGCATGGGGGTATCCGCTGGCGCATGTGGTGGACGAGTGTCTGTTCACCCCAGCCTACGCCGTCCTGTGGACGCGACCCCACTGCTCCCTTCAGCGTCGCCTCGACGCGCTCATGCACGCTGCCGTGGAAGGGGGGCTGGTAAAGAAGCTCTACAGGTGAGTATTAATGCAGAGGGCTTAAACTCCGACGCGGCTCCTACACCGTCAACTAAACGCGCTTCAACAGGCTGCCGCCACGTTCTAAAACAATTATTATTTTCATACAATTATTATTACTTTCTCGCTACCGCTTACACAGTGGAGAGAAAGTTACGAAATGCTGCGCGAAAAAACGGCGAATTTTCGGTAAAACAAAAACTCTTATTATAACATATTATAGCCCTGGTAACAAAAATGTGGCTAAATCCTGTTGCCGCGTTTCTATGCCGCGTTCTATGCCCAGGTGCCAACGTTTCGGCCGCTATTCTGCAACCTTCCTCTTGGATGAAAGTCGCAGGTGCTTCTCCCGGACAGCCAAGAAGTTACTCACTAGAGATGTCTCAGTTTTTGGTTTTTTCAACTCTGGCCCAGCAATTGAGATAATACGAAAAAAATGACAACAGTTTTTTTGAGAAGATGTTTTGAGATTTTTTCGTGTCTGGGACAGTGTTCTAATACACAGTAAAATATTTCTTATAAAATCCGGGTCCAACCTGTTCCCCGACATTTCCCCATATGCTCCCCACTTATCCTTCACCTGTGCTCGAAACTGTTTCTCAGAAACTATCATCTTTCCTTAGCGCATGATATCATTGATATACGTATACAAAGCTTTTTACAATATTTTACAATTTTAAAGCTTTAAAAACATAATAATTTATAATTAAATTCTATGGTCAAAATATTACTAGATGCTACAATGTATAAAAACGAATAATTAATATTAAAATAATGCCCGTCCAGATGGCCGAGATCGTTAAGGCAATACTGCCGTAGCGATCTTGGACCGAAAGATCGCGGATTCCAGTCCCGTCTCGAGCATGGTTGTAGTGTGTTCGTCCTTTCACCCCTTATAGTCACCGTATCATGTCATATTCACAGTTACCATACCGTTAAATATAATATTGGTCGCTATTGACCAATGTTGATGCGACCTTAAATAAAATAATGCACAGGGGTGTTGCAGACATTTTCATGTGTAATTAAAGTTCAGGTGATTTAATGACAGGAAAATTGTAATAATGGTTTTTATTTTTTTAAACTACACCTCAGCAGTTGAAAATTTCTGGTAAAACATTCACAATAATGTGTGTTTTTGAGATTTTTTCGAGCCTGTTTCGGAGATTTAAGACACAATAATTATTTTTTGTTATTTTTTTCAATTCTTTTGCTTTTGAGTCTGGCTCTGAGAAAATATTAAAAAATGTTTTCTAATTTTGTTTTCAGTCAAATAAATTTGTGTTAAGTTGACAAAAAATCAAATAAGAAAACTCGTTTTTCACTGTTGAGGGGTGCGTGTGGGGGACGGGGGCTAAGAATCCTTTCAAAACTTTTTTTTGTTAAAGTGTAACTACTTATAGGTCATTTGGTTTAAGGAAACTTTTACCTTCTTATCCGTGGATACCCGTGTAGGAGAAAATTATGGTTCTAACAATAAAGTTTGTGGAGAAGGTGTCTCCTCAAGTGTCAAACAATAGAACTTGGGTTACGGAGGCCTTGCTTGCGGAGTTCGTGCTCCAAAAGCAAAGTGAAATATATGCAGTAAATTTAGAACAGAGTGAAACGGTACTAGAACTGCAGAAACGGGATGTAAGTAGATTTTGGGCACAAACGACACGTAGGTGCGTGGTGGAAGTGGTGGTCTGTGAGGAGTTGCGGCCCCAGCAGACTGGAGGTTGCCCCTCTATCGAATGACGGAAATGCTTCAAAACACTAATATATAATACAAATGTAAGCAATTGTACTAAATTAATCAAAACTAAGCAGAATAAAATTCTTTATTGAAACATTAATTACATAATTTATTGTGTTGTATCCGAACACACTACAATTTATTGCGTGTATTGTGAACCTTCCGCGCATGTGGTTCTGGTTTCGATTTCCACTGGGCACTTGCATTTTTGTATGTGTTGCATTGTGATAACTGATGGTAATATAATTAATACAAAAAAATTGTTTCGAAAATACGATGATCGACTCCAGTACATTGCAACCAGCACTATTGTTTCGACACATTTTACCCAAATAAAATTATTTTTTTTCGAAAATTTCACTACCTTAGTATATTTTGTAATAATGAAAGATTCTTTGACACTCACGCTCTTATTCCCACGGGCGCTCTCCGACTGTATCTGCAGGCTGCTGCAGGCGGAAATGGACATCCACCGTGCGCGATAAAAAAGAGACTCACTTCAAGAACGGCCAACTTTACAAACATAATTCATCAAATGTAATTTTGAATCAATAAATGTAATATCGAATGAAAGCAAATCCTCCAAACATAATCAATAATACATTACATACTGTCAATAATTGACTAAACTTACGTACTTTCAAGAACAAGCGAAATTCAAAAAATGAAGTTACAGGTGTGTCAGACGAAGACCGAAAATTGGGATTCCCTTCGGGACACTGCCCAGCGCTTGGCAAGACTCCCCCCATATATTGGTTGCGTCATCTTAGGCCTTGTATTAACTCGTGTTGAAGCGTAGGGCCAAAGAGTAAATGCATTAATCGCAGTATTAGAATCAAGATCTAAGAGCGTGGTGCAATACATGGGAGGGCTCGAACCACCCGAGACAGTGCCAGTTGGGCGCTCGTTGGTTTCGAAATGGTTTCAATTCCACATACATCGATATGGATACAATATATTGAATGTCAGTAAAACGAAAATGTATATTCCTAACATTTAAACAAACATTTTTTGATTATCTGGGGAATGTGCAACCATACATTCTGAGCACGAGCCGCCACTGTCTGTGAGTATATTCATTTTCCATCGGCCAGTAAGGAAGAAGGGGGAAGATTTCCCTGCAATGACGGACGGACACGAACGTACCGGCTAGTCCCAAGACCTTAAGGAGCATCGGCCCGTTGGTTCGGCAACATTCGGGTGAAATCGGGAGTGTTCGCGGGGACCCGAGTGGCGACGGGCAGCGCATGTCGAAGCATGCGTGCGCGCAGTAGTCGGCGCTGCACAAGCACATAAAGTACTCAGACTTTCAAAGACTTTCGTATTTTTAGTTAGACTGGGGATAGATCAAGAGAAAGAAGTGCTGATACCGTGAGAAAAATGAGGCTAATGAATATTGGGTAAATTTATTTAACCACAATTTTTGAAACGCAAGTCAGTGAATGACTGTCGAAAAAAGCGAGAAAATAGATGTTAAGATAAACTAATGGTACTACGGAATGGCACAGGCTTATTATATTTCTATTTTCTTTGGCTTGGGCTAGCTAAGATGACGCAACCAATAGGTGTGTGTGTGTGTGTGGGAGGGGGGGGGGGGAGTCTTGCCGAGCGCTGGGCAGTGTCCCGGGGGGTCTTCGTCCGACACACCTGTGACTTCATTTATGAATTTAGCCTGTTCTTGGAAGTAAGCAAGTTTAGTCAATTATTGACAGTATTTAATGTATTATTTAATATGTTTGGAGGATTTGCTTTCATTTAATATTAGATTTATTTCTTCAGAATTGCCACGTACGCTTTTTTGACATTTGCTCAATTTTTCCACTTCTTTATAGTAGATCCGAAATATTTGTTTAAGAATATTAAACAAGTTCGTTCGTTCCAAATGGCAATTTCCATTGGAAAATTCGGAGCAGTTTTAAAAAAAATTGTGTTTTAAGGCTAAATGTCCCGACACTAGTACAATTTGTAGCCACCACGTGGCAACACCAAAATAAGTAAAATTTACTTTACCGATAACGTCTGAACATATGATCCGATTTTCGATCTGTAAACGGCATTTGACGCCTTTTTAAAATAGAATTTACGCTACGATGAGTTTTTTCAAAAATCTCGCAAAAACGCGAATTTGAAATTAGTTCTCAAACTTCCGAGAACAAATTAAAAAATATGGGCTTATAGCGCGATGGCGACAAGCTTCCTGAATCGAACGTTGTGACAATCATGCAAATTGGACGTATAGGAGCGTCGTAAAGTGAAATTACGAAAACACCTCACCCCCCCTTCCCCTTCTTCGCCTTTTCATCACCCACCCGCCCGTTGTGGGCCCTCTGTCAGCGCGGCGGCACGGCCAGGCCAGGCGGCGTGCGACCAGCCCCGACGGAGTAGGCGGGACTTGCGGGACACGCAAGCCACACAGTCGGTTTATGCGTTCGTCACTTTGCATCTCAATCTATTTTCCACGGATATCAAACTAGAGATGCTATACTACTATTACAGACCGAGGTAAACTGTCTGTAATAGTAGTACATGACTATCTATTTCACATATTTCCGTCTTCCTTCGAATACCATCTTAAATTGTTTGAGGCATTACTCAAAATATAGTGTCATCTGGTGTATCTCTAAATAATATAAAATATAATAACAAATACATTTATTATTTACATAAATATAGGTATACAAAAGTACACACCTCCCGAAAAATAATCGGCTGTATCCGCTCCTGCTGTGACACCTCTCCGAACTCCGTAAGCGGAAGGCTATAACACAGAGACCCTCGTATGTCATCGGAAGTGACCGCAGGTCCTGCGCAAATCTGGCGTCTCCCACGGCACCGCTTCAGTGACAGAGGCAAAGCGATGAGGAGGAGACTGGAATTTTCATGACGCGATTTACAATTACTGGTAACATTAGGGAAAGTTTTATCTCGTAAACTAAAAGTAAATTATAATTTTGAATTTCTTGATTCTTTTTATGCATGTAGCCGTTGTTATCTACAGTATAATAATAATAATAATAATAATAATAATAATAATAATAATAATAATAATAATAATAGTCTGTTTGGAGTTTGGTTTGCACATATGAATTTCTCTTAAAGTGTTCTACTTGTGTGCAGTATATCAGATGGCAGTGCCTAAAATGATATTTTTTGAAATTTGGCACGTAATGGGAGAGTGTTTTGTATTTGATCATATGAGGCCCCACTTTGTTTCCCGTCTATCTGTGAATCTATTAGTCTGATTGGAGTTTTGTTTGCACCTATGAATTTCTCTTAACGTTTTCTACTTGTATGCACAATATCAGATGGCAGTGCCTAAATTAATATTTTTGAAATGTGGCACGTGATGGGGGGGGTGTTTTGTATCTGATCACTCGAGGCTCCACTTTGTTTCTTGTCTATCTCGTAAACTATTCGTCTGATTGGAGTTTTTTTTTCACCTATGAATTTCTTTTATAGTGTTCTACTTGTATGCACAATATCAGATTCCAGTGCCTACATTAATATTTTACGAAATTTAGCACGAAATGGGGAGGTGTTTGTATCTGATCACCCGAGTATTCACTTTGTTTCTTGTCTATCTGGGAAACTAATCGTCTGATTGGAGTTTTGTTTGCACCTATGTATTTCTCAAAAATGTTCAACTTGTTTGCACAATATCAGATGGCAGTGCCTAAATTAATATTTTTTGAAATTGGGCATGTAATGAAGTGGGTGTTTTGTATTTGATCATATGAGGCCCCACTTTGTTTCCCATCTCGGAATCTATTAGTCTGATTGGAGTTTCTTTGCACCTATGAATTTCTCTTAAAGTGTTCTACTTGTATGCACAATATCAGATAGCAGTGCCTAAATTAATTTCTTTTTAAATTTGGCACGTAATGGAAGTGTGTTTTGTATTTGATCGGATGAGGCCCCACTTCGTTTCCCGTCTATTTCTGAATCTATTAGTCTGATTGGAGTTTGGTTTGCACCTATGAATTTCTCTTAAAATGTTCTTCTTGTATGCACAATATAAGATGGCAGTGCCTTAATTATTTTTTTTTTGAAATTTGGCACGTTATTAGGGTGTGTTTTGATTTTGATCATATGAGGCCTCACTTTGTTTCCCCTCTATCTCGGAATCTATTCGTCTGATTAGAGTTTGGTTTGCACATATGAATTTCTCTTAAAGTGTTCTACTTGTATGCACAATATCAGATAGCAGTGCCTAAATGAAATATTTTTTAAATTTGTCACGTAATGAAGGGGTTTGTATTTGATCATATGAGGCGACACTCTTTTTCCCGTCTATCTCGGAATTTATTCGTCTGATTGGAGTTAGGTTTGCATCTCTGAATTTCTCTTACAGTGTTCTACTTGTATGCACAATATCAAAAGGCAGTGCCTAAATTAATATTTTTTGAAATTTGGCATGTAATGGGGGGTGTTTTGTATTTGATAATATGAGGCCTCACTTTGTTTCCCGATTATCTTGGAATCTATTTGTCTGATTGGAGTTTGGTTTGCACCTATGAATTTCTCTTAATGTGTTGTACTTGTATGCACAATATCAGATGGCAGTGCCTAAATTAATATTTTTTGAAATGTGGCCAGTAATGAGGGGGTATTTTGTATTTGATGATATGAGGCCGCACTTTGTTTTCCGTCTATCTCGGAATCTATTCATCTGGTTGGAGTTTTTTTTTTTGCACCTATGAATTTATTTTAAAGTGTTCTACTTGTATGCACAATATCATATTCCAGATCCTACATTGATATTTTTCGAAATTTAGCAAGTAATGGGGGTGTGTTTTGTATCTGATCACCCGAGTATCCACTTTGTTTCTTGTCTATCTGGGAAACTAATCGTCTGATTGGAGTTTTGTTTGCACCCATGTATTTTTAAAAAATGTTCTACTTGTATGCAGAAAATCAGATCACAATGCTTAAATTCATATTTTTTGACATTTGGTACGTGATGGGGGGGTGTTTTGTATTTGATCATATGAGGCTCCACTTTGTTTCCCGTCTATCTCGGATTCTATTCGTCTGATTGAAGTTATGTTTGCACATATGAATTTCCTTTAAAGTGTTCTAATTGTATGCAGTATATCAATCGGCAGTGCTGAAATTAATATTTTTCGAAATTTGGCACGTATGGGGGGGGGGTCGTTTTGTAACTTGATCAGTTGAGGTTTCTTGTTTCTCGTCTATCTCGGAAACTATTCTTCTGATTGGAGTTTTCTTTGCACCAATTAATTTCATGTAAAGTGTTCTATTTGTATACGGAATTACATAAAGCAGTGCTGAAATTAATATTTTTCGAAATATGGCACGTAAAGGGGGGTCGTTTTGTAACTTTATCAGTTGAGGTTCCTTTTGTTTCTCGTCTATCTCGGAAACTATTCGTCAGATTGGAGTTTTCTTTGCACTATTGAATTTCTTATAAAGTGTTCTACGTGTATACAGAATTACAGATAGCAGTGCTAAAATTAAAATTTTTTGAAATGTGGCACGTAAGGGGGAATCGTTTTTTAATTTGATCAGTTGAGGTTCCTTTTGTTTCTCGTCTATCTGGGAAACTATTCGTCTGATTGGAGTTTGCTTTGCACCAGTGAATTTCTTTTAAAGTGTTGTACTTGTATACGGAACTACAGATAGCAGTGCTGAAATTAATATTTTTAGAAATTTGGCACGTAAGGAAGGGTCGTTTTGTAACTTGATCAGTTGAGGATCCTTTTTTTCTCGTCTATCTCGGAAACTATTCGTCTGATTGGAGTTTTCTTTGCACCAATGAATTTCTTTTAAAGTGTTCTTCGTGTATACAGAATTACAGATAGCAGTGCTGAAATTAATATTTTTCGAAATTTGGCACGTAAGGGGGCGGCGTTTTGTAACTTGTTCAGTTGAGATTCTATTTGTTTCTAGTCTCTCGGAAACTATTCGTCTGATTGGAGTTTGCTTTGCATCAATGAATTTCTTTTAAAGTGTTCTACTTGTATACAGAATTACAGATAGCAGTGCTGAAATTAATATTTTTTTAAATTTGGCACGTAAGGGGGGGGGGTCGTTTTGGAACTTGATCAGTTGAGGTTCCTTTTGTTTCTCGTCTATCTCGGAAACTATTCGTCTGATTGGAGTTTTTTTTGCAACTATGAATATCTTTTAAAGTGTTCTACTTGTATGCACAATATCAGATTCCAGTGCCTACTTTATTATTTTACGAAATTTAGCACGTAATGGTGAGGTGTTTTGTATCTGATCACCGGAGTATCTTCTTTGTTTCTTGTCTTTCTGGGAAACTAATCGTCTGATTGGAGTTTGGTTTGCACCTATGTATTTCTCAAAAATGTTCAACTTGTATGCACAATATCAGATGGCAGTGCCTAAATTAATATTTTTTGAAATTGGGCATGTAATGGGCGGGTGTTTTGTATTTGATCATAAGAGGCCCCTTCTTTCTTTCCCGTCTATCCCGGAATCTATTCGTCTTATTGGAGTTTGGTTTGCACATATGAATTTCTCAAAAATGTTCAACTTGTATGCACAATATCAGATGGCAGTGCCTAAATTAATATTTTTTGGAATTTGGCACGTAATGGTTTTTTTTGTTGTTAATATTATGAGGCCCCACTTTATTTCCCGTCTATCTCGGAATCTATTCGTTTGATTGGAGTTTGGTTTGCACATATGAATTTCTCTGAAAGCGTTCTACTTGTATGCAGAATATCAGATAGCCGTGTGTAAATTAATATTTTTTAAATTTGGCACGTAATGGGGGGTGTTTTTGCTTTTGATCATATGAGGCCTCACTTTGTTTCCCGGTTATCTTGGAATCTATTTGTCTGATTGGAGTTTGGTTTGCACCTATGATTTTTTCTTAATGTGTTCTGCTTGTATGCACAATATCAGATGGCTGTGCCTAATTTAATATTTTTTGAAATGTGGCACGTAATGGGGGGGTGTTTTCAATCTGATCACTCGAGGCTCCACTTTTTTTCTTGTCTATCTTGTAATCTATTCGTCTGATTGGAGTTTTTTTTGCACCTATGAATTTCTTTTAAAGTGTTCTACTTGTATGCACAATATCAGATTCCAGTGCCTACATCATTATTTTTCGAAATTTAGCACGTAATGGGGGGGTGTTTTGTATCTGATCACCCGAGTATCTACTTTGTTTCTTGTCTATCTGGGAAACTAATCGTCTGATAGGAGTTTTGTTTGCACCTATGTATTTCTCAAAAATGTTCAACTTGTATGCATAAAATCAGATCACAGTGCCTAAATTCATATTTTTTGAAATTTGGCACGTGATGGGGGGGTGTTTTTTATTTGATCATATGAGGCTCCACTTTGTTTCCCGTCTATCTCGGATTTTATTCGTCTGATTGGAGTTTGGTTTGCACTTATGAATTTCTCTTAAAGTGTTCTACTTGTATGCAGTATATCGAATGGAAGTGTCTAAATTAATATTTTTTTTAATTTTGGCACGTAATAGTGGGGGTGTTTTGTATTGGATTATATGAAGCCCCACTTGGTTTCTCTTCTATCTCGGAAACTATTCGTCTGTGTGAAGTTAGGTTTTCACTTTTGTGTTTCTCTTAAAATGTAGTATTTATTTACAGAATTTCAGATGGCGGATCCGAAATTAGAATTTTTCCTAATTTGTCACTTTAGGGGGGGTGTGATTTGTACTCTATCACTCGAGACTCCACTTTTTTCTCGCCTATCTTGGAAACGTTTCGTTCGATTGGAGTTTTGTTTTTACCTTTGAATTTCACCGAAAGTGTTCTACTTATACCTACAATTTCAGATGGCAGCGCCGATATTAATATTTTTCCAAATTCGTTACGTATTGAGGGGGGGTGATTTTTACTTGATCACTCGAGGCTCTATTTTGTGTATCTTGTATCTCGGAAACTATTCGTCTGATTGAAGTTTGGTTTGCATTTTTGTATTTCTCTTAAAATGTCCTCTTGATACCCAGAATTTCAGATAGCGGATCCGAAATTAATATTTTTTTCAAATTTGTCTCGTAAGTGGGGGTGTTTTGTACGTGATCACTCTAGGCTGCATTTTGGTTCTCGTCTATTTCGGAAACTATTCGTCTGATTGGAGTTTGTTTTGCACCAATGAATTTCGCTGAAATTGTTCTACTTATACCCAGAATTTAAGATGGTAGCGCCGAAATTAATATTTTTCAAAATTTCTTACGTAATGGGGTATATATTTTTTAACTCTGGAAAAATAATCGGCTGTATCCGCTCCTGCTGTGACACCTCTCCGAACTCCGTAAGCGGAAGGCTATAACACAGAGACCCTCGTATGTCATCGGAAGTGACCGCAGGTCCTGCGCAAATCTGGCGTCTTCCACGGCACCGCTTCAGTGACAGAGGCGAAGCGATGAGGAGGAGACTGGAATTTTCATGACGCGATTTACAATTACTGGTAACATTGGGGAAAGTTTTATCTCGTAAACTAAAAGTAAATTATAATTTTGAATTTCTTGGTTCTTTTTATGCGTGTAGTCGCAGTTATCTACAATGTAATTTTTATTACTATTACTATTATTATTATTATTATTATTATTATTATTATTATTATTATTATTATTATTATTATTTCTATCCTCATTGATTCAAAAGTACCGAAATCAAGGGTAGTCCTGTGAGACGGGAGTCACTATGACAGACATGCAATTTCTGTTGTACAGACTAACAGGCAAATAAAAAGAGATAACACTAAGCTTTTGTGACTCACCAACGTAATTCTGAAAGTTTGTACATTATGTTTGCGACAGGAAAAAAGTAATTTATGAAAAATGAATGGTTGTCTCTGCGTTTTCTTGCACTTAATAGTGGTGCAGTTTTATTGAAAGAAATGTTTATAAACACTTAATTCATTGACCATTTTGTACTTGAATTACAGTGCAGTATACATCTCTATAAATCTAAGTTTTTAGTACTTATGATGGTACAATCTAAAAGCCATTTTCACACTTTGCTGTCTCAATATATTACTTTGCTGTGAAAACTTTTCAGGTTTTCAGCGTGAATGTAACGATTTTTGACGCCTCATCTTTTGCAAGGTGGCAATTTGACAATAATCTCTCTTGAATAGTGAGGAAAATTCAAATACATTTTACAAATAAATATATTCCCAAAATTCTAATAAACCACATATTTAAATATTACTGTCATCTGTCGTACATACGAGTCGAGGAAATAGTATATCTGCTTTGACAACATTGTATGTGGTTCAATATCACTTCATCTAATATAGAATGTTTCTTGTTCTGAGAAGACATGAACTCAATGAGTGAGTGACATGTTATTTGCTTCTTGTTCGTAGCACAAGTGTATAGCGTGTTCATTTTAATTTGGTTTGTGACTTTTGGTGGAACAGTATGTCCTCTGTTCGTAGTAAAGGCCAAACAATACACAGTTAAGCTAGGGAAAATTTACGTCTCGTTATTAAGAAATGTGACAAAGAAAATAATTCGGGCGTTCAACACACGCTGCATAACTGCAATTTTCGGGTAGTAAACTGTACTGTGACATCAATTACAAAAGAAGGATTTGAAGCCGGTGGGGCAGCCTTGAGTACTCCTGGTAAGAAAAGGCCATATTGTGAAGATAAAAAATTCCACATTGATGACATCCACTTATTGCTTATTTGTTTTCCTTATTCTCGTATGATGTTTTAATTCTTGCTTATGGATACTTGGCGTAATATATTTGGGACAGCTAGTAGTTGCAGATTAGACAGGGGGGGAGGGCAGCTTCCAAGAACATTGAGCGCATTCCTCAGCCTCGCAATCGAGTCAGCTCCCAACTATAAGAATGAGGTGGCTCGAGGATGAACAGACGCAGTAGACACGTGGACGTGGAGCAGGAAGTGTAAAGCGGAGAAAAACACAGAGTAAGCGAGCCGATCAGTGACCTTGGTGTGAGCATTCTCCACGTTGTCTATTTGCGAACCACTGTCCCAGTGCTATATCGAACTTGGAAATCCCGGGGCCCCTCCCCCACGGCCACATGACCCGACTCCAGACTCGTTCGTGCCCTAGTCCCTGCCCTAGTCCTTTGCGGCAGGTGGCGATGAAAGATTGACCGCCCGATGCATTCGGAGCAACAATCTGCTCAATAGTTTTCACAATGGACAGAATGAATCAGACCCGCAGAGAAAATTCAAGATTTTCTCCGTGAAATATAAAGAAAAAAGTTTCACAAAATCTTGGAAACTCAGACATCGAAAAGAAGATTCGATGGATTGTATAGTACGATATAAGCAATACTATAGTGTACATACTTTGGTTTTTACTCCAAACGCGTGCCTATTATTATTATTATTATTATTATTATTATTATTATTATTATTATGTACAACGGAGTCCTTATATTTCTTTCTTTTCAAACATTATATTTCTCTGCAAAGATAGCAAATGACCAGACGAAAGTCAGAAAATTCTACGGGGATTCCAGCCCAGACCAAGGCAAGATAAAGAAAAGTTTATTCAAGAAAAAAGCGAAGAAGTGGAGGAACATAATAACAAATGGAGATCTTAAGAAATTTTCCAGGTCATCCAAAATATGACCGCGGAGTGTAAACCAACAATGCCGAATGTTAAGAACGAGAACGACAAAATACATACAACAAAAGAAGAGATCACAAAAAGATGGGAAGAATACACGAAGAACTCATAAAAGAAGGACTTACAAATAGAGTAGTGGATAAATATAGATGATTACGAATATGAACCTGAGATCGAAGAAATGAATTGGGCGACAAAACAACTGAAAAATGGGAAGTTCCCGGCGGTAGATAATATTCCAATCGAACTATTCAAAAATACAGGGGAAGAAATCTTGGCGAAACTGACACAATTATGCAATGTGATCTGGAAAAGGAAAGAGTGACCAACAGATTTGCAACGCACTATAATTACTCCATTATCAAAGAAGGGGGACAGCCGAGATTGTACAAATAACACAATTGCATGAATATGAGTAATGCCTCAAACAATTTTAAGATGGTATTCGAAGGAAGACGGAAATATGTGAAAAAGATAGTTATGTACTACTATTACAGACCGTTTACCTCGGTAGCACCTCTAGTTTGATATCCGTGGAAAATAGATTGAGATGCAAAGTGACAAACGCATAAACCGAGTGTGTGGCTTGCGTGTCCCGCAAGTCCCGCCTACTCCGTCGGGGCTGGTCGCACGCCGCCGGGCCTGGCCGTGCCGCCGGTGACGCAAAGACGCAGAAGGGAAAGGGGAGGGGCGAGGTGTTTTCGTAAATTTCACTTTACGACGCTCCTATTCGTCCGATTTGCATGATTGTCACGGCGTTCGATTCAGGAAGCATGTCGCATTCGCGCTATAAGCACACATTTTTTAATTTGTTCTTGGAAGTTTGAGAACTAATTTCAAATTCGCGTTTTTTCTGAATTTTTGGAAAAAGGTCATCGTAGCGTAAATTCTACTTTAAGAAGGCGTCAAATGCCGTTTTCAGATCGAAAATCGGACCATTGGTTCAGACTTTATCAGTAAAGTAAATTCCGCTGTTATTGTGCTGCGATCTATTGAATTTTCCTACAAGTATTTTTCGATGCATTTAGCCTTAAGCTTTACTGTAAATGTGAAATTTAAAGCTCTTTTTCACAGAAATGTTTTCAAAAAACTTCATTTAAAGTAATTTTAATAATTTAACTCTCAAATGCAGTAGCGTTTAAAACTAGCCGGAAATGTGCGTAGTAACGGCGTGAGAGATATTTAAAAAACATTACTGTAATAAAAAAAACACTACCCCAGAACGAACTTTTATGCCATATCAAACAGTGCAATTAGCACTGTCGGCTCAAAAAGTTTGAAAATTATTGGAACCAACTTTCTGGAAATGACATTTCAGCGTTTCTGAAAATGCGGAATTTTCAGCTAATTTTCACAGAAAATAGTTGAGTTTTCAAGAAACTTTATGTAGCATTATTTAAAGCACATATACTCGTAAGTGCATAATGGGAATAAATCGCCACTAATGCAAATATTTACAATGTGAGAGACAAGTCAATAAAATTAAACTTTTGTAATTTTGGAAACAGAAAACAAAAGACTATATCTTTATGGCGTTTGTCATCTTCTCTTCCTTCGGAGGGAAAGTAAAGCCGGCTGTCCCTAGTTAGTAGATTTTCTTGCATGTAAAAAATCCTCAAGCGTAAATGACGCCTCTGAGCTAAATTCAAATTGCCTGTTATTCGCCCAAGAAATACTTCCTTTCTCTGCTAGTTGGTGAAAGGAACGTAGCGAAATGTGTGTGGCCAGACGGAAGAGCGGGCGTGATGGTCTGAGTCTCGCCACGTAAAATAAGGCATTAATTCAATTCAAAGGTTTACAGAAAAAAAAATTGAGGCCCCCTTAACGAAAAAAACTTGTTTTTGTTAGATTTTAATATTGCGCTTATAATTAGATGGCGTTGTCTTTCTCACACTCTTTTGCCCTTCACCCCCTCAGCGATGAGATGTGGGAGATGCGGCTGGTGGGCGAAGCGCGGCGCGCGCCCGCGATGCCTGCTTCGGCCGGCCACCCGAACACCCCAGAACAGCCACGCCGCCTCGGGCTAAGTGATTTAACGGAGCCTGCGGAACTGCTGGGCATGGGGATGTTAGCTGCTGTCGTGGCCTTCCTCGGGGAGAAGGCTCTGCGCATGCACGCGCTCAGCGCTGCGTTGCGCGTGTTATCCTGTGACGCTGACGAAGACGAGACCACGAGGAACGTGCGCGCCGAATGACTCCGCGGCGCTGCTTGGCGCGGTGTCGTTGGCGGCTGCCGTGGCCTTCCTCGGGGAGAAGGCTCTGCGCATGCACGCGCTCAGCGCTGCGTTGCGCGTGTTATCCTGTGACGCTGACGAAGACGAGACCACGAGGAACGAGCGCGCCGAATGACTCCGCGGCGCTGCTTGGCGCGGTGTCGTTGGCGGCTGCCGTGGCCTTCCTCGGGGAGAAGGCTCTGCGCATGCACGCGCTCAGCGCTGCGTTGCGCGTGTTATCCTGTGACGCTGACGAAGACGAGACCACGAGGAACGAGCGCGCCGAATGACTCCGCGGCGCTGCTTGGCGCGGTGTCGTTGGCGGCTGCCGTGGCCTTCCTCGGGGAGAAGGCTCTGCGCATGCACGCGCTCAGCGCTGCGTTGCGCGTGTTATCCTGTGACGCTGACGAAGACGAGACCACGAGGAACGAGCGCGCCGAATGACTCCGCGGCGCTGCTTGGCGCGGTGTCGTTGGCGGCTGCCGTGGCCTTCCTCGGGGAGAAGGCTCTGCGCATGCACGCGCTCAGCGCTGCGTTGCGCGTGTTATCCTGTGACGCTGACGAAGACGAGACCACGAGGAAGGAGCGCGCCGAATGAGTCCGCGGCGCTGCTTGGCGCGGTGTCGTTGGCGGCTGCCGTGGCCTTCCTCGGGGAGAAGGCTCTGCGCATGCCGTTAATTTGAAGTTTCATTTATGTCCAGAAGCAAGGGGTCATCTCAGCATTTGCTCAAAGAATTTCGACTGGGCAAAAAACCTGATCGAGATGATGGTCAATCACCCAGAAGCTGAAGTACAATACTAGTTACAGGTTCTTGAAAATTATACAATCCAAATGGTAAATAATACATTAAATGTCATTGTTAAAATACTACTACTTTCCTTTTGGATGCTTGGTGTAGTCTTTAATTGTATAGAAACAGTTGTGCAGCAGAAAAGATTTTACTTGGGACTTAAATTTTTGTATTGAATTTAATCGTTTAATGTCATCTGGCAAGGAGTTGTAAAATAATGTACTCGTATTGTGGGTGAATTTTTGTAGTGAGCTGTTGATACTGTCACCTGATGAATACGATTACTACGTCGAGGGTTGTGGTTATAGACATTGGCGTTTGCTGAAAATATATTTGTATGTGTTTTGATTATATTATTGTCTTACATATGCTGATTATTTTCTTAAGCCTCTAAATATGGTAATGCAATTATGAATTAGTACCTTAATTCAACTTAAGTAAATACAATTACAATATTTACCAACATATTTCCTTATTTAATAATGTACTTTAAAATATAATTTATCATCTTCCACCAGGTCGAGATATAATACAAGAAAGCGCACTTCTCGTTAGAAAAAGACGACTTTTACAAAAAGCAGGCGAAAAATTAAGAAAAATCGGTTCGTTTTTATTTTATTTTATTTATAAACTTAAATTCCACCCCCGTTTATAAACTTTTTTTGAATGTTTATTTTGAAATAATACAAAATATACTATGCGCGCTTACGGATTTATTTCGATTCCATCGAGTAGTTCAACTCATAGCAGCACAGTGTTTCCCCCACCAAATCATTCCAGTCGAGATCATCGCTTGTACGTTGTTTCTTCAAGGTCGTGGTCGAAAGTCTAACGCGTTTTGCACACGCGCCGATTATTACAAGAAAAAAAGAAAAACAGTTGAAACTCAGGGAGTGCAAAGAGGAGAGATGCCTGAACATGCGTAATGCACATGCGCAGAAACATGCACATGCAAAATGGAGATAGTTTCAAAACTTTGCAGGGGATCTGGAGGCATTCATGGACTGAGATTGCTCACTAAAAGCATTGCAATGAAGGAGACCATGACAGTGATTGATGGTGTGAAGTGACCGCTAAAGGTACTGCCCTTAAATGGGTGGCAGTATACACGAAGCACAGGTAAAGGTGATGATAAACCTAATTTGAATTCGTATTTTAACTTAAATAAAAATTTAATAAAAAAAGCTAAAGAGAATTGTATCTTAAGCCACATCTTATATTCTGTTATTACAACAAAGAAGGATGTCATAATATACGTGATGTTAGATAAATACTGCTTCAAGGAACCTACAGCTTTCACGTGCAAATTCGAAATTATATACTTCCACAGAAGATCAGTGGCGTTTCCATTATCAACAGGGTCTCCCAACATGTTATTTACTCGAACGACAAAGATCGGACAAAGAATGTTTGACCACACTCGCTCGCTACTGCAGCTGGCGGCCTCTGAGGCGATGGCAGCGACGCGGCGGCGGCGATGGCAACGATGACGGCGGCGGCGGCGGTTGTCCGCCTGAGTGGCGATGCAGTTGATAGGGCGCGGGTCGGGCATTCACAGGGGTCACCAGACATCCAACCCCGCCCGCCCCAGACATGCAAGTATGTAAATAAGAGATAGAAAGTAAAAATAGAAGAGCAGGCACCTCCTCTTCAAGTCTTGGAAACGACCACGGTTCCCTGCCAGTGTTATCTCCGCTCGGCGGGCTGCTTGGGGGCCGCGCCACGAGTCCATCGCCACCGCCCACCGCAGCCACCACTCGCTGCTGCTGTTGGGCCTTTTATTGCTACTGACGCCCTCCGTCGGAATGGTCAGGTGCCGCCGGTGCGTCCACTGTCTGCTGTCGCTAACACTGCCACTAACCACCGCCAACTCTTGTCACCACTGGATCAACCACCTTCTCCGCCTCGTCCATCATCGCCGTCACCGTTATTGTGGTTGTCGTCGCCACTAGCGCCATTGCCGACCTCTTTATTTACATATGACATCTATCACCGCCCGTTTCCAATAGAACGAGTAGTACGAATAGAACAGGTATCTCCGTCATTGCCACCCCAGACCTCACTGTGACCCCCACTACCATCAGCACCTCTTCTAACATCACCGCCGTCATTGCCGCTTTGACCTCCACCCACCCAACCTCCAACACCACACCTTCACAGACAGTAGCCCAGCCGCCTCCACTATCGTTCCCGCTACCACCGCCACCGCCGCCGATTCATCTCCACCATTGAGACTGCAGTCGCGCCATTGCCGCCCCTACCCCCAGACCAACCTTCACGCCTTTCCCACCACACTCACCCCCGCCGTCACTGTCCCCACCACCCCTACCGCCACCATCACCAATCCAACAGACTTTGCGCCACCAGCAGCGTCACCGCCACCGCCGACAACGCCGCCACCGCCACCGTCACCATGACCGCCGCAACCGTCACCGCTACCTGTACCGCCACCGCCACCGACCCAGTACCCTTCATACCTCCGCCACCACTTCCTCCGCCATCGACCAGCAGCCTTTACGCCACCACCAGCGCCACCGCCACCATCACCATGACGGCCGCCACCGTCACCGCTACCTGTACCGCCACCGCCACCGACCCAATATCCTTCATACCACCGCCACCACTTCCGCCGTCGACCAGCAGCCTTTAAGCCACCACTAGCGCCACCGCCACCATCACCATGACGGCCGCCATCGCCACCGCCACCGCCACCGACCCAAAATCCTTCATACCAACGCCACCACTTCCTCCGCCATCAGCCTTTAAGCCACCACCAGCGCCACCGCCACCATCACCATGACGGCCGCCACCGTCACCGCTACCTGTACCGCCACCGCCACCGACCCAAAATCCTTCATACCAACGCCACCACTTCCTCCGCCATCAGCCTTTAAGCCACCACCAGCGCCACCGTCACCGCCGCCGCCATCAACCCGGCAGCCTTGAAGCCGCCACCACCACTACCACCGCCAACGCCACCGGCGTCACTGCCAACGCCACCGGCGTCACCGCCATCAACCCATCAGCCTTCAATCCACCACCAGCGTCACGGCCACCGCCGCCGCCGCCTCCGCCTGCGCCGCGTCGGGTCGCGTCGCGTCGCGTCGCGTCCCGCGCCAGTCCGCGGGTGCATTTCCTCGCGGGCGCACCATGGAGGGCCGGGCGCTGCGCTGTGTAAGTGCCGCGGCGGTGACGCGCGCGACCGCCCTATCTCCGCCTGGGTCAGCGTGTCACGGCTTCGTTGCGACACGTTCGCCCGATTCGGTGCCAGTGCGGCACGCACGGGAGGACGCGGGGCGGCAGGTTTCCGGGCGGAAAGCGCAGGCGGGGCGCACGGCGGCCATCTGCAAGGTGATTTTGTGAACGGTGCCCGAAAGAAAGCATGTTACTTGGCTCGCAAAATAGTTCAGTAATGATGTAATACCACTTGCTGACGTTCATTTCGTACGCCGATAGATTCGCGAAACTCACGAGAGATTTTTTGTTTTCGATTTTTGGAAGAACATTTTTATTTTGCTGGATAAATCTTGTTTTTTCGTAAATGAAAGATGGAAGACATTTTCTCGATATATTAATATATTTTTGGTGACTATTTTATTTTATAATAATTAAAAACTCCTCTTTCGGGTGCAAGCATGAAATTACATAACTGCTTCACATAATAAATAAAATATTTTCATTTTTGAGATCGTGAATAGAACATTGCTTCAAACACTTTTTCTTCTTTCCACTAATAATGAAACTGTTTCGACCATTCATTGAATCACTTTGTATTTTTTGCATGCATGCCCCGCCTCTACCTTTCAAGCCAATATTATTTATGTAATCTTCTTGAAACTTACCTTACATTTTGAAACTTATGAACATTTCTTTACGAGTTTCTTCTTTTTGTTTTAAGAAGATCAAAAATAAGAAAAAAATAAATTAGTTATATCACTGATGGTTTATTAGTATTTTTGTTAAGTCGATTAGATTGATCTAAAATTTTGAACAATTTTCGCAATCACAGGAGAAATAATGAATGTCAAATTAAAACACTTCTAAAGAATCAAGTATTAAGAATTAAATAACCGACACTTAATAAGCAAATATCGATAAGGATGTATTATAAATTCTGCTTTGGTAAGCATGTGATTGGGCTAAATGTGTTCAACTCGAATTTTATAACTCAGGTAGTCCCAATGCTTCTGGAGCTGAAGGTTAGCGAAAGTCCGCGTTTGTGCTACGAAGTCAAGGATCGTGATTACCTTCTTCGGAACATTGAAAGCGTGGAGGCAGAAACAAAGGTAGTACAAACCAGCAAATTTGTGCACGTCACGGAGGCCATGCGGCGCACGTGCCAATCTTGCGTTCACGAGAAGAGGAGGTCATTTCTAACACCTGCAGAGCCCCATCACACGTGGTGAAAATGCGAAATGTTGGCTGTATAGCAAATATGATAAACTATCCTAAATAACCCATCTCTCTCTCTTTTCTCTCTCTCCTTTCATATTCGTTAGATAAGAAGGAAATAATAGGAACATAGAACAATATTTCTTGTAATGTTTGGGCTTCATTAGGCAAAATATGATCAATGAAAAGAAAAGGTTTTTTCAAAATTTTGAATAGGGTTTGCACTGTTTCCTTTTGCATCAATGAATAACTCAGTGTACTCTATTACCGAGTCATGTATGAGCAACGAGGACTAAATCATCTGTATTTTTATTAAAATAATTATATTTTTAACCTAATTTTTATAGTGATTAAATCAAATTCATCAGATTTGATTTATGATAAAATGCATTAATAACGTGTTACTTTCTAACAACAACGTACTATTAAATTACAACTATTAACCACTGTTGATAGTTGTAGACATCATTCATCTCATCTTATGAAATTTTTATGACGCGATTGCTTTACCTTAATCAGAGCATCGAAGAAATAATTTATATGGTATTTTTCTGACTGCTAAGAAGGAGACTTGTTGTAAAAAGGCGTTGCGCATTCATTGAGTTGATGGAACGCAATGTCCAGATCAATCGTAACCATCGCAGAAGGTTCTTTCTTGCTGGCAATAGTGATATGGTAGCGACATTGATGATGATGATGATAGTACGCGATTCTGGAACTTCGTTTACAGATAGTTGCCTGGGTGGCATTGCTGATTTTATTGGTCGCAGCAGCAGGTGCAGCTACAACTTCTACGACTGCGAGAAGTGCGGCTGGTACTGGGTGAGTAACATCTTATGAACAACTAGAATAAAATAAAAAATAAAAGATCGAAACATTTGTTATTAATGTGACGTATCTGAATTTCACTATGTATTCAACACAATAGCTTTATACCTCCAAACTCATCATTTTGAGGTATTAATATTGGTGAAATTAATGTATTTTTTACACAATAGTCATGTCAGAATGTTTAGAATCAGAACATACTAAAAAGCCAAATTTTCAAACTGTTTCTTATAAAATAAAGAAATCAGTGAACAAATAAATTAACTTTCTGAGAATCAGTGATTTAAGATATGTATCATTACTGAATTTAATTAGGTGTGTGTATGTGTATGGAAAATGGAAAAAAGAAACGTCTGTGAAAAAATATTAAGAAGTATTTTTCCTTAGAAAAAACGCATTGTAAATACAAATTCAATTAACCAAATAGTAATATATCCTATATCAATGGTGCATACTTCTGTGAAGAATTTATACACTTCCTTTTTTAATTTCCTCAATCTTCAGTCTTCATAACTTCCTAGCCCTCTCAAATTGTCGTGAAAACCAAAACATACCTTCTGAAAAGCACCGGTGGTTTGGGGTACTAATCTTGAAGATATGATAAAATGTCTCTCTGGTAACAATTTATAAATTTTATCAGAGACGTTAGTATTTACAATTTTTCTAGAGTGAAAATGGTATAAATAATTTATAACACAAATATCACCGATCAAATCATTTTCTAAAATACATCACACGGAGAGCCCTTGACGTTCAAAAAAGGTAAATTAACCACCTTTAACGTTTTAAATATATCATACGCATTTCATGGAAATAAAAATGTTAGATTGGTGTTTTTCATGTTCAAAGACATCCAGGAAAATATATCAAAATAATTTAATTTTATTGATTGATGAAATATAATATTGGGTTCCTTATCATTAGTCTTATTCTGTCGAATTGTGAAATGAAATGCAATAAGTGTATTTTCCTTTTTATTGCAGTTTTAAAATTTTACGAACCGATATTTGTAGAAACCTCTAATATGCAGAAATAACACATCGATTTGAAAATTATATCTCAAATTGGCAGGATTTTAGACACTAGCTACATAGCTGGATTGAATTCAGACGCTTTCTGGAAGAGAATCCTAGCAGCCAGTTGATTTTCTCAGCAGTTTTCCGTTGTTTCTCTGCCCAACACCTGGCGAATCCCGGAGCAGTGCCCTAACAAACGGGCCACGAACCGCGCGCGATCTTTTCTTTCTCTTCCTTCTACTATCATCACTTCTTACTTATAGAGCCACTTGCGCGTACTACATATGTCGGGGGTCTAGTTGGGAACTTAGAGCTTGCTCTAACTGGAGCGGTGCCTCGCTCAGGGGTGATACCTGATTGGGGAAGTCCCCGCAAGCCGATGTAGGTCGTCCCCGAATCTCATTTTGCTGCGGGGGAAGGGCATTGCCACATCGAGTTATAAAAACGTACACTACACTTACGGGATTAATAACTGGAGCCGTTGACACGCCCAGGAACACCAATCAATCAAAAAATAAAATCCAAAAACCAGCCCATCGATATAGAGTCTCTTTTCTTCTGGAAAAAGAATAAGAAAGTTATCTTAACATAAAATAAATCGTAAATTTGTTTAGGATGTATTATTTCTATTGAGAATTACAATGGGAATACGAACTACACGGTTAGGAAACAACGTTGGAAACAAGGATGATTTTTTAAATTTTATAAATCCGAAATACATTTTTTTTTCAAAAATAGATCTGTTGAATGCAATGAGTCAAGGAGTACGTCTCCTCAAATATATTCGGATTCAGTAAGGGACTAATCTCTTCAAAATTTTCACTGTTGTAAGAATATTTTTAATTCATAAAATAAAATTATATTATTATTTTTGTAATAATAATAATAATAATAATAATAATAATAATAATAATAATAATAATAATAATAATAATAATTGCAAAAGTAAAAAGGCTAATTAACAAATCCACAGATAATGGTTTCCTAATAATAGCACGCACATTGCTTAAGAACAAGTGCGTTCGTATGTTTGTGTATGTTAATAAAAACAGTCTTCATGAATTCTGCATTAACGTAGTACACACAGATACATACACTTCTTTAGATACCTAGTGCATAAAAAAGTTGCTGCTGCATAACGCAACACGAAAATAGCAAATACTGAATCGCTGCGCAGACGGTTTTTTGTGGTGACTTATGGCATTACCTCAGCTGTGTCGTAAGCAGGAACACACCGAGGGTGGGAATTCAGTCGGCATGTGCATCATTAGAATAAGCGCAATTATTCAACCGAATATTTTCATTTTCCAGTAAAAATTATATTACAAAATATATAATTTCAGTAGTAATTATTTCTGGATTTTTCCAGGGTCACTGGGTATCTAACGATATCACAGACACCTTTAAAACGACCGGAGACGATTAGTCACTTTTAATTTCATAATTTCTGTGCTTATTGAAAATTATTAATGCAGATAATAATAATAATAATAATAATAATAATAATAATAATAATAACGACAATAATAGTAAGTACTAATAATAATAAATAATAATACTTTGTGAAAGTATTAAAATTATCTATTTTATTAAGATTGGCCCATTAATTAGACAATATATATTTTTCAAATTATTATGCCAATTGTTTTACATAACTCAATTTTACCCTTTAACTTATAAAAAACACACAAAATAAACATAACATCTAAAATAATTTTCGACCAAAAGTAATATTTTAATTTATAATATTTTAATCTGATAAATCAACAAATTCATTTATTGAAATTATTATTGTTCTTTGAAAACTCATTTGTTACTAACCTATAAGTCTGACGTCATCAGGGACTTTGGGCTTTTAAGCCGGAAGTCGTGAGAGTGTGGGAAAATCGTAAAGGAGAGCGCGTGTGGGTTGTGGTGATGGGAGTGGAGGAGAGGGGCGTGGTGAGGGCAACGGACCCCAACGCATTGCGTCGGGCAGAGTTCACCAGACGGCGGCGAGCGATAACTGCCCGCGCAGACAGCCCTTATTTATTTGCTCTCGGTTGGGGGAAGTCATTGGCCAGTGCAGGACTAATGCATAGTAGGCAAAGATAGAAACCAGCACCAAAAGTGCTAAAGCGGCCCCTCCCTCCAAGTCACCACCGACAGTTTCATTACCGCAACTATCACCGTTAAAACACTACCAGCTCTATCGCCACTACCGTTATTACCACCACAATCGCCTCTGCTAACTGCTATAACTACCATCGCCACGCCAAAATTTCAAATGATGCCGCTATGCTACAAATCATGGTTACAGTTTCAGTTCTAACATTTTAGCTACGAACGCCGTCGTATTGTTTTTAGGTTCACTACCCCCGGTCAAGTCTGTACTTTCTCTTATGAATGCAATGATGTGTTCGCTACATCTGATATCGCAACTGTTGACTTCGTCGTTACCGTCACTGCTGCCGTCAGTGATATGCCAAAGGTGACCCCAGTAACTACATTTCTACAGCAATGTCAACGCATTTTACTAGCTTTGATAGAGGTCAGAAGAGAGATCGCACATAGTACGTTATTTGAAATTTCTCTTGTCGAGTGTGTGGCTATCGGAAAGAAGTAGTTTTACAATTTGCATGATAATAGTTACGAGTATTTGTGTTTGAGTGTTTTGCTGTATGGTATACTATTTACTGATATCGCACTAAGCTGCACTTACAGTACAGCTTAGTGCGATATGAGTATGAAGTACTAATTATAATATAATATTTTTGGCAAAACATTTGTATTATATAATAGCAAACACAGGTACCAGCTACCCTTGTATACTGTATTATTGTGTCACACTTTTAATTTTAGGCATTTGTTTGTTTTATGATACTGCTTTATCCCTACGAAGCCAAGAACAAAAAATCAATATCCAGTCACACGTTCCTTTGTTTACCTTACTCCATAAACAAAAAGATAACATGTGGTTTCAATAAGATAAAATAACAAATAAAATATCACATCAAATATGAGAAATCTTTGATGCTTATTGACTCTGTTCGACGTATAAACGAGTATGAATAACTATTTAGCGGCTATTAGTTTCTTCGAAATAAACCGATATTGCCAGGAATTAACATCTCCAGTTTCATAATCTTTATGATAACTTTTCTTCTTCTTTCATTCGGCTCCTTTTCATTGTCTATCATATTCTTTTAATTACTCATATATTCTTTCCTCTCCCTTCTTTTCTCTTTTCGGCCGTTCTTCCAACTTTTCTTCAATTTACATCTATTCTTATTTCTCCTTTCTCCTCGTTATTCCATTTCTTCTTCCTTTCTTTTTACTTCGTTTTGTTTTCTTTTTTACACTCCTCAGTTATTTTGTTTTAGTCATTAACGTTTCCCTCTTTGTTTCTTTGCCTGTTATTCTCTTCCTTTCTATCTTCTTGAGGCTCTTTTCTTCCTCTTCGTCTTTCTCTTTCCCGCCAAATCATTCCCTTCTCCACCTTCTTCGCGAACATCTTTCGTCTTCGTCTTCTTTATTCACTAAAACAAAGATATCATACAAACTAGTTCTTTACTTTGCTTACTCTTTCGAAAAGATCGGATAGTAATAACATTTTAGATGTTAATAAGAAAACCAAAAATCTCCGTCGACATTATTGTAGTTCTGAATACAATTTGAGGCAATTTATATATTATATTCTTCCTTCATTTCATTTAATATATTATCCGTCAGTAGTATTAATGGTCATTCCTTCATTGCCCGCTTTCAATATCTTAACCTCGAGAAAAATAAATATATCTGCAAAAGGTACTGAAAAATGAGTCGTATTCTGGTCTGAATGCACATTGGATGCTTAGAATGAGTGTTCCTAATCTGTTCGAATCTTATTCAAAACCGGCTTTTATTCTCAAATAAGTGAACAATGTTTGGGACAAAAATGTTTGGTGTTATTTTCGTTACTGTTAATTATTTGTGTTATTTTGCTCGTTGCGTTTCGCGAAAACACATTTCCCGAAAGTAATTACTGTCTCGCACAGAAATCTCAATACTTTCATCCGCCTTACATCGTATATAAATCTTGTCTCCAAAATTCTGAATTCTTTTCCTTATGTCAAGAAGTATCTAGTGGTGTTTTAACTGCACATTCTTTCTCGAATTATTGGTATTGATTTCGTAATATTACAATATTGCTCCTTCTAACCAACCAACATATCAGCCATCACTTGCAAATCTTCTAGCCAAACCGAGCTCGTGTTAAGAAACATAAATCTGTATATTTTTAATTTGAACAGTTTAAATGAAAAATGTTTTCTGCCACTGAATTTGATGCATTGAGCTTTTTCCTCTTGGCTAAACGAATGGCAACATTTTTCATCTTTGGAATGCTGGTAATAAGAATTTTGAAAACATTGTATCACTTACTGCTTCTTCTAAAAACTCCATGGATTTATTGTGCTGCTCATAGGCAAGGCAGTGCTTTTGACGGCGGAGGTGGCGATGTTGAAAATGGCACCACTACTACTCGTGCTCCGAGTTCTGCCGCCACCAACAATCACACTTACGAGCTCAGGTGAGTAAACTTTCGGCAACAAATTTTAACTACGACCACGATGTTACTTCGTCGTGCTTGGGACAATCTTTTTTTAAGGTCGCATCAAGGTCATTAGCGACCACTATTGAATTTAAAGGTATGGTAACTATAAAGATGTCATGATGTGTTGATGATAGGGGATGAAAGGACGTACACAAATACAACCATACCCGAGGCGGGACTCGAACCCGCGATTCTTCGGTGGGAGATTGCCTTAACGATGTCGGCCCTCCGGATCGGCTTGGGAAAATATTGTTGAACCTTTTGATATGTAAAATGTGTCCATCTTAATCAACTGAATTTAATTTAAGACTGATAGTTTTTTGATGTTATGTACATTTTCACATATATTTTATTATTCTAAAGATGATTACTGCCAGTATTTATCTCATTTACCAACATTTCTGTAAGATTTTATTGACTGATAATATCGTTTGAAGCTTTTAAAAACGCCAGCAATATTTAAAAATTTTGTTGAACAATGTGTCGACCACTTTTTCCCACGTCTTCTCCAGATTCGGACATAAATGGACCACGAGAACAGAAGTATGTCCATGTATCATTTATCAAACAATTTTAATTTCGGTAATTTTTCGCAGTTGTACAAGTTTCGAAAAAGAAGGCGGAAAAGACTCAGACAAGATGGAAAATTGTACGGATGTCATGCCACTTTTAAATGATGTATTTTTGAACGTATTTATTTATGTCCCTCGTGCGTTTTGTTTGAGCGACCCGGAATGAAATGACGCATTTGCATATCTTTAGGGCCGTATAAAAAGGATTTGCGTTTCTGACAAATGAACTTTACTATGTGATAACTCGCGGAATGATTTAATTGGTCTTAATGTTTCTCTTATCTTGTAGAAGAGATCAAGGTTGAGAGCTTATACAGCAACAACGTTTAGACATCATGATCTTCTGACCAGACTAATTTGAACTACAAATTTAAATGACGTCTGAGAAAATTTATTACGCATAATTTTTTGTGCAACATAAATCAAATAAACTAATATAAAGCATAATTAATACATAATTATGTACATTTTTTGTAAAATTTTACACATATTTAGTATTTGCAAAGTCGGCCTGAACGCAATGTGAAGATTCTGAGTCCATTTGCGAAACGTTTTGTAATCAATTTACAATGTGCAAAATACTATTTCTATAAGCAATACCAAATTACTATCTCTGAATGAAAATGTCAATTGTTACTGACTGAATCAACTCTGAATCAAAGTGTTATTTCTTTGTATCACTTTACCTGTAAAGTATTATTATTAGAGGGAAATGATCCAAATAATAAGGGGAGTTTTTTAATTCTTGTAATTTCCTATTAGGAGTGCGTTTTCTTATCTTATATGTTAAGGTGCACACTAACTAAAACTTAATTATCTTGCAATCTCAAATAATTTCTCTTTATGATTTCAACAGTTGCTTTCTAATATGGTGTTCCTTTGATTTTTTTTAATAATATTCCTGTTAAAGTATCCAAATAAGTTATGCTTACAGCAAAACGACTGACAAAATACAATAAGTATAGCTGCGGAATATCCAATCTCATCTGCATTGCTTCTTTCGTGCACATGATCTTTAGCACACATAAGCAGAGCCCGTGTTTATAACCAGTAAAAATGCCTAAAATATGCCATAAACATGCAGTATAAAATTCTCAAGGAAATAAATGTTTCTTATTAAAATGTTATGCAGAATATTTGTAGAAAAATTTGAATCCTGTAACGACAGTATTTCCTCTTTGAAATGTGATCAAAAGAATCATCGCTAAAAAAATATGGACATGCCCGTGAGCATGCGATATTTCTACCTGATATTAGAGATACCTTTCTTATACTGACGACCAGCGAGCACATAACTCGGTAATGCCCACGCATAAGCTCTCGGTTGCTGGAAAACGATTCCTGACAGATAAGAAAACCACTATCTATCCCGGGTGTACCCTACTCGTATTTCATTTGAGTGCGAGACACCTGACATGAGCGGGACGACCCGTCCCCCACGTCAGAAATTCACCCTTACATTTGGTTGTGAACGTGTTAGAAGCGAAATACTACATCATCTACATCCGTTGGGAAAATGTTTGAGGCTGAAATTATATGCACTTATTTTTCGTAACAGGTGAGCTGTTCCATGAACCACGATAAGTATAAATCATAATTCACCAATTTCAAGAAGTTTGATTCTAATAAATTATTTCCATTTTCACCTTATTTTTTTTCTTCCAAAAATTACGTTGAATTGGCATAAATGTGCAGTAACCGTAATCTGTGGCAAAATTTGCAAATTAAAATTCGTCTCGAATGCTCTCAATGGGCAGATTCAAAAAGCTATATGATCATTACCCAGCAACAATTAGCAAAAAATATGCATTTGCATACAAATCCGGGCTCTACACATGAGAAATTTGCCCCTGAACGGTATGCTGCCCATCCTCCGCTGGCGTTTGGCTGACACACAAAATATCTTTAGCTGCGTTTAAGTATGTACCTGCCATCAGTGCAAGATGATTTGCCTACCAAACTGAAGCAAATGTTACAGAAATAACTTGATTGTATGAGATTTTCCACTGCATGTTCATTGGCAACAAGTGATGACCTTCCGGCCCATCTGCTTGGCTAGTAGTAGGTGTCATTTCTTCTGAGGTGTGACATGGTGTGGGTCCCTAGAAGTTTGTACCATTTCTTCTACGGCGTGGCGTAGGTCCCTAGAAGTTTGTATCATTTCTTCTGAGATGTGGCGCGATGTGGGTCCCTAGAAGTTTGTATCATTCCTTCTAAAGAGAGGTGGGGATCGCTAGAAGTTTGTATCATTTCTTCCTAGAAGTGGCTTGGTGTGTGCCCTACAAGTTTGCACAATTTCTTCTGAGCCGTGGCGTGGTGTGGGTCCCTAGAAGCTTGTGACATTTCTTCTGAACCATGGCGTGGTGAGGGTCCCTAGAAGCTTGTGACATATCTTCTGGGGCGTGGCGTGGATCCCTAGAAGTTTGTCACGTTTATTCTGAGGCGCGGCATGGCGTGGGTGCAGGTGCTGGCCGCGCGCGCAGCTGCAGGTGGACGAGGCGCCGGTGCAGGTGACGCGCGCCTTCCGCGCCGCCCTGCGCGTGCTGTGCGTGTTGGCGCGCGCCGCCGCGCAGCAGAACCTCAACGCCTCCGCGCCCGAGTGGAACTCGCGCAGCCCTGGATACAGGTGGGCTAGCGCCCCGCCCCTCTGCTGTTTTTTTCCCTCCCCTCATTTTTTCGTTTCCCTTTCATCCCTTCTTCTCTTTCTCCCTCCATGTGATGTCTTCCACTCTCACCAATTTCTGTCCTTCCCCAGCTTCTTTCTTCGCTTACTTCTCCCTTCATGCATTCCTTTGTTATTTCTTTTCTCTTTCTTCATTTCAACCTTTCTTTTCTTTCTTCCTCTCCTTTTTTTATTTTCCCGTCTCGCCATCTCTTTCCCCTTCCCTCATTTCCTTCTTCTCTTCCTCCTCCATTATTCTATTCTTCCCACCATCTTTTAATCACTTCTTCCCTTTCTCCTTCTTTCTTTTTTACATCTTTATGTCCCAACCTCTCTACTTTCCCTTTTTTCTCATTGGTCTCCCTTTCCCATTCCTCCTTCCTTCTCATACTTTTTCTTCGGTTTCCTCCGCCTTTATCTACAGTCATCCTACTAATCTCCTAATCGATTCTAAATTTATTATTCATTTCAATAATTACGTATTTTATGTTTGTAAATTCTCTTTAATCCTTTCACATCCATTATTATAACTGATCTCGTCCATTAATTTTCAATTATTCAATATTTTTTATTTCTCTCAATTCGCATCCTTACCTCATTTCGTTTACCATCATTCCCTCTGCCGGGAAAAGGTTTTTTTCTGACTCCATGCAACTACACTCCTGTTTCTCTGTCGTACCCCACATTTAATTGTTTCATTTACCATTTCCGTTCACGTTTCACTGAAACCATAAAGTCAACCATACAATGGGGATATTTTTCATCATAAGGTGAGTTACATATGTGATATCATGCTAATTGAGTCAAAACGTGTGGCAGGTTCGGACACCTGGTGACAGAGGACTCCTACGATGTCAGCGAATACCGGAATGGAGCGCAAGGAAGCAAACAGTAAGTTCCGAGACAGGAGAACTCAGCAATATGAAACATCTTTGCCACGTGAAATAGTAACAGTATCTCACTGTAGTGCATGCCTTATTGAGTACGTGTATGAATAAATAATTGAATTAAACCTATTATTGTTACATTTTCCGCACAAATGAGGATTCACAGTGTAAATTACACGGTCAATAATATCAAAAGGCATTTATTTATCTTCTTTGTTCCAGACTCGATATCGTGTTTGCCGATGGCCAGCCTGTCAATTCCAGCGATGCTCTGGCTATGTTCTCCTACACGTGAGTTAGCATTTTAGCCTGCAATATTTTTTTCAATGACTGTTCTAAAAGGCTCCATTGTATGATCGATTGTTCGATTGTATGTAAAGGTGTCTTACATTTTGAATGAATTCGAGATTCAGATTCTATTAATCTAGACCAACTTCTATTAAGGAAAAGGTGAATCTTTTAGGAACAGACAACACATGGAGAGATAATTAATTTGTACATGTTTGTATATACAGCTCCTTTTCCGTGATCATATTAAATTTCCCTACAAAATGTGAAATGTCAGATAACATTGTACACACATGCCTCAATTATGAGAAGGTGGTAATGTTATATCAAATTTGGACGTATAAGGAAAGGCAAACTATTTCATGCAGTGCATATTCTACTGTTATATAAAATTAAAATTTCCACAAACAAATGTAACTAAATGCACTCTAGTAATGCCCGTGGAAAGAATTCCTCTCTTGTCTCGCACAACTCAGATGATTCTTTCATTAAATAGTAGGCACGCTGTATTTGTAGCATTTATAGTACCACAAGTCAAAGAAGTGAGCGCGTTCTGAAAAAAAAAAACTCGTACTGGCTTTTACAACAATGATTCGTATTCTGAATGTTCTGTTTCGAATTGAATTGTAGAAAGAACGAGTAACTCTTGTAAATTCTATATTGATTTACTTACTGAAATTTTTTTCACTTTTCATAGACAGTCTGTAAGATTTTCTAAAGATATTTTCACATTTGTTGTCATGAGACGTCGTTATGTTATATTTAACATTTATTTTAAACAAATTATCGAGAAAAATGCACCATTAATCAAATTTAAGTAAATAGAATATTAAAAATAATTGTTGTATAATAAATGTAAATTGTTTTAAAATGATGGCATGGATGATGATGATGATGAAGTAATGGCGGGAGACACATAGGGAAAAGGAGAAAACCCAAACATATCCTGCCACGAACACGTTTGGTCTAACCATACTTGGATTGTTCTGGATTGAAACGACTGTATCTAGAAATATAACGTTAGCGCGTTGGGTTCTAAACGTATTCTCTAGCTGTCTGTAATAGCGGGTGCATACACTATGTGATCAAAAGTATCCGGACACGTGGCTCAAAATGCTTCCCAATTCCCCATCGCCCTCCTTTGGTAATGCCGAAATTCAATAGGATGTTGGTCCACCCTTAGCCTTGATGACAGCTGTGACTCTCGCAGGCATACGTTCATTCAGATGATAGGAGGTTTCTTGAGGAATGCCAGCCCCTTCTTCACCTGAGTGCTGCACTGGGGAGAGGTATCGATGTTGGTCGGTGAGGCCTGGCACGAGGTCGGCGTTCCAAAACATCCCAAAGGTCACAGAATTCAAGTCAGGACTCTGTGCTGGCCAGTCCATTACAGTATGCGTATACAGCGTGCAGTATTCAGAGGTGCTCGATCATGTTGAAAGATGGAATCGCCATCCCCGAATTGCCCTTCAACAGTGGGAAGCAAGAAGGCAACAGCAATGTAGACCTGTGCCGTGATAGTCCCACACAAACCAACAAGGGGTGCAAGCCCCCTCCATGAAAAGCACGACCACATCATTACAGCATTTTGGACGTGTCCGGATACTTTCGATCACACAGTGTATGTAGCCAGTGTCGCAAATCCTGCCACCGTCTGGACCCTAGATCAGAGACACCACAGTGCCATCAGTTGGTTACCCTGCGCCATCTTTCACGGCCTCGGTCTCGCCTTATTCGCAAGTGTGTGAAGGTGTGTGTGTGTGTGTGTTGCGCGCGGGCTGCAGGTGCCAGTACTGGCCGAGGTGCCATCAGTTGGTTACCCTGCGGGAATTTCAGCCCGCGCCCAACACCCCCTCCCTTCACACACTTGCGAATAAGGCGCCACCTCTCACGGTTTCGGTCTCGCTTTATTCGCAAGTGTGTGAAGGGGAGTGTGTTGCACTCGGGCCGCAGGTGCCAGTACTGGCCGCGGTGCCATCAGTTGGTTACCCTGCGCGAATTTCAGCCCGCGCCCAACACCCCCCTCCACACACTTACGAATAAGGCGCCACCTCTCACGGCTTCGGTCTCGCCTTATTCGCAAGTGTGTGAAGGGAGTGTGTTGCGCGCGGACCGCAGGTGCCTGTACGGACCGCGGTTGGTTACCCTGCGCCACCTCTCACAGCATCGGTCTCGCTTTATTCGCAAGTGTGTGAAGAGGTGTGTGTGTTGCGCGCGGGCCGCAGGTGCCAGTACTGGCCGCGGTGCCATCCGTTGGTTACTCCTGCGCGAATTTCAGCCCGCGCCCAACACCCCCTCCCTTCACACACCTGCGAATAAGGCGCCACCTCTCACGGTTTCGGTCTCGCTTTATTCGCAAGTGTGTGAAGGGGAGTGTGTTGCACTCGGGCCGCAGGTGCCAGTGCGGGCCGCGGTGCCATCAGTGGGTTACCCTGCGCCACGTTTCACAGCCTCGGTCTCGCCATATTCGCAAGTGTGTGAAGGGGCGTGTGTTGCGCGCGGGCTGCAGGTGCCAGTATGGTCCGCGGTGCAATCTGTTGGTTACCCTACGCCACCTCTCACGGCTTGGGTCTCGCCTTATTCGCAAGTGTGTGAAGGTGTGTGTGTGTGTTGCGCGCGGGCTGCAGGAGCCAGTACGGGCCGCAGTGCCATCACTTGGTTACCCTGCGCGAATTTCAGCCCGCGCCCTACACCCCCCTTCACGCACTTGCGAATAAGGCGCCGCCACTCACGGCTTCGGTCTCGCCATATTCGCAAGTGTGTGAAGGGGAGTGTGTTGCGCGCGGGCCGCAGGTGCCTGTACGGACCGCGGTTGGTTACCCTGCGCCACCTCTCACAGCATCGGTCTCGCTTTATTCGCAAGTGTGTGAAGAGGTGTGTGTGTTGCGCGCGGGTCGCAGGTGCCAGTACTGGCCGCGGTGCCATCAGTTGGTTACCCTGCGCGAATTTCAGCCCGCGCCCAACACCCTCTCCCTTCACACACTTGCGAATAAGGCGCCACCTCTCACGGCTTCGGTCTCGCTTTATTCGCAAGTGTGTGAAGGGGAGTGTGTTGCGCGCGGGCCGCAGGTGCCTGTACGGACCTCGGTTGGTTACCCTGCGCCACCTCTCACAGCATCGGTCTCGCTTTATTCGCAAGTGTGTGAAGAGGTGTGTGTGTTGCGCGCGGGTCGCAGGTGCCAGTACTGGCCGCGGTGCCATCAGTTGGTTACCCTGCGCGAATTTCAGCCCGCGCCCAACACCCTCTCCCTTCACACACTTGCGAATAAGGCGCCACCTCTCACGGCTTCGGTCTCGCTTTATTCGCAAGTGTGTGAAGGGGAGTGTGTTGCACTCGGGCCGCAGGTGCTAGTGCGGGCCGCGGTGCCATCAGTGGGTTACCCTGCGCCACGTTTCACAGCCTCGGTCTCGCCATATTCGCAAGTGTGTGAAGGGGCGTGTGTGTGTTGCGCGCGGGCCGCAGGTGCCAGTACGGGCCGCCGGGCCACCAGCTGGCGCTGAACGAGCGCGCGCTGCGGCGGGGGTCGGCTGCGTGGGTGCTGCTGGGGCGGCTGGCGTGCCGCGACTGGTGGGAGGCGCGCGCGCCGCCCGACTCGGCCGAGGACGAGGACGCCGCGCGCGAGGACAGCGAGGAGCGCGCCATGAACGCCTTCACGCGGCGCCTGCGCTCCGCGCTGCGCCCACGCGGTACGGCCACACACTTTTACTTAACTTCTAGACATTCTCTGAGTACTATCGTTTACTAATGAAATTGGTTCATGGGATTGGTCAGTGTGGGTGAAGAAACAATTAGTTGAACCAACGTTTCGAAATATTTAATTTCTTCATCAGGGCTAGAGTATAAAGACAAATGAACAGTGCATGAGGAGAACAAATATTTCAATAAATTGATTCATGAATTAATTAACACTACGCAAACAAGAAAAAATAACGTTTATAAATTAGGACAAATGAAAGCCATAATATAAAGGTACACCCCTTACTAATACTCATTAAGGTGGAGCCTAATTTCCAGTCATTACACCCAACTGCTCATGGAGTACCTCGCGGAGTAGTTAGAAATAATGCGAGAAAGTATGTGAATTTGTAGCACCACGAGCTATATTTTATGAGAGACTGTGTTAAATGAGTTTTCGATATTTTCATTTATTAACATAAAATAATGTTTATTCTGTTACTCGAATCACGTTGCTGACATTAATTTTAGAAATATTTACATATATACACATTTACAAAGTAAAATATTAAAATTTTGAACATCTGTTCAGATGTATAATTCAATTGCAAGAGAGTCTAGAAAAGGCAGAAAAATAAACTAGGTTCAACTTCTGTTAGCTTTTATCAGTTGAAGAAACGTACTGAATACCGAAACTCGCTGTAATGGTTAACTAATGCACTTGTATGAAGTTTACCACACTAGCGAAAAAAATTATAGTTTTCTTACCAGAAAGTTGCAGCTCGTTGCATAATCATAGTCACTGTATTACAGCTTCAGTAGATTACAGATGTTTGATAAATTGCAGAGAAGTTTACTATCCAAGTCTTAAGACATAATCAATCATTGGTTGGGATTCTATCAAATGTTTTGTTGGATTGTGTATATTACTATGCCGAGACCACTTCGTGAGATGGTGACGGTAAACTGCACATGCCATCTCATTTCCAAAAGTCAATAATAAAAATCAATTGTTGAGATCAAAATTGAGGTGATTAAGGTACAAAGAAATAAGAACCTTCTGAATTTTGATGAAATTATTTGAATAAATTGGGTCCTACCTTGACTCGAGGGTTCTTCGTTAGCAGTCAGACTTAAGTTAGTGCTTACGCTAGTAGGCAGTCATCAGGGTGCCGTAGGTGGCGTTGACTAAATACTGTCTGCCAGATGTCAGTAACTGTTCAATGTACAGGTTTAACCTCAAATAGTTATCATTAGGCGTAGAAAATTCGAAATCAAAGATACTAATCCACTTCTATGAAATATATGTCATTAGTGAGGAACTTTCTCGTGTCGTAATGTCCTCCGTATTCTTGTATTAGTAGCATATCCTTCATTACATCATCGTTTTCATATATCTGACATGTTTTGCGCCCGTAGGCGGGGGCGTGAGCGAGGGCAAGGGCCGGCGAGTGGCGCGTGGGTTGCTGGACAACCGCGTGGACGAGCTCCAGCCCTTCTTCCCACCAGCCCTCGCAGGAGGCTCCCGGAACCACAGCTACGATATCAGGTGAGAGACGGGCTACTGTGCACGGTAGATGCGCACTATAATTGGATCGGTTATTTTTAAACCCCAGTAAGTCTCTGTCTTTTGCATTTTCGATTTTTTAAAAGAAAATAGAAGTTGCGGGATACATGCAGCGTTCCATGTGTAAATCCCGTAAATTAGATGAGTAGAATGGCCATGAGAACACTGCAAATTTTTGGTTTGGTTTTGAAATTCTGTAAGTTATTGACGTGCGGGATATGTATGTTTGTGTATGTATTTATATATGTATGTATACTGTGTGGATGATTGGGATATCATTGCCAGTGAGATTGGTTAAAAGGGATGTTGAATACGGAAATATTCCTATGTTCTATCATAGAAACACCCAATTCAAAGAACTGTTTCTGTCACGTATAATATTTTAATTAATGTGTGAAATTACAAATTGTACCTGCAATGTGTATTTATTTACATGTTTCCTCTATTGAAATCCCGTATGTCATAAACATTTAAATAAGTCGAGCGACTATTGCACTATTCATACGAGTAAATTACATGTCTCCATGGCATTCTCAATAAAGATATGTGCATCAGAAAGAAAAAAGAAAAAAATTCTCTTCGTACTTAATAATTAAGTGTTTCTTGTTTTCCTACAACTTTACAATTCCTGACTTGCGAGGTTTTAAAAATAACTGATTCAAATATGATTGGATAACTTAGCAAATCTGAACTCGTTAATGTCGATACCGGTTAATGTTTTGAAAATCGACACTGCTATTAAAATATTAATTCTAATATTGTTATAAATATTAAAATATTAACAATAGCATGTGGCTGACGCTTTTCTCCTGCGCGTGTGCAGCTGTGCGCTACACCGTGAACGCTTATTCGCCGACGGGGTGGAGCTGCAGGTGTCCCGCCACCTGCAGAGCCTGGTGCGCTACATGTGCGCGTTGCTGCACCCTCACGGCTCGCACGAAAACGCCGGCCCGCAGGAGCCCTTGTACAGGTGCGCCTCTGACTTAACTCGTTCAGGTGGTCGTGCAGCCATACACCAGCCAGCGTGACTCGCAAGCCTGGGTCGCTTCGCTCGTTTCCACGTTGTAAATGGGTTCCCAGTGCTACCTGATTCATTATTACCGCAGTGGATCGGCTGGCGGCGGCGATGTACTGACAACCGGCGCAAGCGAGGCACCTCTCGTTCTCTTTTTAGTTCAATTAAGTGTTTAAATATAATATATATTTAGTTAAACGTGCATTTTAAGCACATTTGAATAAGAATATACTTTTGTGAAGCAACAATCTGCGAAAATGGACGAGAACGTTCTCTTGTTTATATGAGTAAAACCGTAGAACCTTTCTAAGACGGAACATCTGTAAAACGGGAACCTGCCACCCCGGACAAAAAAAATTAAGAACAACGATTTTATAGGTGAAAATGACCTCTATAAGCCGAAAACCTGTCTAACGCAGAAACGGAATGGTTTTTAAAGGACGAAAATTGATTATTACCTGGGTAAGGAGGAAATTTATTTTTAAATTTACGGCATTCTCTTTGGAATGGCGTAATGCGAAGGATGACTTCCTGAGACAATAAAGTGAACGATGAGTTTATTCCTCTCATACCTCTAATAGGAAATCTTTGGAGAACTCGGCCACTGTTTCGCTGCGACATTCTCTCGCTTTATGTGTAATTTCCAAGGATGCAACAAGCGCAAATTTGTCGAATCTTCAAATCCTTATTTTTGGTCGTCCCCACCCCGTTCAATTCTCAAAAGCGTACCATGTTTCCTTAAGTGTGTAATGGAATTCCAGAAAGGTTGTCTTGTCATCCTAGTCTAGGCGTCGTAATGTTGACGAGGTGTATGCCACATAATTTAGTGAACGCTAGCAATATAGTGTAGGAAAGCTGTGCCCTAGTATGTCAAAATATATATAAAGCGCACATGCAAAACACTTCCGCTACAGAAGAAAATGCGGAATAAATCCTTGTCCTATATTTTCCTTGTATTTTGCTATTGATTTTTTATTTGCTGCAATATTTTTATTGATAAATTATGCTTTATTTTTATTATTTTGTTTCAGTAACAAAATTTTATCGAAAATACAGTATTTAGTTAAGGTGAATTTATAGCAGCTCTCTGTAGGATGGAAATCTGCAAAAACGGATATAATTTGAAGGAGCTGTCAGGTTCCGTCTTAGACAAGTTTTACTGTATTAATTTAGCTTCACATTTGCCAGTTTTTCAGATAAGCAAAATTTTTAATTAGTGCTGCTAACGAATAGAGAATAAGTTTTCATAACACGGTAATGAGTATCTTAAGGAACACTCCCTCTGAACTTCTTTCACCTTAACAATTGTACATTCATTACCAATAAAGCAAGATTATTCGATTAACATGAACCACTAAGAAATAGTCTTTATTTTAAATTATTTATACATGAATTTAAAATTAACTATTACCTTTTATGGCGTTTTAAGTGTATCTTTTGTCCGAGTACATCTTTTTGTTTGCTGTGTTTTGACGTGAGCCTTGTTGCAGCTTGGGATTCATTGTAACAGCAGAGCGCTTTGACCCTATGGATTATGTTCGAGATTCGTTGATGGAGAAAAAGTAAGTGGATATGTTTCAACAGACAAGTATTTGGTACGATACTCATTCAAACGTGATATGTAATAAAATGTATTTATATTTTTTCACCACCCGCCGTCAATAAATGCTTTTAACACAATAGCTACAATTATTCAACGCATTAGCTTTATTCAAGAAATATTTATGAAATGAACCGATTGTTACCTACGTTAAACAAACGAACGTGAGTTAAATTCGAATAGTTGTCTCCCGTTTCTGGTGTAGTTGTTAGTTGTTAAACTTGTATTACTCACCACATTTCTATAGTTATGAGTCTTAATAAAATATGCGCTTGCTAGTGGGCGCTAAAACACTATTTAATGAAGGAAATGGACGATAAGGCTATACTAATTTATTACATAAATCAATAAAGAAATCCTCTATTTGCGAGACAAGTGTTACCTATAATCGCCAAAGATGCGAGTGAGGTATTATTACACAGTAGAAATTCTTTATCACAATGTGTAATATTTAATTTTATTTTATTACATTTTTTAAATAAAATACTATTGAAATATACGGTATGCATTATGCATTTATATTAGGGAATAGGGACTTAAGGATGGCAATGTTCAAAACTGAACGAATCTTTAACACCCATTGAAAGAAGAATTACGCCAGAACAAACGAATTTAGCGATCGTTCACTTGTCTGTGGGTCTGCAAGATAACACATATATCACTCGTAAGGGCACGCAATGTAGTTTAAAAAATGTTATTACTGGATGTAATAAAGATGTACTATTTACTGTAGTGGCGTATTTAAAACTATTAAGGAGTGGCTTAAACGTTCTGAACAAAATAAAATTAACTGAAATGAAATAACGAATGGTCGTGTTTCTGTGGAGGTTCCACGTGGAGTACCTGGACGGGTGCCGGCGCCACGGCCGGCACGTGTTCCCGGTGCACGTGCGGTGTGCGGGCGGCGCCACCCAAGTGAGCGTTCGGGGCCTGCCGCTGGTGCCGCGGTCGCTCTCCTGGGCGCTGCTGGCCACCGCCCGCTGCGGCCTCTCCCCGCGGGCGCCCCCCGTCCCGCACGCCCCGCACGCCCCGCACGCCACCGCGCGAGACGACGCCAAGGAGTGGCGCCTGCAGCAGCAGAGTCACCCAGCGCCGCCGCTGCAGGCGACCTCGCGCCTGCAGGCCCCGGACACGACGCCAGTCTTCCTCAACGGGAATCACGACAGTTGGAGGATGAACGTGTTCGTCTCAACGCTGACGGCCACCACGCCCAGCCCTGCCTCTTACTCATCGCCGTGGGTGACCGCGGTTCCACCGCCGTCCTCTTATCCGTCCAAGTCGCCCGCAGTCGCACGTCCACCGTTGCCTCCGGCCTCTTCCTCCCCGGCAGGCCCCGCGGCTCCGCCCTCCGCGTCCTCGTTCCGCGCGTTTTTGCTTGCTGCTTTTGACTCCACAACGTCCACATCCACTGTCCCCACTCCGACGACCGAATTCCCTTCCCCGTCCACTTCGCCTCGGGCCTCCTCCTTGTCGCTTTCCTCCTACCCATCCATCTTAAAATATCTACCGCCCGTATCGTCCGAATATTCGCCTTCTCCGCTAACAACTCCTCAATCCTCGCCGCTAGAAACGGTCACTGCGCAGTCTTCTACGTCGAGTCCTTGGTCGTATTTATTCCCAGTCCCCTCAACCGCTTCCACCGTTGAGTCGGCGTCAGGCGTGTCGCAGCGGGTGGCTCCGACGAGACGGCACGACGATCGGCTGCCTCACGCCGATTGGCGGCAAGACGCAACGGCGCACGTGATGCGAGACCTCGATGAGGAGGACAACGCTTCTGAGCAACTGGAACAAGTAGAAGAGGGAGTGCTTCCTGGTAATTCAGAGTAAGTGTTCTTTGCAAAATGATTGAGAATTGGAGGCGAAATAGACTCGTAATATTTTTATTTAATTATATTTGAGTCAAAATATTTAAACATTTTATCTGACATCTATGGATGGCAAAGCAACTTTAGATAAAATCTTCATTTTACAAATAAAATGGTAGATTCCACGCCATTTTTACAGACGGTGCCGTTTCAGTCGATCAAATATCGGCAACGGTAGGATAATGTATTAAAGCGGAAATCTGTTACACTAGTAGTTATGTTTTCTATTCAAGTGCGAGACTGTTGGATATGTGAATGTCGCTCGTGGTGAGAATATATGTCTACATTTCCTTTCTTTACTTGCGCAGTAGAGTACGGTTCATTAGTAATATTAAACGAATTATTAATAAAGAGATCATACGAAATGAAAGCAAAATGTTTTAGCACAGTTAGCCACAAATCTCGTGATTTGTACGAACGGAACGATGTTCTGATTCACCACCGTTTGAGAATTTTTCAATTTCTGACTTGAAGGCCATGCTCGAACAATTCTCGTCTTTAATTGTGTTATCTTGCTTTTAAATATAAACTCTTGGAATATGAGCTCATTCTCTTATAATTTTTTTGCGAAATTCATTGACAAGTCTTTGTTTGTAATGACTGACGTTTATTTTTGTGATTGATGACTCGAAAATCGAAATTTTTGATTCGTCTTTTGTCCATTTAAAGCCATCGTGAACGTACGAGCGTGCCATATTGTAGCATCCCATTACCTCGAAGGCAATTTTCTACTGGACGAAGGCAATACACATTTTTCGTTTTGTTCCCCTACGAATCTTCTAGTGCCAAATCCACCCTCCTATATCTCATATTTCTCCTCCTATTGAAAATACATTTCTAGATATGCATCTGGCGAGTGAACCCAATGAGGGAAACCATTCCCTTTTTTGAGAAACTTTATTTAATTAATTCTTTTTTCCGGGAACGTCAACTGTGGTCCTTAATCCCGTTAGTGTAGAGACTTTTTACCTGGAGATGGAAGGGTTCTTTCCCTACTGAATGGTGAGATCCGACACCGACCTACTGGTCGGCTTGCGAGGAATTTCTCTTCCAGGTATCTACTCCGGTGGGGCACCTGCGCCCGGACAAACTCTAAGCCCCCGACATGTGTAGTAGTGTAGTACATCTACGTGTAAATAAGGGGAGGGTCTTGGATAAGGCAAGGGAAGGAAAGATATCGCGCGGTGCTTGGCTTCATGGATTACTGCTCCGGCATTCGCCTAGAATTGATCGGACAAATCACAGAAAACGTACTTCTCGTTGCACCGGCCGCTGGATTTCTCCTCCATATAGCAGCTGAACTCTGTAATGTATAACTAGGCTGAGCGTTGCAGTGTAGTGGAGTGTGGGGCTGGGCGTTGCAGTGTAGTGCAGCGCAGCAAGACGTAGCAGAAGTGAATAGAGTAAATGAAAAAAAAAAGATAAGAATTAGATACAATAGAATACGATAGAATATAATTAGATGGTATTAATTAGCTGTAAGTACATTTTTGGAGTGTACATATGTATGTGTGTATATATGTATGTGTGTGTGTGAATATATGCGTATACGCACGTGTACGTGTGTATATGCATATGCGTGTGTATATGAATATATATGTATATGTGTGTATAAGTATGTATGTATGTATGTGTGCGTGTGTGTGTATACGTATTTGTGCGTGGTGCGTGCGTGTTTGGGTGTGTGCACAGAGAGTCTGAGTTTCACATGTGTACGCGTAAAATGGAGGCTTTCTTGCTATGCTGGGGTATACACGGTTCTAGGTAATACATTATATTTAATTTTCATTTGTATAGTGTAATTAATTGGCTACCACCTGGCAAAGACGCCAATTGTGGCCAAAATAAATATATTATAAGTGTCGAAAATCCGCCACTGTCGGACCTCGAGTCCTAGGAGCTCCTGGCAGAGTAGCTGCTGAGACAGCGGCAATGTGTGTGTGTCGGGTCAACCTCGTGGCCGAGGATCCCTCAGTTTACCATTGCTGCCTCCGTCTTGTCCTGTCAGACCTGGCATCAATAGTAACTGGTGACTGCACATGAAGGAAGTACAGGGGGGCTTGTACTGTATACCCCGCCTGCTGCTACAGATAGACATCCTAGAGTCGGTGGCACAGCTAGCTGCGACGATCGACCACGGGTGCCTATCCTTGGGTAGCGGTTATGAAAGAGGAATAGGAAAGAGTGAAAGAAGAGTGAAATGACAGATGACAGGAACGGACTAGGAGGCGATAGGTGATCGTGGACTTTTGGAACCATCCCAGCATTCGCCTTTATGACCGAGGGAAACCACGAAAACCCCGGTCTGGATGGCCGGCCCGGGAATCGAACCCGGACCTCCCGATTACGAAGTCAGTGCGCTACGCACTGAGCCACTTCGCTCGGTTCAGCGGCAATGAAGCTTAACTCAGACGGTGAAAATTATGGCGGAGCTCTCTGAGCGAATAGGGGAGGGGATTCTATTGCGCGGCGAGTTTGTCGTGTGTGGATGGGACAAGAGCGAAGCAATACTTTCAGTGGTCGGGCCCGATTAGCACTCTGGGAGCAACTGTACGAACAACTTGAACAGGTTTGTTTCAATGGATGAACTTTTGATTTCAGGGAGGTGCTACCCACACCCGAAAGACTCGATTCAGCGTCGCCCAACAACAGAGTTTATTCGTAAGATGCTTCTTGTTCGTGCAAATTTAGAATCACAATGCCTCCAGAATTAGGAATTTGCTAATTTTTCGTATTTTTCTTTCAGTTCTGAAGAATACCCAGATGACGCGGAGGACTTTCACAATCACAGTTACATTTTACGGTATGTTTAACTATACAAAATGTATTTTTATTGTGCATTTGAAAAAATTGATATTTTTGATTTAAAATTTAACTCTTAATTTCAGTTTGTTTAAGATGCACCAATTGATTTCTCATAAATCTAATTGAATGTTTGTTTACTTGATATTGATTGAATTAGTTCAATTTATTTTTTTATAAGTCACTGTAGTTAATTTATTTCATCCATTAAACGAAAAGTAGGTGTAGAACTTACTTTTATTCTTCCTCCCATTAAACTTGCACACCCTCTTCTCTCTGTCTGCTGTGATGCTCAAGATCAGTTTGATAAAAAGTTAAAAAGACATTTCTTCGATTCAAAAACTACGTTACGTCTGCGTTACCGCAAGTGCTATTAACAATTTTTATCTTACACAATGGGTGATAGTGGCTGTTTCTCGATTCGCATCCTCGAAAATATGTGAGTGTACTGTTTCTTTGTTTACGTAAGCCTCTGGCCATCAATGAAAATACCCCATTGATCTTATGCCGTCGCAAGTGAGTGATCTATTATACCACCCAAAGATCTGTTCCTTTGCTTTGAAGCTCCTTATATGTTTCTTTTTTTTGAAATTTTACAATATATACTCAGCTCATTCTTCAATGTATTTCTGCTGCACTATTCCCTTCTAATTGAGAAAAGTAAATATTATGGAGCTCGCGCTTGCCTGGACGTGAATCGCACTAGTTCTAGCCATCTTTACCTGAGCTCAGCTCTGTCAGCTCAAATTGGTGTTATGGTGAGATAGATACGCATTCCCAAATTATCCTACTTGTCTAGGGAATTAATGACTCAAGGAGAGAAAAAAAAGATCTGAAAACCAATTTTCTTTCTTTCTAAATTTCTATTTTAAAATAAACATAAAAACAAGACAAGTAAAAACAATAATTTTAGAGTACTAACTCTCTTTTCTGTAGTTAATTTAACCCCTTTCCCTGCCTGTGTTTTCGGTTCGCTTCCTTTCGAACACTGAGGGAGCCATTCGCTAGTGTGTGTGTGCGTGTGCGCAGGTGCGCGGAGAGCGGGGCGCTGCAGGTGGACGGCGAGGAGGCGCGCATCACCTCGCACATGGCGGCGGCGCTCTTCTTCCTGTGCGCGCTGCTCTCCTCCGCGCAGGGCGCGCGCCCCACCGCCTACGAGTGAGTGCTCCCCTCCTCCTAATTCTTCTCTTCCTCCTCCTTCTAATCCTCCTCCTCTTCATCCTCCTCCTCCTCCCCGTCCTCATCATTTTCCTCCCCCTCCTCGTCATCCTCCTCCTCCTCCTCCTCGTCGTCGTCGTCGTCGTTCTCCTCCTCCCCCTTCTCATCCTCCTCTTCCTCCTCCTCCTCTTCCTCCTCCTCCTCTTCCTCCGCCTTTTCCTCCTCCTCCTCCCCTCCTCCTGCTCCTCCTAATTCTTCTCTTCCTCCTCCTTCTAATCCTGCTCCTCTTCATCCTCCTCCTCCTCCCCGTCCTCCTCATTTTCCTCCCCCTCCTCGTCATCCTCCTCCCCCTCCTCGTCGTCGTCGTTCTCCTCCTCCCCCTTCTCATCCTCCTCTTCCTTCTCCTCCTCTTCCTCCGCCTTTTCCTCCTCCTCCTCCCCTCCTCCTCCCCTCCTCCTGCTCCTCCTAATTCTTCTCTTCCTCCTCCTTCTAATCCTCCTCATCCTAATCCCCATTCTCATCCTCCTCGTTGTCTCCCTCATTTCATGCTTCTCAGCCGTTCTCCTTCTCTACCTTCTTCACATCCGTCATTTCATATTTCTGCATCTTCCTCGCTGCCTTCCTCATTTGATTCTTCTCACAGTTCCTATTTATATTCTTCTGTCTTTTTCATTTGCTTCTACTTTTCCTTCTGATTCTTCTTCACCTTCTTATTTTTCTTCTGCATCTCGTCTTTCATCTTCTGTTTCTTCTCCTTTCTTCCCCATTTCCTACTTCTCATCCTTTCCTCTTCACCTACTCTGCCTACTTTATTTCCTTCTTGTCATCTTTCTTCATCTTCCTCGTTGCCTTCCCCATTTGCTTCTTCTCATACTTCCTCTTCATCATCTTCTTCTTTTTCATTTCCATCATCTCTTCCTTCCGCCTGTTCTTCGCTGTCTTATTTTTCTTATGCATCTCCTCGTTTTCCTTTTTCATCTTCTTTTTCTCATTATCCTTCATTTCCTTCAGCTCAGTCTCTTCCACTTTCTTCATCATGCTCTCCTTCTTCTCTTCCTCCTTCTTCAGGTTCTTTTTCTCTTTCCTCCTAATTTCTTCTTCTACTGCTCCTACTGATTATTCTTCCCCTTCTTCCTTATTTCCTTCTCATCTTCCTCTATCTTCTCATACTTTTCTTCCTTTATTTTTTCCTTCCCTTTATATTTCTTTCTCTTTTTATTTTTCATCTTCCCCTCTTCCGTCAAGTGTTTCTCTTTAGCCCATTGCGCGCTACATTCATGTCATTTGTACGCTTCACTTTTTAGAAGCACATCAGACTCTCTTCGATATGCTAACAAATTCCACATAGGAATTTTCTGCCTACGTTTATATTAGTTTCTTTTAATTCATTTCATTGATATGAGGGATTTGGGCCTTTACTAGTTTCTTCACTGGAAATTCAATTAGTGAAGCAAACTTCTCGCGCGTGTCAGAAAATTCAATGATTATCTTTCTTTTTGTAGCCATTTCAAACAAGTTGAATTCAAACAACAGTTGATATCACGAATATTACATGGCTCATGTTGTGAATATTATATACTTCAATATTCTTATAAATCCTGAACGAATCATATAGGGAAGTTTAAAAAAAATGTTAATGCTAGATGTTAATTTAACTGAAATCCCTTCAGCATTGTACGCTCTGGGTCAGGGCGTATTCAAGACTGGCCGCACATAGATTCTTCATCTGAAATCGTGCTTAGCTGCTACGTATCTGTCATCTGAAGGAGTCTGAGGAAGAGACCAGTGAAACGCAGTGAACGGGACGTAAAAAGCGCGCGCGACATGCAGCAAAATTCATTAGGGCACTACTGAGCCCTAAATGTGAAAATGTCCGTTGGTGAGGTATTGCACTAACGTAAAAAGTAAAGGTTTTCATTGGAATATAATTCACGAAAAACCCTCAACGTACTATAAATTAGTGAGACACTCACCTTCAAATAATTTATTTAAGTACTACGTAAAGAAGAGCCAATGAAATACCTTAACTAATAAAGAAGCACCAAATAATTATTTTTAAAAAAATATTGTGCTTCGAAGTATTTAATTCCCGAAGAAATCTTTTGGGAGGAAGGTTGAGGGTTTGTGGCGTTGTGTGTGCAGCTTCGGCCCCATCCGCACCGTGGAGGCCTATCGTACGGAGGATGTGGCGATGAACGGAGATGGAGACCTCAGGTGAGTGCACGGAATAATTACTGAAACAAAAATACTTTCTTTTAACATTATAACTCTTTATTATGAATATAATTATATTTATTATGAAAACTTTTCTGTAATCGTCGACGTATATTGATATTTCTGGTACAAGGATAAAGACAGAGATAAAAAACGCTACTGTTAATATATTTTAAAATGTACAAAGAGTATGTTTTCTTTACGGGAATATTTTTTAAATAATTATAATTCTTCTGCAACTGTAATTATGTAAATTAACTGTTTTTGAAGGTACGAAAAGTATAGAAGATTTAGATGTCACTTCAGTAACAATATGAAGTGCATTTGATGCTTTAGCGACCATAGGCACTATCTCTATTTGACATGGCCATATTATAAAAGACATGGTAATATGTTATACATAACGCAAATTGTTTTTCTTAGACAGCCACAAGTACAATCCTGGTTTAGGGCAAGCACAGCACATAAAAGTTGCTCTACTGCTCAAATAAAACTGTGAATGCCCCCAAAAAACCTTTTGCTTCAGCTTTGCTAATGTGAACCTAATAGAAACAAATTGAATGATTTGAATTAAAATAAAAGAAAAAAAAACAATAATTATATCTAAAAAATAGTTTATGGGACACAAGGTAAAGCGATTTTATTTCGCTCATAGGATTGCTTCACTCGGCGAATCAGCGTCGTGTCGTAACCTTCCCTAATCACAAAACGAAATGTCACTTTTACCACTCATATTATAAATAATTATTACTTCAAGAAGTTAACAAAAATATGAATCTATTTCATTCCTTCGTAGATTACCTCATTTTGTGCGACTCGTGCATCTACGATGTCAAATTAAAAACCTTTATAACCAATTGCAATCATAATGGTTCACACTACAAATACTTTTCTGACTGTAGCTGCATTGAGCTCCAATTCCAAGCAGTTGCACACGTAAGCTTCCGCGGCTCTAATCCTTAAGTTCTTGGCTATCAGGGAGGCGCCGCGTCGATGGCTGAGAGGCCGTCGTTTCGCCTGACATATAGCAGGCTTCCTCAGGGCAGTGAGGAAGTCACTGCCCTGAGGAAGCCTGCGACATGTCAGGCGAAACTTTGGCCTCTCAGCCAACGACGCGGCGTCTCCCGGATAGCCAAGAATCCATGCAGTTGCGCCCATTGAAGTCTTTGCCCGCAGCTTGGACGTGCTGTACGAGGGCGGGGCGCTCCCGCGCTCCCAAGACGTCAACATCTTCTGGCAGACGTGCCGGCCCGACCCGCCGGGGCCAGAGTTCAGCCTGGACAGCGGCCCGCTGCTGCCGCACTCCATCGTGTGGAGCCTCTTCAGCAAAGTGCGATGCGGCGCCGACCAGGAGGAGACGTTCCCCGGGTGAGCGCACGGGGTTGCACTTTGAGATGATATGAAAGAGACTCCGCCTCCTCATCGGCCGCCGCTTCCTCCTCCCCCTCATCCACCACCTCCTCCTCCTCAACATCATAATTTCTGACCTCTCTTCCTCCTACTCGGCTTCATCCGATTCCGCATTCGCCTCCTCCGGCTCCTCCTCGCCCTCTCTGACCCCTCCTATTCATCCGATTGCGTATCCACATCGGCCACCTCCGGCTCCTCCTCAACATCATCATTCCTGTCCTCTCTTCTTCCTACTCGGCTTCATCCGATTCCGCATCCACCTTCGCCGCCTCCGGCTCTTCGTCGCCCTCTCTTACTCCTATTCATCCGATTTCGTAACCACATCTGCCGCCTCCGGCTCCTCCTCCTCTTTCTCCTTTGCTGCCTTGTCCAGCTCAGCCATCTCAGCCTCATTCCGCTCTTCCAGCACCTCCGGCTCCTCAGACACCTCCGCCACCCCCTTCATTGGACGCTGGGCACCGTCTCGAGATCGTCAGAGGGAGTATTAGACGTATTCCGCATGATCATAACGTAATGTCACGAATGTAAGTCATCCCCTCATAGGATGATATATTTGAGATTTGTGTGTTCTATCTTCAGTAATGTAACTATTGATCAGCATGTTAGAAATGTGAACTGGCCGCTCTTTCATGTAATTTTGGGGGAAAGAAATGTGCTCCGAGCAATTTCTCATTGATAAATGTTTAATCAGAAAGATTGCGAGGGTGAATATGAGAAAGTAGAGGGAGAGAGAGAGAGAGAGAGAGAGAGAGAGAGAGAGAGAGAGAGAGAGAGAGAGAGAGAGAGAGAGAGAGAGAGAGAGAGGAGACAGATCGGAATAGATTGAATTGAATTGAATTTGCCTTATTTTACGTGGCGAGACTCGGGCCATCAGGCCCGCTCTTCCGTCTGACCACGCAAATTTCGCTACGCTCCTTTCATTTAGCAGAGAAAGATGGTATTTCTTGGGCGAGAAACAGGCGATTTGAATTTAGCTCAGAGGCGTCATTTAGGCTTGAGGATCTTTTACATGCAAGTAAATCTACTAACATGGGACAGCCGGCTTTACTTCCCCTCCGAAGGAAGGCGTACGAAGGATTTTTTCGCCCTTAAAAATCCACGGCTTCGATCGGGTGTGAACCCGCCAACTTGGATACAACAATCCAGTACGCTAACCGTCGTAATAACGTCGAATAGATCGACAAAAAGAGAGCGAAAGAGAGAGAAAAGGAGAGAGAGGGAGATGTATTTTTCACACTTTTGTGTAATAATGAATAAATATCTGTTCACATACTTTTTCTTGACTAGGTCATTAGTTCTGTTGTTTCTGTTTAGCGCTGAACGTTATTTTGGAGACGACGTAGCCTCCGAAGACAGGGCTTCCGAGGAGTTGTTACCTTCCTATTCGGATAGACACCACTACGTTATCAGGTAAGACTTATTTCGTTAAAGAAGTGTATGCTCACAAGTAAGGGTTGGCTGTATAATGAAGCGCTCATTGCAACTTTCAGTATTTTTTCGCGAATATAAACCTAGATACGAAGTTCTACGTACGAGTGGAATGTGGAAAAAAAGATTCCCGTATTGTTTTATAGGATGTACGTCGACATTTCTCAATTCCTCTTCATAAGAGCCTAACCGTTTCTCTCTAGTTTTGTCTACGTTTACATTAAATCTATCGGTGGATAAACTGTACGCGCAGGAACGCCTTGCCCTAGATTTGGAGGCGAAATAAGAGCAGGGTCAGGGGAAGTTACCCGTGCTCGCAGGAGCGCTGTGTAGTGGCTCGTAGTCGGCCACGTAGCTCGTGCGGGTGCATGTTGACATGCCTGAACTAGACAAACACTCAGACTCGATGTATGTGACGTGGACACTAGGCGACCGGTGGTCAGTCCCATAGAGGCGCTGATGGCCGCGGGTGGATGTGCGCATGCGCAGGTGCACCCCCGGGGAGGAGGCGCTGGTGGTGGACGGGCTGGAGGTGCGGCTGACGAAGCACATGGAGTCTGCCCTGGGGCTGCTGTGCTTCAGCGCCGGTCTGCACGGCCACGACAACGCCACCAGGAAGTAATCGCTCACTCCAGCCTTGCTTACGACGACGCGCGCCCGATCCTTGTTCTTTCGTCCTCCTCTGAAAAGTATTCACCTCATGTGCTCTCATTTCCTTTTACTTTCTCGCCTTATTTTCTTTCTTCTTCTTCTTCGTTTTCTCACTCTTATCCTTATGGTTCCTTATTCCGACTTTATTTCCTTTTACTCTTTTAAGACGTACCTAATTCTTTTAAGATTGATATTAAGGGATAGGAATGTTTGAGAGACGGTAACGATTATTTTCCACCTAATTAATTTAAGAATTTGTTTCTCCATTGTCCAGTATTCGGTCGTTCAGTGTGAAAAAAATTGTTAAATAACGACCATAAATGTATTGGAGTGTAATTAATCTTCGTAGTAATCTGTTCTATGATTCATGATTACAAAAGGAATTGTGATAATTTTCTCGGCTTATTTATTTATATTTATTTAAATATTACCATTTCCTCGCAAGTAATATTAATAAATAATTTCGAACTTACGGTCAATCAAAGGCAGTAAGGTTTGTTCCATTTAAAGCTCTACAAAACTAAACAATTACTTAACATATTGTGGCAATTATCAACAAATTATGTTCTGTGAGTACTCACAGCATTGTAATTTCATTTACAGAACTTAGACTAAATTAATTTTTTTTTAAAATACAACAAATACAAAATCTCAATACGTCAACAACGATGAAAGCTTTCTTCATGAGAATGTTTTTTTCAAAATTTAAATTAAGAATTTTTAGACTTTTTAAATAAATATGCCCAGTTAGTAAATAACTTTTGAGAGATTGCTTTTAAATGTCAATAATAGACTACTGCAGAATTTATTGAAACATTCCGTAAATGTAAAGCTTAGTGAGGTTAGTGAAAAGCGTTTACCCGTCTTTCTCAACGTTTCAGTTGACACTGTTTTGTGGCTTCCTGGAAGGTACTCTCATGGTCATTAAAAGTGTCATTCTGGTAATGACATCTCCCAACTAGGAATACTCAGGTAAATCACATTTTAGAGAACTGCTCCAATCATAACACCATTGTCCTAAAACGTGACAAAATGTAATTTTGAATTGAAACAATAGGTATTTCTTCTTTCGTGATTCCTCTTCGGTTTTCCTCGGGTTTCCAAGGAATACTCCTAATATTCATAAATTTGTTTCAAAAGGATTGCCCTCATTTTTGTCACAATTATCAACATTTAGTGTAGCAAATGTTTTCCGTATATTGACTACTTTCTCCTTTCTTTGAATTTTATGAGCAGGATTCACTTCAATGTTAAGGTGGGACTGATTGAAGATTATACTAATGTATAAAAGAAATAAGATTATTAAAAGTGGGTTTATATATTGAGTAAATTCTTTCTTAATATCCAGCCCCACCAGTCATCCATTAGTTACTTTCCCAAATGACACTCTAGATCATAAGTTTTCCTTAATGAGATAGCCCTTCATCTAAAAGTTGCTAATTCGGAGAAGGGAAGGAAGTTGTTTACTTCGAAGTGAAGAATTGCTACTAGATGCTTACATTAAGAACTAAAGCAAGTACGAAGTCGCATCTGAGAAGACATATTCCCTTGCAGCCTCGGCAGGCTGCGAACCGTGGAAGCCTTCAACCCGGAGGAGTACAGTTTGGAGGCCGACGGTAGTAAGCGGTAAGAAATCAGCGATAAAATTATTGGTTAAATATTATTATTCTAACCCACCAATTGAAATTTTTATCATAATAAATTATATTAACCCATTGATAAAAAAATTACCACCTATTTGGTAAAATTTTCCGCAAATGTAGGAACGTCTGGAAAATATGGGTTTGATGTGGCCATATTATTGATAAGATAAGAAGTACAGGCAAAGAAGTTCTAAATTGCCAGGTCTAGAGACTGTCTGCTTATTTTCCCCCTAATTTTTATACACAATAAAGTAGGTAACGTAGTTCTAAAACAAAGTATCTTAAATGTTTTGAGATATTCTGTAAACTTATGAAACTTGCTAAAGGCATGAATATATATTTGTATAGTATGAATATATATTTGTAGGAATTGCAAGTTGTATGACAAGCTATGATACAAACTGATATTATAAGAAGATAAATTATCACATTTAATTTTTAATAAAGTTATGACGTTCAGAAAATTTATGTTTATTTCCTGCAGGATAGATATACTCTACAAAGACAATATCAGCCGCTGTGATGAAAGGATATTTTCAATGATGTAAGTATTTAGAATAATATTTTTATTGGGGCGATTATTATTTTTTCCGTTCATCAACACAACAGACAGTACATACTATTTTATTATTACCAGTTTCAATTAAGTAATTCATTTCAGTAGTCTTGAACTCTAAGAAAAGATCTTAAATAAAAAAGGTGCATATTCACAATTTCTCTCTCAAAAAAAGCCAGTTTCATTACATTTTCCTTCACAATTTTGTCATATCACAAGCAATGCATGTGTGTTTATATACTTTTAAAACATAATGAACCTTTTTTATCAAAACAACAACAAAGTATAAAAATGAATCATCTCTTTAATGAATTGTCTTTATATTTCTCAATTAAACAATACCTATAACTAGGGGGAGGATTTTAATGAAATGTCATTTTTTTCACTTTAGAACAATGCCGTTTAGTGTATACAATTGTAAATTCATTTCATGTTATGACGAAACGAAATAACCCATTTTTGCATTTTCCGGCGATTTCGACTAATAAGTCATTTGTACCTTTTACGCCATTTTACTGCATTTTTGCTGGTGTAATCGAATTTAATATCATTTTAATGGTACTTGCTTCAAAAAACTTGCCTATTCGATTTCGTCGCTTGTATATTGTAATGTCAGCCGTTGTGAGAACTGTATAATCTATGGTTCCCGTGGCGTTTATCGACGGCATTTCGTCAGATTTCGCAATAAATGAAGGCAGAGATTTTCTTTCTAAGAACTGTCTAAACCCAACGTTTGCAAGCTGAGTTCACTTCAACAAAGCGAAGAAGCCACGAAGCCCATCAGTAACATATCCAAGAGCTTGAGTTGTTCATCTGTAGTGATTTTGATAATCTTTTTTTACATTAGGTTATTTTTCTTTGTTTTTAGAGAATTTTAAAAACATTTTAAGAGCATTTTATTCATCATTTTTGGTAATACCAAATACGCCCCTTACCTATAACACTGTGTCAACCCTAAAACATTTACCTATAACATTACGTCATTTTTTGAATTCGCGATTGAAAAAGATCTACACTTCTTTAAAAAGAAATTGAAACAAGAAAACATCCTTTTGAGGGAGGAACTATAACGTATAATAACACTTTTTTCGAGGAATTTTAGTTCTTGCGTAATCTGTTTGATACTAGTTTGATTATCTTATAATTATTTCGTATCTATGAAGACTAAATGCGATTTGAGAATTACTTACGGTCTACAAAAACTGACATGCATGCTAAAACTTACAGAAAGACATGGATGTAAAGAAACTTGCTAGTATCAAGCGCCGATTTCACTGGTAACACACTCAAACATGGCTTTATACACTATACTACAATATTTTCAAATAAATTCGTTTTTTTAAACTATTTACTCATTGGTATATTTTTATATTATATCTAAGATCATTATTACATGATTAAAAATGAACAGGAAGGCTAATTTTTTCCCGCCTAAACGAGGAAGTTTATTTCTTGCGATAATTGGACGCCAATGAGAAAATGTGTACACTTGGTCGCGTTTGTATCGTTCGACTGACTTGTGAAAGTTCTGTTCAATAATTCTTCCACAAATTACCGACGTATGGAGGTGGTAGGAGTAGACTGTTTGAGGCGAGATAATTTTGGTCTGTTCTCATCATAATTTGTTGTAATCTGTTTTCCTTTTTATAAGTTTCTGTTTCTTAATAGTCACAAGTATAGTCACATTTTCATGTTCTCTTTGACATCGCCCCAAAAGGATTCGACGTTCTGTTTATTATAGGTGTTTGCTTTTTTGCTGATGTCTACTTTATCGCAACTTTCATTTCGGCACTGCAATATCGCCTGCTGTGTGTGGTCTGGGATCTGGTCTTCTTAGGAGTGCACTTGTTGCAAGAGTCAGTGAGCGAGTGAGTATTGATTTCGGATGTTTTAACTACTGTGGACGCTGGTCTCGTAAGTGTGATGCGCGTCGTGGTGGTGTTTCTACGCCGCCGGAATGTGTGATCAGACGCTGAATATACATCGTCTGACAGGGGTTTCCCTTTGAAGTATCTCCCCCAGTCAGGACCCCCTCTGAACTTCCAACATATGTGGTAGTGTAGTGCACGTAAGTATAAATGTTTGTAAGCAAAGGTTGATGATAGGATAAGGAAGATGAAAGAAAGATAACGCCCGGTTAGGGTTCTGCTCCGGCATTCGCCTGGGTATTGATCAGGGAAACCACGACTGCAGCCGGTGGCTAACGTTCTCCTCCATGTAGCGATTGAATTCGGCCCGAGCGCGCAGCTCGCGTCCGCCCCCGCCGAGCCTCGAACCCCGGGGCTGCCGGCGCGGCAGAGGCCCAGGTGCGCGAGGCGTGGCGTGGCGGGGCGGGGCGCTGTGGCTGAGCGCGGGGCGTGTGCGCAGGCCCGAGTGCCAGGCGCGGCCGGTGCGCTTCGAGGTGAACGGGCGCCAGGTGCGCACCGGGGGCCTCATGTGGCGCCTGTACCGCTCGCTGCTGTGCGGCGCCGCCGCCGGGGACGCCAGCGCCGAGGACGCCGCCGGGTGAGCCTCGAGGGCTTTCCTCCACACCGCGCAAAACACGCACATGGCCACAGAGAGAAAGAGAGAGGGAGGGAGAGAGCGAAAGTGTGTGAGAGAGAGAGCGCGAAAGTGAGAGAGAGAAAGTAAACATGAGAGTAAAAAAGACAACGTGAGTGTGATAGAGTGATATAAAGTGAGGGCTAGAGAGTGAGAGTGAGTGAGTGAAAGAGAGTGAGAATGAGAGTGTGTAAGAATGAAAGACAGAGCAAAAGCGAGGGTGGAAGTAAGAGTGAAAAAGGGATTAGGAGAGGGAGTGGAAAAGAGGCTGCAAAAGGAGAGAAGAAAAGATAAAAAGAAATAAAACTGGGGAGAAAGAGGAACACAGATGAAGTGGGGAGAAAGAAAAAGAGAGAAAGTTGCAGCTTCATTTATTTCTCATAACCTAGCAGGGTAACTATGGCCTCAATGATAAACGCATAATACAAACCAAAATTTCCGTCCGATTAAGTGTCTACATTTTAAACTTGTTTATCAGTATTTATCTCAGTAAAACCATTATCGAGTGACACATTTATTTTAAAACTTATAAAGTTGAAGTGCGGAATGGAGATTATACAATTTTTACGCTTTCGTAAAGGCGTGCGTTTAGAAAATCTGTGCTTCATTTCTAACTTTAGACTATTAGACTGTTACTTTATTTTATACTTAATAATGTTATTTTATACTTAATACTTTATACTTAAGACTGTTACTTTATTTTTGAATGTATATTCTGATTCATTTATTTCTTTGGACAGGCAAATGGATGAAGATGAATACCAGTCCCCGCTTTACGTCGCCAGCAATGTACATAATTATGCAATTAGGTAAAGTATTATTTGTTACTTCACTTTGTTTGCAATGTGATCTGTGAGGACAATTTAATTCAAAAGGAGATGAAAAGAACATTAAGATTTGATATTCCGCACGTTTGGCACACTTTCAGAGGCTGGGAAAGAAAATAATTCAGGTATGGTTTGAGATAATAGGTTGTCATTGATAAAAGTAACTACTTCGTATTGTAACATTCGCACTCTTTTGAGTGTTGCCAGAAACTACGTTTAGATAATGATTAATTTGGTCCCTTCTGAATATGGGAACTATCTTTTCGTTTCGCCATTTGAGAGTAACCATTTACGAAACATAAACAACTACTATATATTCTGAAAATTTTAGCTCTTGGCGCCACAATGAAGATCTTTATTATATGCTCACAGAAGTCTTCATTCATAGTTACTGAATTGACCATAAACTGCAATTATTTCACGTTGATTTATATTGCAGAGATAATTTGCTTCTGTACAACGACTCTACACATTCGCAAACTCTGCGTGCAAAAAGAAATGCTGCGAGATGCGGGAAACAAGGGCAAATCCTCGACCCTCGGTGGAGATCAAGCTTCGCTCGTGTAGCAACCGAGGTCATGGCGAGGGCGCAGATGGAGTTTGAGCGGGGTCAGGGTCACGTCGAAAACTGAAATAGCGAATTAAGATATATTTTTAATCGAGGATCCGTGACTGAAAGTTGTAATATATTGCAAAAAAATGTGTGGTCTTATAAAAAACACGAGTCAGATCGTATCTACTGCCTTACCTCTCGACTCTCACAGTGCAATTGATGTTGGTTTGGACATCAATGAACAAACAAAACTACTGAAATGTATAAATTAAGAGCAACTTCAGAATGAAATATATATTTAAAATATATTTTTAATCAAGGGTCCGTGTCTTAAAGTTGTAATGTATTGCGAACAAATGTGTGATCTTATAGAAAACAAGAGTCTGACTGTATCTACTGCCTTGCCCCTCGACTCTTACAGTGAAATAGATGTTGATTGGGACAAAAGAAAGGCTATCGAAATGTAGGAATTAAGAGCAGAATGGTTTAAAAACTACTCTGTTTTTTTCTTTGGGAAAGAAAACGAAATTGATCGTTGATAACACTTCCGATTAAACAAGATCCCTGAAGATCCTTGAGATCTCCCTAATTTTGCGTTTATCAACCGATTTTGTAAAACCAAATTTTTGGCTGTAAACAAAACGTGAATAACACGATAATTTCTTGGAAGTAATCGATTTTCTACAAGTCGCATTTTATACTTAACAATTTCTTCACTATTTACCGTCATCTTCTTCCCTGTCTCTGCCTTCCTGCCTGCCAGTCAGTCTGTCTCTGTCCGCCTGTCTCTATCTCTTTCTCTTCCCCTCTCTCTCTCTCTCTCTCTCTCTCGTTCTCTCTCTTGGATCTTTGACAACTAAGTAGATGGCTCGAAGCCTTCCACTGCCTGGATAAGTATACTGTTCCAATCGGTCTTTTTCATTGTTTCCTCCAATCAATTCCAGAGAATGCCGGTCCGGATGGCCGAGATCGCTAAGTAGTGCCGTTGCGATCTCTCACCGAAGGATAGCGGGTTGAACTCCCGCCTCAGGCATGGTTGTATTGTGTTCATTCTTTCACCCCCTATCATCACCATATCGTGACATCTTCACAGTTACCATACCGGTACACGCAATAGTGGTCGCTAATGACTTAGAAGTTGATGCGACCTTAAATTTAAAAAAAATCAGAGAATGCCGAAGCAGCACCCTAAACAACGAGCCTTCCTGCGCACGATATTTCCTCCCAAATCACGTCTTTATTTTCAACCTAAGGGTCAAGGGATGGACCGATCCCCCATCCTCATATCATCCTAACACCATTGGTGACGTCCCCTCAAATTTTGAGGGAGAAGTTTGACGCCCAATTTCTCACAAAATACTCACATTTTCGAAAACTTCAAATGGGCTTATTTGAATGAACTCGTTTCGAACACGAACACGAATGAGCAGTTTTTGATGAACACATGTCATTAACAAAAAATGTATCTTCATAATTGTAGTTATAGGAAGGCGCAGAACAAAATTTGAATTTTTGCAATTTTTCGAAACATCAAGGTTTTCAACCAACATGAGAACTGCATCATTTTTGTAAACGTCCTTCAGTCAATCCAGCAAAAATATAATGAAAATCAATGGAACCATTTTTTGAGAATTTTTACAATGTACCAGGGGCTTCATGTCAAGTACTCCCAAAATTAAAATATTAATTTCAAATTTAAGAGGCCGCGACAGCAGTCAGATCGATTGGCGAATATCACAGTTGGAGAAAATCGGCTGAACAGTTTAGCCTCTAGCGTTCTTCATGGACGGACAGACGGTCAATCGATTTTTCGGTATCAAGGACCCATAAAAAATGGATTAAAGCTGCACCACGTGTTAGAGAATTTTTTTCTAAATTTAGCATCTGAATATATCCACTTATTCGTTGCCAGGGCCCTGTAAAAAAGGTTTTTCGGTTGAAAGTTCCCCGTTTTCTCGCACAGCATTACATAACTTTATCTTCTTAAGACGTGCCTTGTTAAGAGCGTGAAAGTAAATATTAAATTGTGTTCGATGACCTGCATTTTCTCTCCGCATAACACGGAGCAGTGAGTACGGGTCATTCCATGTCAGGGGGTCTGGGGTTCCCCGCGCGATCATCTCTGATTTTGGTGAAATTTTGTATACCGGGCGCATATTTTGCCCGTCTCAAAGGAATTTCTGTGAAGTTCTAGCTTTATTAAGGAAATAGTTTTTGATATAGCTGTTTGTTTGATCCCATGCAGTCCTATTGTTTAATACGGCTATAAGATTTTCACATCTTCATGATACAATATTTACTTCTAAACAAAATATAACTTGGCTTACTTGTCCAGCTATTTTCATGTAAACAACAATCAATGTTGCGTCAATCGTGTGTGAGAACACTGCAACGTTCGCCGAAAACAATGTGTTCAAAATGTTTCAGAATTTAACATGATTCCCAAATTACAAACAAATCTACAATTAAACTTCCATAATATTTAAAAAAAAGTGGCTTGTGAAGTGGGCTCTTAACGTACCAACATTACAAAGCTTGACAGATAGTGTGTAAATTCTCCCGCCGGGATTAGAACTCTAAGTCCTCCCAATCAGCGGTCCTGCAGAGACATCAGTTGGTGCTCTGAGCCACCGCTTATACGAACACGAACATGGAGTGGCTAGATGATTTCCTTAGAAGATTTACACACAGTATTAAAGATTATCGACGGGAGCATATCCAGCCGGATAACTGATACATCAAAGGAATTTCCATACATCTCCTTGAAAAAGCGATGTAGGGCTAAACGACGAGACGTAAGCATACGCGATGATATAAAACGTCTGAGGCTTAGTAGAATGTGTTTTTTCTTGAATAACAGAAAAATAACCACTCAGATCATTTTATCGTCCTTGATCATCAGACCACCCACAGACATCTACAGTCAAGCCAAATTTATTAGACAATATAATGATATTTTATCTCCGGACCAGACGTACTTGTGGACCTAATCAAGTAGCCTCTTGCTACAAGCGATCAACGCCTTAAAACGTCTTGAGGTTGATAATCTCTCTTCCACACTTGGTATATAAAACCGAGACAAATATCTCACAAACGCAACATTCAGAAATTTTAATAACCATACCGTAAAGAAAAATGCGCAATAAAAAAGAAATAAACAGAAAAATCATGCATATGAACCGAAAGAGACTACGAAAAGTAACAATAAGACTAATTAGAAGTCTACAAGATCTGAAGGACGGCAAAAGTGCAAGTAAAGGAAAAAAATGATTGTGGAAACGACAAGGTGTAGGCCACCAAAATGGACTGAATCATTGATGAATGACTTCATTTCAATTTGCGATGACGACGATGTTAGGGAGAATTTCTCAAGTATATTTTTTTTTATTTTAGGTCGCATCACCTTCGAGGTCATTAGCGACCACTATTACGTGTAACGGGTGTATGGTAACTTTGAGGATGACACGATATGATGATGGTAGAGGATGAAAGGACGAACATAATGCAATCATGCCCGAGACGGGACTCTAACCCCCGATCCTTCGGTCCGAGATCACAAGGGCACTACTGCCTTAACGATCTGTCATCCGGACTGGCGTGTATAATTTGCTTGAGGAATTTGTAACTAATATCTTAATGCGCATTACAGTACAATTTGATGTAAAATGTGTAACAATTTGATACATTTTAACTATGCAGATTGTTTTGAAAGATAGTAATATGTATGCAAGTTTTTTTCAAATCAAATAAAAGGAAAAATATGAAAATTTCATCGTATTTGAAATACAAAGAAATAATTATTGATTCCTTTTATGTAATTCATTAGAAATCAATATGACACCGAAGGAAAGCGGGACCGTCCAAAAAAACAATATTGTATTTGACAAATCTGTCAACAAAAGCCACCGTGAGAGGGTGTGTGCAGGTGCGACGCGGTAGCGAATGTCTGCTGGATGATGGCGTGCGCATGCGCAAACGTCTGTGTGTCATGTGCGAGTGTGCGCAGGTGCCGGCGCGGCAGCGAGCGGCTGCTGGTGGACAGCGTGCGCAAACGTGTGTGTGTCATGTGCGGGTGTGCGCAGGTGCCTGCGCGGCAGTGAATGTCTGCTGGTGGACGGCGTGCGCAAACGTGTGTGTTATGTGTGGGTGTGCACAGGTACCGGCGCGGCAGCGAGCGGCTGCTGGATGATGGCGTGCGCATGCGCAAACGTGTGTGTGTCATGTGTGGGTGTGCGCAGGTGCCGGCGCGGCTGTGAGCGTCTGCTGGTGGACGGCGTGCGCAACCGTGTGTGTGTCATGTGAGGGTGTGCGCAGGTGCCGTCGCGACAGCGAGCGTCTGCTGGATGACAGCGTGCGCGTGCGCAAACGTCTGTGTGTCATGTGCGAGTGTGCGCAGGTGCCGGCGCGGCAGCGAGCGGCTGCTGGTGGACAGCGTGCGCAAACGTGTGTGTGTCATGTGCGGGTGTGCGCAGGTGCCTGCGCGGCAGTGAATGTCTGCTGGTGGACGGCGTGCGCAAACGTGTGTGTTATGTGTGGGTGTGCCCAGGTGCCGGCGCGGCAGCGAGCGTCTGCTGGATGACGGCGTGCGCGTGCGCAAACGTGTGTGTGTCATGTGCGGCTGTGCGCAGGTGCCGGCGCGGCAGCGAGCGGCTGCTGGATGACGGCGTGTGCGTGCGCAAACGTGTGTGTGTCATGTGCGGGTGTGCGCAGGTGCCGGCGCGACAGAGATCGGCTGCTGGTGGACGGCGTGTGCGTGCGCAAATGTGTGTGTGTGTATCATGTGTGGGTGTGCCCAGGTGCCGGCGCGGCAGCGAGCGGCTGCTGGTGGACGGCGTGCGCGTGCGCAAATGTGTGTGTGTCATGTGCGGGTGTGCGCAGGTGCCGGCGCGGCAGCGAGCGGCTGCTGGATGACGGCGTGCGCGTGCGCAAACGTGTGTGTGTCATGTGCGGGTGTGCGCAGGTGCCGGCGCGGCAGCGAGCGACTGCTGGTGGACGGCGTGCGCAACCGTGTGTGTGTCATGTGAGGGTGTGCGCAGGTGCCGTCGCGACAGTGAGCGTCTGCTGGATGACAGCGTGCGCGTGCGCAAACGTGTGTGTGTCATGTGCGGGTGTGCGCAGGTGCCGGCGCGGCAGCGAGCGGCTGCTGGTGGACGGCGTGCGCGTGCGCAAACGTGTGTGTGTCATGTGCGGGTGTGCGCAGGTGCCGGCGCGGCAACGAGCGGCTGCTGGTGGACGGCGTGCGCAAACGTGTGTGTTATGTGTGGGTGTGCGCAGGTGCCGGCGCGGCAGCGAGCGGCTGCTGGTGGACGGCGTGCGCAAACGTGTGTGTGTCATGTGCGGGTGTGCGCAGGTGCCGGCGCGGCAGCGAGTGGCTGCTGGTGGACGGCGTGCGCGTGCGCAAACGTGTGTGTGTCATGTGCGGGTGTGCGCAGGTGCCGGCGCGGCAGCGAGCGGCTGCTGGTGGACGGCGTGCGCGTGCGCGCCTCGCGCCACTTGCTGGCCGTGCTGCGCTTCTTGTGCGACGTGATCGAGGTGTCGACGGCGCTGCCCGAGGGCGGTGTCTTCTCCTTCGGCGACCTGGCCACGCGCGACCCCTTCGCCACGGCGGAGTTCGTCGCACGCGCCGACGCCTCCACCCGCAGGCACGCCCTCTCCATTTTCTTTCTATTTTCTTTATTTCTTTAATTTAGTTAGTTATTTAGATATTTTACCTCGAAAACAATACAAACAATGTATGACATATGGGGGTGGAATGTTACTTACTCTCTGATGAGCTCCTGAATCCCTTCCTCATTCGTACTAAATTGTTCTATAGTACAGCGTAATGCCCTTCCATACCGGACAGTCGATGGGTTGCCAGAATGTTGCCCATACCGGACAGTCGCAGGGTTGCCCCAGGCTTTTGGGGCTGGAAAGCGGCTCTTTTTCGCGAGACAAAACTTGATTTCCCGGAATTCCGTCCAACGGGCGAAAATGCATCAAGGCGTGAGCGGTTTTGAGCGTGTTTTCAGATTACAACGAAATTTTCGAAAAACAACCATAACTTTCACAGTGTGTTTGATTTTTTAGTTTTTTTCTTTATACACGATTTTTTATTAATCATTAGTTAATTCGTTCAAAAATACTTCAAGAAGTCAGTAATGTTAATTTTTAGACCTGTAGTATAGAGTGTGTTCTAAAAGTCATAGCAACTTTGTCGTGCACCACATGAGTAATGTATCACATTAGCAGAATTGCAGCTCATTTTAGAACACGTGATTTAATAGTGAAAATATGAAAGTGAGTGAATTATTTTATCCCTTAAAGTATTCCTCCCATCTACTGTAATCCTAAGAATGCTTGTAACTAATTTTTAAATACTAAGATTTAACTCATTATTACAAAAAAGTACAAGTTTTTAGTTAAATATTATTAATTACAATGTTCAGAAACAAAAAATTAAACTAAGCAAGCATTTTAAAGAGTCACTATTTAAAAAAAATCCTTCTAATACAATTTTTTATGCAAATTCAAATATCCCGCTTAGAATTTTTTTAGATTTATTTAGTAAAAAAACAGTAAAAACTGTATGTGACGGGGGGGGGGGGGAAGATTATCTGCGCACGTTTTCTTGAGTTCCAGAATCCCTTCCCGTCATTTTAACTATAAATAGTTGAAAGATGAGTAAAAGTTTAAAATAAATAAAATAAATTTTAAAAATAGCAAGATTATCAATATTTGAAAGAAAAAAAAATTCGTTTCCGAGTTATAGAAAACTTATTTGCATCGGTAAAGGAATTGCAAGTATGATTTTTCTGCATTGCTAACAAAATAGTAATTCTCCCTTACCTCTACTCTTACCATTACAAGCAAAAGGAGAATTCAACAAAACGTGCGCATAGTGAAGCCACATTTACGTTCAGAAGCAAAACAAAGGGCCATCTCAGCATTTGTTCAAAGGATCAGGGAAACTGGACAAAAACCTGATCGAGATGGGATGTTGAATTCTTATTGGGCGGAATTGAACAGATTTACATCTATCTAACGGCGGATGTTTGCACGAAACATCTGGCAACCCTGACCGGGAGTCATAGAATCCAGTTTCTAGCAACGCACGGGGCGACCTATGAGTGAGCGTTTCTTGACGCCATTTTCGCTCTCCAGAATGGCCTCCCTCCAGCAGGTGCTCGAATACCACACGTCCCACATCGCACTTCCGCCCCAACCCTCGTATGTTACGTAGTGTTAGGATCTCCTTTACTATTAAAAACAACAAATGTGCTTCCTTGTTACAGTTTTGATGTCCAGTACACACAGCCAACTAACAGAGCAGATCGTCAACCCACCTCTCTTAGATCAATGTAAGTAAAATCTAATCGGAAGATAAATTCGTTGTTTCAACTACGTGAAATCAAACGTTATCATAGACTTTATGCAGTTGTATTATTGAAACATTCAAGCGTAACATCACTATTTTCATTAACTGGTTGGATATACACAGTTGCACAATTGGAAATCTAAACAATCCTGCTGTAGTGCTAAAACTCAGGGACCTATGTAACAAACTTATTAAATTTCTGAAAGAATCAATCTGTACAGCCATATGTACCAGTACATATAAAATATTGTGTTTAGAATAAAATTCTACAGTTATTGAAATCAAGAACTGAGTTCAACCTGTGATTAATGTAATGCACCAATTAAAATTCGTGATGTATTGTAATGATAAAGTGTTTATAAATGTACGTTAACAACCCAAGTGGTTGTTGTGACCTAAAATAAACATACATCTGTTATTTCAAAACATTTTTCAGTCAGGGCTTTGTACTTCATATTGAAATGTAGAAATATAAAATATTTGGAACCATAATTAGAGTTCACATCCAATGGTAAAGTAACCAAAATGATTTTAAATATTTTTTGATATTTTGTAATGTGTAACATACGGTTAGAATCTATGCGGATAGAACTAGAGTGCACCAACGCTCATTTTTATGAGGCTGTATTAAGTCTTCCTCTTAGTCTTAAGAGTAGTTGAAATGTTGTTCTAACAGTAGTAATCAGAATACAGCCCCAAACAGACCAGGGCTACGTGAGAGACTAACCCATCAGCTAACGGTAGCACGTGCCATTGGCGTAACTTTAGATCAAACTCCTGGGAGGCAAGATAATAATTCGTTCTAATAAATTAATTTATAGTTGAATGTAAACTATTGTATCTTTTATACTTTTAAAGCCCACACATCAATTGTCCACACCGCACTTTTTGAGTGTTTGTAATTCTGCACCAATTCACCTCTTGATTTCAGATGTGAACCTGAGGCTCAGTTCATTCTAGACGGTCATCGGCTCGCCCCCCACACTCTCGTCTGGTCGCTGTTTCATCATTTACGCTGTCGGGAACTGGCTTCATCACAACCAACAGTTCAAACATAACATCTACATTCCACTCTTCATATTCTTTCTTCATTTTCAAATAGTTTGTCGACATAATTTTAATAAGATATATTAAACCCGAATACATGTGTATGGGTCTTATAGTTGTACAAACCACTATTTGTAGTATTTTAAAGAAATTCTCAGAGAAGAACACACTTGGAATCTCATGCTAACCTTCATAAAATAACTGTGTATACATTAACAAAATCAGTTCCAGTGCCGAAATGTACTGGTGTACTTGTGAAAATAAAGAAAATATACGTATTAATGTTGGAGATGATATCTCAATATTTCTTTTACAGAAAAAGGTGTCGAGATCAGCACAGATTTAATTTTAGGTGCCCATAGAAAGACGTTCAAAAAATTTTTTTTGTATCTGGGACTCAACAAAATTGGATTCTGTATATACTAAACTCCTGTGTAACATTATTTCATTTCATCTTTCAGTTCAGTAAAGTCTTAATGTGACGATTTTTTGTTTAACTAAAATCAAATTTTCAATGTCTTTATTGCGAGAATCAAATATGTTGCTCCCTTCCTGCAACATTTTCTGTATACCCAAGAAGAAAGATTGTCTACCCTTATACTCTCATATATACTCTCTGGTCTACCCTCTGTGTAATTTTTGAAAATTCGGAGGTTTAATAAAAATAGAACACTTGTGGCAAATTGCTCAGTAAATTTTTCTCTATCAGTACAAATAACTTTTAAAAACATGGAACTGTTTTGAAAAAATCTTGTATTTGCATTTTTGGAAATTTAAAACAAGTTTATTCAAAATTTCACGGAAATTATTAACATTATGAAAGTGATCTCTACACACTGAAATTCCCAATATTTCAGTGTTCTCTTTTTAGAAGATAATCTATAAAAACGTTGTGCCACTTTTACTATATTTTCTTCTTCCGAAATAAATACCCGTAACTTAAAGCGAATCCTTTAACATTTGCAAGGACTCAACTTGAGCTAGATTAATAGAAGCTTCTTCATTTTTAAAATATCCCTGGGCGTGGTTTAGGCGCTAGTGCTGATTGCATGGCAAAAATATTACACTATTTATTATGGCTTGTGAAACACACACACAAACATCATCAAATCACCTGATTCGTCACCCGAGTAATTCCATCTTACTCCGCTACGCGGTGAAAGGAGCGAAGCGAAATTCGCGTCGCCAGACGGAAAAGCAGGCCTGATGGCCTGAGTCTCTCCACGTAAAATAGGCCCATTTAAATTGAATCATTACAACCATACAGCTATCCGAAAATTATACCATTTATGGTATAAGAACAAAACATTTAAATTAAGGTACTAATGAGTTCTACTGAACGAACGAACAAATTCAATACCCCAGTCAAATAAATCGATTTCTTCGCTCATTCGTTCGTGCTTATTTATTCGTTCTCTCCTTTGTTCGTTGGTTTGCTCGTGCCATGCTCGCTTGTTCTTTTGTTCATTCCTTTATTTATTTCTGGTGCGTTTATTGCTTTTTTGTACGTTCGCTTGTTCATTTGTTCTTTCTTTATTCCATGGTTTGTTCCTTTCTTCGTTCGTTCGTTTCTTCGTCCCTTTGCTCTTTGATTATTTGTTCGCTGTTCGTTATTTCATTGATTAGTTTGTTCGTATTTTGTACGCTCGCTGGTTCAATAATTGTTTGTTTGGTCGTTAATTCGTTTCTTTCCTTGGTCATTTGTTTTTTTCTTAAGTCTGGCTTCCCCATTAGTTTGTGTTCTAGTTCGAATCATTTGTTTGTTTGTTCATCCATTTATTTGTTCATTTGTCCATTCATTTCTTCGTTTGTTCATCAGTTTGTTTGTTCGTATACGAGATATAAAAAAGGATGTAAGGACATTCTTAAAGAATGCGCTATTCTCTTTCATTTAAAACCAAAAGCAAACAAGTGTTGTTACAGCAGCGGTAATTTCTTGCACTACAGTGCATCAGGAAAGACTCCGCAGTGCCACCGTGCTGTGAGAGGTGAGGGTGAGTGAAGGTGGGGCGAGAGAGAGGGGTGAGGTGACGCCACGCTTACGACACTAGCGCCGTGCGCGGCAGCGATACTGAGGCCCAACTATCACCCAAAATTACGTGAAAATTTTGAGAAAATACGTACACTATTTTATTTAAAAAACTAATTTAGAAGAATATATTTTATTATGAGAAAATATCTCTATCATCAATATTGTAGATGTAGAAAGGCGGCGAAAAAATTAACCCATTACAATTTTAGAAAATTTAAAGAATTGAACGAAAATGGAACCTATTCCGTTTTGTGTATTTGTTATATTTGAGAAAAAAATTTAAGCCTTTTTGGAGAAAACTTCGAAAACGATGGGGCTTCTTGTAAAATGTCCCCTCAAAACGAAATTTATACATTTCAATTTGAAGGAACCACGAACCACCAGCTAAATCGATCGGGGAATATCAATATCATTCTACTCAGAATCTGCCTTAGGTGCAGCCGCTGCTGATGTTCACAGACGGACGGTCAGCCACACGTTTTGTTGTAAACTAACTTTTCGGTATCAAGGACACACAAAACGCGAATTCTGGCTAGACAGCGTGTTAGAGAAAGTAATTTGCTACACACAGGAACAAAAATTATCTACTTGCGGTTTCATCGGTCTACAATACAACTTTTTCTGACGAAAACCCCGGTTTCAGCCTCAGCAATACATCAACTTCTCTACTTTACGTAAGTAGATGGTGTCTACATAAGTTACCATCCGCCATCTTTAATGGTGTCTCATGATAAACTTCACACATTTTGTGGTACCCTGCACGTTTACACAACTAATGTGTTGTAATAATCAAAAGAGTAACTGCAATCGAATGGTTTTCCATACTCTCACGCCTGTTCAAGCCTGTCACTCTCAAGCCTGTTCTAATAGTAAACTGCACCCACCAGCCGCACACAATTGTTAGTATTCATTGAGAATCATTTTCAATGATGAAGATTTTCTGTTTTCGTGATAAAATTACGGACGGCACCACGATTTTTCTTTAGTCGCTCTGTGTAAAACGGAACTAAGTCTGTCATTATCAAAAGTGAAGTTCTCGGTTGTCAAAAAGTAAATCTCAAATACAGGTATCTATTAGTTTTAAGTGTACTAATGAATGTATCCGTTTCTAATTTATATATCAAATATTGAACTTTGTTTGTTATAAATTTCAGTACTTAATACAACATTAATTCAATATTTATATCATTGAATAATTTATTATTACTTTTTATAAAAAAATAAGTTGACGCAAGCGTTACATAATTATTTCGAGGTATTGAACCTCAAATTGCCGTTGCGTTACAGGGGAACCTCAAATTGCCGTTGCGTTTCATATTAAGCCTATATTTGCATTGATATTTCCATAATCGTCTACCTGTACGTGTCCTCGGTTGTGATTGCCGGTTGTGGGGGAGGAGAGGGTAATGGAAGGACGGGCAAATCTATGGGAATGATTCTTCGAACCGAGACCGCTCCGTGGCGTAATAAAGCAACACATAGTCTTGGCTACACAGGTTGGCTAGTTTAATGTTTTAACCTACTAATAAACTTAATTTACTTATTTATGCTAATTGAGTAGGAGAGGAAAGCACAGTTGAATACAATAAAAAACAAATAATTATTATTTATGGATATATATGTATTATAAATATTCATATGTTTTAAATATGACATCACAGTTTCAACTTATTAAAATACAGTTATATACATACAAAATAAATGTTCTGCAAATGCTTCAAATATTTCTCTGTACATTAAGTAAACGATTACAAATGTTAAGAGCAGCATGATTAGTAAGACGTCTAATTTTCAGATTTGTAAGCCCTTTTAAATTCATCTGCAACAATCCAATGAATGTTACCTGAATTATGAACTTCATAAACAATATGCAGGCTCTGCATTTTTTTTTTACTTTTGGCCAATAGCATTCAATTATGCAATGCAATTTTGGACTGGAATAAGTATTTTGTTAGAAATTATTTTTCATTTAATTTTATTATATTTCTGTAATCATATTTATTCAATTAATTTCTTCTCAAATGTTATCATATATGATATGTTTGAAATTTCATGGAATATTTTATCAAAATTTTATTTTTTTAATGGAAGTACAGACTTTTTCTTGAAGCTTTTCAGTCCCATTTTAGATTCTCCTCAAATACTCCCCTACATCAATTGAAAAATGAAATACTGAATTTTTGTTTTCAATACAAAACTGTATCAATTCCTGGTTTATTATTTTTGAAACATACAATTTTGTTTTAAAATTTTCTTTGATGGCACTTCTTGAATACAAATTCTTGACTTTTTAAACATGAATAGTATAATCTTGTTTCTCTCTATCACGTTCTTGGCGATATCTGCAAAACATAATAGAATTTGGATGTAATTAACAGAAAATGTTCACATCAAAACATATAAAATGTTTCTAAAAGTAGAAGATTTTGCTTCACCCCTGAAGAGTATTTCTAAGAGTACCTATGTGAAAGAGTACAGATGTGTGAATCAGATATGAAAATAATGCAATTAACATCAACATGCTTATAATATTGAGACAGGATCTCATGCTAACTTGAGAGCTGAGTAAGTCTGACAATCAAAATGCGGATAGTATTACTTACGGAGTTATTCAGCTTCAAAAATATTAATTTGTAAATCATATGCTTGTTCGTGTCACTCATGATTCTTAAAATACCTTGAACTGTTCAAGACCTATTAGCACCCATATTTTTTTTTTATTTAGGAAGATAAAACTGCTGTAACATAAATACTGTTGAAATTTCAAATGCTCTTGAATCCTCTAATTAGGATTTTCCAATTAAACTTTTAGTGACTTTTAAGAGAAACATATTCACCAGGTTGTCTGACAAGGTTACCTGGTGATTACATTCCCCTGGCAAAAATTTTAATAGATAACCAGAAATTTTAAAAATTTTCAGTGAGAAAAGTTGAAGAGAAATTTTATGTTTGTGTACCTTTCTAAACAAATCAACAAAAAAGCTAGTGGAACAAAATCTTGCATTTCTCAGAAATGCATTTCTCAAAAATGTAATATCAGATATTGAGCAGAACAAATCATAGCTGTAATGTAAACAACCAAGCAATATTGTAAAAAGATGTTAAAAATGTAACTACGAAAATTGTAATATTCTATATTAAGTTGCAACCAATTTAAAAAACAATGTTTACTCATAAAGATATTCCCAACACTTCTAATAAGCTGCAGTGAAATTTATATCTTTTTTTCGTCATTATTGAGCCATTTAAATCACTTGATGTTTCCAGAAGGTGAATGAAATAATGTATATCATTTAACAATTCAAACAACTATAATTTATTACAAATAACAAAATGTGGTGACAATTTGCCACCAGGAGAGAGATTGATTGGGATGTGTGCCATTACTAAACTCAGGACTATTCCCGTGAAATCTTTTGATTGCTTTGAATACTTTGAAATTTTCCTTTTATTTGATAAGGAAATATGAATGCAAAATTTAATTTGGTCAGTATCTCTCAACTGCTTTCATTCCAAGGACAATTTGAGAACTTTAAGAAATTCTGTAATCACTACTTTACAGGATGAAAGCAAAATATATTTTTTAACATTATTGCAAGCCATAAGAACCACATTGCTTAAAACTGTTAATACACGATAATAAATAATAAATAATGAATGTTATAGTTTACAAATAATTGAAAATATGTTAAAGACTGCAACTCTGAATAATGTTAATATATTCATTTGTATGATCCCTCAATTCATTTAAAAAGGAATTGTGTATTTACAAACTTGCATACTGCTCACATTATCAAGAACCTTTAGAAGTCTATTTGTACACTTGAAATGCACTGCATTTGGTGACTCAAATTCAAATCTCAAAAATAAAAGATCATCATATTGAATTATCATTGAATTATTTATTGATTGATGCACAAACCTTTTAACAAGAGTTGACAATTCTTGTTCAAGTTCCTCATGTCGAAATAATGGAAGAGCAGGGATATTTTCACGACCCGCTTCTCTATCACATTCTGCCTCTGATAATTCCTGGCCATCCGAGAAGCCAGAGGGGGGCTGCAGAGGTACTACCTCTTGGCAGACTGCTCCACTGTTAGGATTTTGTCTGAAAGATAAAACATGTAATAAGATGGTGAACAGATCAAATCCTTCCCTAAAAAAGTCTAGATTTGGCATTTTGCCACTGCAGCACCTACTTGCACTACCTGGATGGCGTCCCCCTGCGTACCATGCCTCGTCGATTCCTGTGGCTCACCTCAGGAGATGCTTCTGTAGATTCTGTGCTTGAATCCAATTCAAAAACTGAGTCTCCTGAAAGATTACAGTTTTTGTCTTATTGATCTACAATTAAAAAGCAAATTACAACAAACATAAATGGTCAATAATGAACCATTTCACAATGTTTTAGCAATAATGGTAAACAATTTTATTGAAATTTTGGTTTTGTTATCTCTTGAATGAGATAGGAGGAGAATGATGAGGCATAAAATGTATGAAGTTGATGAATATTTGATAAAAGTTAGAAAAAAATAGTTATTGAGTAAGCTGCCAAAAAAAGAAATACAACAAATTATCTAAAACTTGTTTTATGAATAAGAATATCAGTTATTACACACAAAGTAAGTAAACTTATCAATAGAACGTGCTGGAGACAATTGACAAATTATAAAACTTATAGGAAATGTTAAAAATTTCACAAACTTGTCTAGTAATTAATTGACATTGTAGTAAATCATTTTGATAAAACAGGATAACAGAAAACAAAATGTTGTTGAACAATTTTATTCATTCATTTATCAACTGTTTAGCAATTTCATACAAAAAATAGATGATAAAATTGTATGTACTGACCATGGTGAGGTGTTTTGTTTGACCTATGATTAGCAGGAGGCAATCGGTACTGTGTTGGATGAGATTTAGATTCTCTGCGTCGTGGACTCCCAACACCTGTGCTGCTGTCTGAATCTGACCGTTCACGTTCTGCCCCAACTGAACAACTGCGAGAGTGACCGAATCCAATTCCACTGCTGCTGCTATGACTCTCACGATGGTTTTGGTTGGGAGGTGATTTATTACGTCTATGGTGACTTGAATTGGCTGCAGCTACAGACACAGGCAGTGTCTGCTGACTTGAAATGCATGAGATTTCTGCACAAGGCATTTCTAAAATTAGTACAAATAACATATTCAAATTGGCATTCTTTTAACATCTTATATTGGTCAAAAATATGAAGGTCATTCATTCCAATTTCACACATTCCATTTCACTCTAATTATACAATACTTTTCATATTTACAGTTTTATCTACATGGCATTCTGTCACTCTCTTCTCAAAAATTTTAAAACATGCACAAAAGAAATTAACTTATATTGTTTTTTGAGAAAATTTGCAGAGATCACGAAATGATTGTCCTTTCATGTAATTTTTTTTTAAAAAAAAGAGATAAATTTGTTACTCAAGTAATGAGCCTTGAATCAAATGAAGTGCACTTGGAAAAAATATGAATACCTCAAAAGCATAAAGCTTCAAAACATTTTAAATCTATAAAAACTTATTTATCTTAATCATTCAGCCCTATGATGAGCATATTTCGTTTTGTCAAGCAACTTCTGTCAGTTTCAAGTTTCCAAATTGTAATTATTATCGGTATAAAGTATATGAATTGTTATTGGTCTCATGGCACTGTTTTGTCACCAACTTGTGCCTTTTCTGAAATAAATGATTATACAATCATTCAATCAAATAAATGATTTTACTTTCTGATTTTAAATTTATGTTTATGAGTTTGTTCCTTAGAATGATCCATTAACTAAACCTGACTTATCCACTACCTACATTGATACAATACACAAACATCACACATTTGAAAAGTGAGTATAATTTTTAAACACATGCACAGTTGTCTCTATTAAAACACAACGTGGGCAAAATAATTTGTGTTAAAAAAAATATATATATTTTTTTTTAAATTCTGGCCAGATTTATCAATAATTGTATTATCTAATTCATAGAATTTCAATCAGAAACATGTTCTTTTAAATGCTTGACTGTGATTGTGCAGAAAATTTAGGCCAAGAAAATTTATTCTATCAATTTACTGTTATAATTCAAATCTTGAAGATAAAGAAGAATTTCATCAGAAATATAACTCCTCAATGGTTCTAACATTTTAAAATCTGTCTTGACAGCCCAAAGAAATAATTGTTTATTAATATGTGCTTCCAAACATTTAATGAAACCTCAATTTCATGAATACAAATGTATATTGATGTAACAAATACTACATATCCTTTCCAATGCTAAAAGAAAAACTCCACTAATATGTTTGTTCCTTTCCTAGTCAACAATTAATAATTTAAAATTCATTTCTATTCTGTGAATTCATGTTTTTCTTAATTACAGAAATTACATTTTTGAGGAAAAGAAGTATCAACTTGTTACTTTTATGTACAAAATATTGAGCACAATGCAAACAATTATAAACAAGAATAGAAATTATTATATAATATGAACTACAGCAATAACTACAAAAGAAGCATACAAGAGTCATACAATTAACCCAAAAGATAAAAACTGAATGCAATAATTGATTTTGCAAAGCACACTTTTACTTTCATGATTTTTTTTAATGATATCCTATATATCTCTTCACTCACCCAAACTAAGACCATCTGGTGGGCTTTTTGAACATCTGGATATTTTTATTTCTGCGGAATTGCGTGAACCATTGGATTTAGCTCTCACTCGAGAGTAATAGTCCTTGTTGGATTTGCTGCCATAACCTGATGTACTAGGACGCGGCTGGCCAGCATAACACTCCTGTTGGCTGAATGTCTGGAACTGCATGGAGTAGTCCATGGTCTGGTTGGCATTACCTGTTCCAGGTAAGCTGAAGGTAGCATATGGGCAGATCTCGTAGTCTTGGCCTGAACAATATGGTAAATTTTATATTTTTTGTTTACTGAAGACCGAATGACCATAGACAAACTCCATGGTTAATAGGAAGTGCATATGAAACACATCAGAAACTAATAAATTTTTAAATTATTGCAAGATATTTTGTAATTTTCTTTAACTTGTAAAGATTATGACTGAGTTGTTTCTTTATTGAAATTACATTCAATTCTGTGCCAACAGAAGGTTATTACTATTTTCATATATGCCTTTTCACTCACAGTCATACTTTTTTCAAATTTACGCAAAGGTACCTGAAGTGTCACTGCCTTTCTGGACACTAAGAGATGAGTCTCCTTTTCTTGCAGGAGAAGGAGAATACAGCTGTCCACCTTGACTGCCCTGCTGGTCATTATTACGTTGATTTTCCAATTCAGCCAATGACTTAGCGCCATAGCCAGAGTCACCTGGTTTATAACCTGCATAATGCCTGGATATAAAAAATTATTTTGATTTATGAAACATTTTAGAGTTACTATTACAAATGATACCAATGCTTGCTAACTTTTTATTATTTAATATATTAATTTATATCAATTAGAAAGAAAATATTGTACTTACCGTCTATGTACAATAATACACACACAAATAGATGCTGCAATAGTACATATGATCCCAGAAACAATTGGAATGATCACATTAAGATGTGTGTAAAAAGAACCTTGCTGTTCAGAAGTATCAGGAACCATTTCCGATAGAAGTGTGTCTGTGGAGAACAAAATGAATATTTTTCCATGCAAACAAAAAATTATTAGCATAATTAATTATATGTTACTGACCTCCTCCTCTTGTTTTTGTGGCAAACACAAATTCCTGCATGCTAGAACCAGCATCATTGTGAGCTGTGACTTTCAAAGCATACCAAGTGGCAGGAGTAAGATCTGGTATGATAAGTTCTTCTTGTTGGATATTGTTTGAAACTAATGTCCAAGAACTTTGTGTACGTGCTCTATATTCCACAACAAAATACTGAAGTGGACAACCACCACTGGGCCAAGCATCCAGGAAGAGTGTTACTGATGTTGAGTTAACCACCAACAAATCATCTTGTAAAGGAATTCTCGGTGCTAATGAAGTGGGAAAAAATTGAGTTAACAAATGAGTAGAAATATCAGTATTTTAAGCACATCTTCATGAATTGTGGAATCTCTAGCCTAATCCTTTGCAAATATTAGTTGAATTATAGAATAATATAAAAGATAGCAGTTATCATTATTGACAAAATTTGATGACCAGAAATTTCCTTTTATCTAACAAATGAGAGTTCAAGAAAATACACATTACAATAACTCATTATAATACTGATCATTATAAATAGCCTACCTGATCCCTTGGTATTGGCAGTTACTACTGAACTTGATTTACTGTTTCCTACTCCATTTATAGCAGTAATATATAACTGATAAACAGAACCACACTTTACTCCATCTAAAGTGTATGTCTTGCGATCAGGGTCAATAGATAATTCTTGCCATTCACCAAACTCCCGTTTGTAGTTTAAAGTATAACCTAAATACACAATACCATGTATCATTGTGAACAAACAGAATGTTTTAATAAAAAGCAATATCAAAACATTACATTTTATATAAGTGCCTACCTGTAATTGGGCTTCCACCATTGTCAACAACTTTCCATTGTAAGGATATGGTTCGCATAGTTGTTGCTGGGATGGTTAACACTGGCTGACTTGGTGGAACTTGAACTATAAGCCCATATGACACTTCGTCTTTGCCAAAAACATTTTCTGCTAAACAAGAATAATTACCAGCGTCATCAGGTTTTAAAGGGCCCATAGCAAGACTGCCATCTGCGAGAACTCTATGTGACCTATTTCCTGAAGTAGTTGTTAGTATGGTTCCAGAAGGACTTCTCCACTGTCGATTGGGTGCAGGTAAACCCACAGCATGACATGCAAGCACAACATTTTTGCCTGCTCCAGCAATGACTTGCTGTGAAAATGAAGCTATTCGAGCTGGTACTGAAAATAAACATTTTCTTTTAAGAAATTTGAAATAAATATGAAATTATTAAAAATTTCATACAAAAAATTGGATTATTCTTTCCTACCTCGTGATATTGGAGATTGAGGTACTTTATTGCTTGTTGGACCTTCTCCAACAAGAGTAGATGCTGTTACCCAAAACTCATAACGCTGAAATTCTTTTAGACGGCGAGCTTCATAAATTAATTCACGATCTCCGAACACAGTTTCTTTATGAAGATCCTGCTGAAAAGCAAAATTGCTTAATAGAACAAGATAAATCAATATAAAAAATAGCTAAAAGTTACTATGTTTAGTGTAAAGTCAATATAGTCAATAAAGTTACAATTTGTTAAATAAATAGCAATGTGAGGCAATCCATTTTAAAACAATGTGAGTTTCACAATTCATGCTGACTAAATGTGACAAATAAAATTTTAAGACTTATTACCTTATTTCCATGTTGAGGTAATGTTTGTATGTAAACATTGTATTTTATGATGTTACCATTAGGGTCCAAAGGTCGTGTCCAAGCCACCATTATACTGTCAGATGTCATGACCAGTGCTTTGATCTGCTCTGGTGGACCTGGTACTATTGAAATTAATAATTGTTAATAGATGAAGACTCAGTGTAACATATTTGGCTCAAATTCATTGGTACAGAAAACTTACTGTCTTCTTCTGTCATACAGTATACCGGTGATGAACGAATGCCTTCTCCTGCTGAGGTAAAAGCCAATACTCTAACACTGTAGTTAGAAAATTTTGCTAGCCCATGCAAATTTGTTTCTAAATTTGTAGTTTTCTTCACTTCCACATCGCCTGAACCTAAAATTCAAAATTATTATCTACATTATTAATATCCAATATGCATGAAAATTGAAAGAAAACTATGCAGCCTCTGGCCATGTGAAGGATATCTATGGTGTTGTAAAATATCCAGGAAATAAGGAAAAATACAAAAACAATTCAACAACTTGATTATATATGAGCTCTATGTTACTGCAGTATTTGGAAAACTGTTTTTGTTATTATTTAATTTATTGTAGTGTTATAAGAAAGTATTTTATTCGTTGTTCTTCAACTATGTGCACGTTGGTTTTTTGAAATATCATATTGTGTGGTTGTTCTGCAGCATTTTTTGCTTCTGCAGACTAATAGTTTTATTTAATATCAATATTTATTAACCAATAACAAATATAAGAAAAATGCTTTGTAGAAAACTTTATAATGATGTTAGTAAAGAATTTTATTTGATTGAGCCTTGTCGCTGATCAAAGTAGAATTGTATTTTGAAATGTATACAATTAATATATACATTTATTATAACACAGGAATACCTTTGTGGGTGTTGACATTTTTGTAGAAAACTTTGTATCCTTCTATGTTGCCATTCCGATGTTCTTGTGCAGGAGGATTCCAACGCACTCTGATGCTTTGAGGAGATAGAGCAGAGCAGCGCAAGTCTTGGGGAGGCATATCTGGAACTATAAATGAATGCCATGGTTCAGAAACATGCAAATTAATTAAACCTGAAAACAATTTTATGACACAAAGTAAAGCATAAAAAAGAATTTTGAGTTATTCATATTTCTTTCCTCCACGTATCTCATACTTCCTCCAAGAAACTTGAAACAATGGTTTTAAAAGTTCTCAATCGTTCAATAACTAATTTTAAATACATATTCAATGGTTTTCCACAATTTCTTTAGTAAATCTAATTTCATTTTTAAAGATTTGTATAAACAACTTTCAGTTTCCATCCCTTACCCAGGTTAACTATAGGGCTACTCTCTCTCAATATTAAATAATATTTAAGCTCTCAACAAAATCCCATAATTCAAGCTGGATGTATTTAAACTTTGATTCCATCATAATTTCTTAGTGAAGAAATGAACAACAGTACTTGTATCCAGAAAAATTCAATGGACAACAATACTTGTGCAAATTAAAACAACTGATGAGTTTTTCTGCTGTACTGCTGAGAATTATTGATTGAAAGTACACATTTATTGATCACAGGGAATGATGTAAGAGGGAAAATGTCTGAAAACAAAGCAATAATAATGTGAGACACCAATAAATTTAAAAATTGTATGTGCAGAGTGAAAATGATCACAAACACATTAAGCAAGGACTCGAACATTGATGCAAAATCATGCTACACTTACACAGTGACAGACAAGCTTGAAGTAACTAGCAAAAAGAAGTCTCAATGAAAGGTCATAGTTACATAAGGACCATTAACAATGTGAATTTCTTGACACAGTTTTAAAGAGGTGGTAATGAAAATTAACTTACAGAACAGGATAGAAAGTAAAAGGAGTGGGATAATAAAAAAGAACACTTACAAGAAGACTAAGAACAAAAGGAAGAAAAGTTAATGGAAGTGTTACAGTCTGTTCATGAGGAATAAATATATTGATAACAATTACTAAAATTAGAATGGGTGTTATGAAAGACAATATATAGTAAACATTTTATCACTTTACCTTTTTGAAATTATTATGCCATTTAGTTCATTTCATTAACAAGAAAGAAAAAAACAGGAAGTGAATAACAATTATTGCTAGTTTAAGAATGAAAAAATCAAATTCAAAATTCAATGGGGTATAATTTCTTGTTGCAAGTGTTACTTTAATTATTTTTAAGGAAAGTATTGATATTCATTATTTTTTAAATAAGAAAGAGTTTAATTTTTTCTTGTTAAAAAAAGAGATGTAAGAAGAGTTAAAGATGGCTTGTGCACTGGGATTAATAACACAGATCATGCAATATTTACCTACCACCCTCCAATGTTGTGACAATTTGAGGTGGAGATGCAGGACCAGCACCAACTTGATTAAAGGCTCTCACTGTTATTTCATATCGTGTATAATGGTGTAAGCCAGTGAGTGTCACTTCAAGGCGATGCCGTCCTCGTACAGTTCTCACTTGTTGCTGTTGTTGTTGCCCAATTGGTGAATCTTCACGGTAACCCACTTGGTAACCCAAGATATCTCCATTAGAATAACTGAGTAAGGGAGGCTTCACAGAAAAAACAAATGCTGTAGCCATTTTTTCACCATTATTACCTTAAAAAATGAAGTAACTGAGTTTTTATTACCTTCCAACGAACTATTAGCACTTCAGGAGTAGTTGCTTCAACAGTTATATCTATTGGTGGTCCACTCGGTGCTGTGGAAGTGCATATAGTATTTATTTACAAAACATTTCTAAAAAATCTAAGTCATTTTTAACACGGGACACTAAATCAATTTTTTTTCTGTTTTGAAAAGGCAGTACATTTATGAGGTATTTAATTATTCACGTTCTCACGCTATTTGTGAAAACAAATCTCTTACAATAATATCTTTGTTTTCGGAGAAGGTTTTATTTTATACAATTTATTGAACTGAAATATAATTTTCCTTAACTTGATAATTAAAAAAAAGGTAGAAGTATTATTAAATTGTTTTCTTTATAAAAATATATTATTAATATAGAGTATTTTGAATAATCTTTTAATAACACATATATAATTCCAACATAAACTCTGTTAAATAAACGTTTAACATTTGTATTATTTAAAAGAAAGTTATGTATTTTTATTACTTTAAAGAAAGTTACGCATAGCTGTAAATAACAAAAAGGCAAAGGAAATTATTTTAAGTAAATTTTTAAATTACTTTTACTGTACTTTACTAAAAGACACAATAAGAAGTGACTGGCAATTCCTACCTTCTTGTAAAGTGAGAACATCGGTGCCTTCACTTGGAGCTCCAGCTCCAACTTCATTTACTGCCAATAATCGTAGAGTGTATGAAGAAGCTGGCTTTAATGCACCAATACGAGCTGTTCTGGCTGCTCCTCCAACAGTGACATTGTTCCAAACACTACTTCCTTCCTCTCGAAACTGCACCACATAATAATTGATGGGAGCGTGGCCAGAATAAGGAGCTCTCCAGGCTACACTCACCCAGCGACTTCCTGTTTCTATCACTTCAACTCTCTCAGGAGCTTCTGGTGGTTCTATCAACAGAAGCAAACAATTACATCTTGTTTTACACAACAAGATACAAGTATTTAAGTAAGTTACATGGAATATTGTGTTCCTTGTACAATCAATTTCTAATGTCTGACAATCTCAGTTTACTATCAAATTATTCAATGATATATGTAAGCATTAAATTATAAGTTTACAAATCATTCTAAAAGTAGATGTTTTGAAAAAATTGACTTCATGAAAGTGTTGAATATAATTTTTGAAAATTTAATCACATGATTCAACTAACCTTTTACTGTCAGGTAAATCATCATTTCATCTTGCCCATATTCATTCATTGCTGAGCAATGGTATGGCCCTGCATCTCTACGACTCAAAGAATCTAGATGAAGTTTGGCAATTAGGCCAGAACTAGTCTGCTCCTCTGTTACTTGCGACTGGCTGGGGGTCAATGATCGATGAGATGTAGACCACGTAACATGAACTGGCAAATCACCCTTGGCTTCACAGCTGAGCATTACATCTTCTCCAGCTACCCCACTTTGGTTCACTATCCTTGATGTGAAATGGGCAGGGACTGAATAGAAAGAGAGAAAAAAAGTTGTTGAATACAAATTTAAAAATTGAGTGAAGTAATCAAGAGGTATATAAAAGGAAACCAAAGATTATTAATATATTCTGCAGAAGACCCATTTTAGCTTCTTTCTTGCTAAATCAAACTGATTCAGAAGAGCAAAGTTAACCCATTTATGGTCACCAGTTTCTCAACAGTTTTAATACAATTTTATGTCAGTTTGCCCTTTTAGCTGTGAATAAAAATTATAATAAAAAGGTTGTAAACATTTTTTTGAATGAAAATTTGTAGAGTGGATAATTAGTTGCTCTGAGGAAGAATGAACTTAAATATTTGAAATTCTCTGAAGTTTTCTATTGATGGTGTAGGAAGGCAATCATTTATCTTTGGAAATCTAAGGCAAGACTATGCTTTCAGTAAATGTGATTTTTCAGATATAGATTAAGAAATCAAAACATAACATTCATATTAATGTACTTAATCTATATATTTAAAACACAAAGGGTTTTCTTTTAGAGGGAAGTTTGAGCTTTCTACTCAATGAAATTTTGTGACTTTTTCTTTAAATGAAAGTTTCTAGATGTGTTGTTACTTGCTATTATTAACAGGTTTTATAGTATAAATTTTTAATTATATTTTAAAATTAGTAGAATGAATGCTAATATTCCATCATTTGTCAGTATGTCATTTTCAAACCCAGCTATTTGGAAAATAATTGTTTTTGGTTGTTCTGTTGAATGAGTTCTATTTGAACTATCAAAAGCAGTTGATGTTTCTTAAGGTTATAGTTAGAAAAGCAAAGACTAAAAAGCTTTTTGAATTTGAAGATTGAATGTTTTTAAATACAAAGATTAGTGTATGTATATAAACAAAAGATCCTGGAACATTTAACTCACATATCCTTCACAAAAATATTTGTGTTGAAATTATATGCAATGTATTATATTTTTAAGTTAAGGTGGATAACATGCTGTGGTCCACCACAACATACATGTACTTGGTAAATAATTAAAAAATCAATTACATTTTCAAAAATTTGTTATACTCTGCATTCACAGAGTCAAAGATTTACAAATTGAATAAATGACAGAAGTTTACAAATTCTGGAACAATACAATAATTATTGTATTAATTAAGTGAGAAGTAATTATTATATTGTTCCAAATTTTGTAAATCTTTGTCATTTCATTAGTCTTGGAGAATAAGTGTTTTATTCTGTTAATGACAGTTCTCAATACACCTGCCAAAGTTGCTATAACTCTCTGTCAATGTGTGGAGTGAAGTAATAGTGTTTGTATTTCTCTAATTTTCCTTGGAGATGTGTCTGAAGTTTTACCCTACTAAGAAATAAAAAAAATGGAGATTGTGGCGTTACATTGTAAACTAAAATGAAATTCTCTCATAAAATTTAGTAAAAGTAATGCAGTAAGGAACAATATTTATGTTTTCATTATTTTGGAAAGGTAAAACTGACAAAAAAACAAAAGATTATTTGTATGTCTTCATTCGATAAACAATTTTCAATAAATGTCAACTGAATGAATGTAACATCACTTATTTCTTAAATACAATGTTGAGAGTAGTAAAGTAATAGTAATGATATCAGAAATGCCACAAATTGTATTGAAACCAAAACCTTTGCTCAAAAAAAGGTTTAAACAAGAAATTACACAAATACGAGTACTGTCCCTAATAATTTGGTCACATACTGTATATTATTACTCAAATTGTTTTAAAAAAATATGTAGTTTGTTTATTTAAAAATAAATTAATGAATAAATATTTCTATTTCTTTTTAGAACATGTCTATATGCATCAGAGCAGCACCCAGTTTGTGACTGTAATTGTTATGTGGTGGTTGAGTTTTTTGTTCAGTCTTACTATACGAACACATAGTGTGGCATCACAAAACATATTTAGTTGTTTCATAATCTTTGTCCAACTAAATATTTTCATGTCATTAATATGTTTGTAGACTATTCTACACAATACATTTTTATATTGAAGTGGGTGAGGGGAGATATCATCATTATTACTATCCTGGATGGAACCAACTCTATAGCCATACCACTTGTACATTATAGGAGCCTAAAGATCTAATGTCTAATATTTAGCAACTTCATGAAGTGCATATGCAATTTAGAAACATATATAACAATATTTTTGTAGAGAAAAAATATCTATAGAATATTTAAATATCTAAAAAAATATCTACTTCTAAATATGTATTAATTATGCAAAATAGTTAATACAATTCAAATATAAATACAAAATATAAAAACAAATACAAAATAGAATTCAAGTCACATAATTTACAAGAGATGATTCTGCTCTCAAAATTTTAATATTATGAATTGTAAGCAGATTAATTTCAAATTCACTTACCATTCACTCGCAAAAATATAACTTTGCTCAGGCCTGAGCCAATACCATTGCTTGCCTGACAAGTATAATGACCTTCATGAGTGGGATCTGCTGCTCGAATCATAACTGAGCCATTACTTGACAATATTATTTGGGGATTGGTTTCTAAAGGAACAAAGTCAGTTGGTTGATTTCCTGTAAATAGAATAATTTGAGATAAATTTCAGAAATACTTTTAGTAAAATTTTGTAATATAATTATTGTTTTTATAAATCAATTTTACCTTTGGCTTTCATCCAGGTGATTGAAGGGGACGGAAAGCCATTTGCTTGACAGTGTAAAGCAACAGAATGATGGAACAAAACTGATAAGTCTTGAGGTTCAATCAACCAAGTTGGAGCCACTGAAAATATAAGAATTATTGTTGTTATCACAGACAACAAATACATTTATTGTGAAAACACAAAATTAATGGAAGTTTTACAACATCTATTATTTCTTACCTCTGACTACCAATTTTGTGGTATAATTGGAAACTGCTGCAGCATTGCTTGCTATGCAGGTGTATAATCCAGAATGGCGTTCAGCCAGGTCACTAAACAGCAAATTGCTTACAAACTCATGCAATTGTTCATGAACATCTGCTTCTCGTGGTAGGGGGCCACCATCCTTGCGCCAAGAAATACTAATCGGTAGATCTCCAGAGATAATGCTACAAGACACCTGTGCTCTATTCCCTTCTTGCAAGTTGCTTGGAAACTGGAAAGGTGCTATTTGAGGTGGCTCTAAAAGTAAAAAAACAAAACACATTATTTGTCTTTTCTTTTACACAGTATATGCTTTATAGTATAAACATTGAATTTTTTCTGATAATTAGTTGCAAACTGTAGATTATTTAATGAATTAACAAAATAATAAGTTATAAGTTATTGAAAGGAAATGTGGCACAAAGTAGGGAAGAAAATTGTACTGTAGTAGTTACATGTATAGTCGACTCCGGTTATAGTGAACATCTGGGGACTAACATTTTTGATTCACTATCACTGAGGATAACAAAATTAAGCAGAATTTCTCCAAACGATTGATTTAATTAATATCACATGCAGCAAAATATATTAACAGCACGAACTGAAAATTTTAACATCTTAACTTGTTCTTAAAAACACCATTTCTTTTCAATTGTTTGCTTCGTACTTTTTCCTTAGTAATTTCTCTAGATCCTTCTCCACAGTTCGTGCTCTCTCCGTAATTGATTCTATATTGTCTGAGTATCGTAATGCAAAATTGACACCCTTCAATGTCTCTTGCACTGTTGGAATAGCGTCCCATCTCTGAAGGCCCTTTCTCGCCTAATAATACACGAGATGCTTTCGGTAGCGGGGTGGCGCAAGCGGCTAATGAAACTGATTACTTTTCCGCGCGGCACGGAAGATATCGCCAGGTTGTGGCAGTCGCGTGCTTCCTGTCGCCTACGTAGAACTCAACGAGCTTTGACCCGCGGAATATGAAGTAACACCAAGATTGATACTGAAGTACGCAATCGCACGCCGCCGCCGTCAGTTGTAGCCCACGTAGAACACGGTCTTCGTCCCCGCAGTGAAACTGAGTAGCATAAGGTCATCAATATGGTGCCCTGCATCAAGGACCCGCGAAAACATCATATCTGTCTGCACGTGTTAGAGGAAGTAATTTTCTATATACTCGAGTATGAACACGATTTATCCACTTTTTCGTTACCAGGGTTCAGGAATAAGATTTTTTTTCTGCCCAAAATGTGCCCTATTCCGGAGTACTGTTACTATACTTCCTTTTCTTAAGAACTGAAAATGAAAAATAAGAGCCTTTATTGAGATAGACTTGAAATCGATTTTTGCAGTATTACAAAACTTTCTGTACACTTCATATACGAGGAAATAAAAATGTCTTTCATGAAAGCCAATGATGTTGATTTGACCCAAAATGCCAGATACTTTTGCAAGTTGTTTATCCGAACGCCTTACATAACTGGACGAAGAGAAGTGAGATGCACGGCATAATCGCACTCGCAAGTTCCGCCACGCCCACCTGTCATCCGCGCTGGGGGCACGGACGGCCCTGCGCGGCGCGGCGTGGCGCGCTGCCACTCGTGCGCGCGGTGCGGCGCGGCGGGCACGGCGTGGCGTTTGGGAGCTGCAACGAACACGCGACCTCACGACTCGCGCTCCCACCCGACTGACTGTGGACGTGATCACCGTGACGCATGATCTCTACGCCACCGCTAAGGCTAGTGCGCCACGGCTAATAAACTTGCACTTTTCCAGTTACCGAAAAATCTGAGATTTCAGAAAACATGATAACTGCATCATTCTTTTAAGCGTCCTTTTCGATATCCGAGGACAAAGTTTAATCCAAAAATTTGGCGCCATTTTTGAGAAAATTTTGAAAATGTTTTTGAGGCTTCACGTAAAGTGTCTTCAAAAATCAAAATAGGCCAAGTTTTTCTTCCGAAAATTCGCCGTTTTCCGGCACACGATTACATAATTTTCTCTTGTTACGAAGTAAGACCGAGAAAGTAAAAATTATATACCGTTTTATAAAGTAAAAAGAAGCTGAATCAACTAGTAATGAAAATGTCAGAGAATCCATTGCACTTTGTGGCGATGTGCAGAAAACACGAGGTAAAGAAGACCTGAGTGAAACGGAAAATAAATATGGGATAGTGCCGGAACAAATGAAGAATATGAAGATATTTACTTGGTCCCTGACACATATGGTATGCACTATACGCAACTTCTTCCAAGATTTTGATCGAGACTTTCTCCCTCTTTCTACTCCCAGATCTAATGGGGGAGTAGAAAACAAAACTACAGAACAATTTATTCAAAACAAGAAAACGAGTCGAGAGAACACAGGCAAGTCCTTCCCTATCAACGTAGTCGTCACGGTCTTGAGTAAAGAACTCCTCTACGTGACTTTCATACAGGTTACTTGCAGTGTGGCGCGTCCTTCGTCAGTTTTGTGCATGCGAGTTTTCCTAATTCCTTAGAGGTGAGTAGCGTAGCTTTCTTAGCGGACTAGAGTGGATTGTATAAAACGCGTTGAGCGAACAGCTACAGCATTAGTATTCGTGTACAGCTTCTCTCGCTCAGACATGACAGGATATAAGGTACTCGTATTGCTAATTGTGGCTTCACTCTTTTTGGTTAACATTAAGGCTCAGCTCCAAAAGGAAGGTAGCTGCCCACCGCCTGGTATCGGTACATGTGACGAAAATTGCTTCTGGGACTTCAATTGTCCCGATGATATGAAGTGCTGTAGTAATAATGACTGCGGACGTACGTGCAAACCTCCAGAAAATGTTTGGCCCACCCGCAGAGGTTAGTATCAGACTTAATATTTCGTTTAATTTCATTGTTGAATATTTTATTAAGGTTTTTCACATTCGAAATAGAGGAGTAATAGACTTCAGGCACTTTTGTGTATTTTTGCGGCGATTTCCATACATTGTTGTATTTGTGGGAATATGTGCTTCAAATGATATCTGATAAAGTTAATTCGAAACGTTTTTTGTAAAAGTGAGCTCAAAATTCCGCATTTTCAGAAACGCTCAAACGCCATTTTCTCGAAAATGGATCCAAATTTTGTCCTTTAATATTTGGAACGAATAGTGCTAAATTCACTGAATTACGTGACAAAAAAAACCACTATGTATGTATCGCTTCAAAATGCGTATTTTCATTAATTCATTGATTGGTGATTCCGGGCATGTCATATGCTAAGGTAAATAGTTCGATAAGTACAGGGCATGTGTCTTTCCTCAGGAGGTGGCGGGAGTCTTCCCCCGATGGATGGAGAGAGCTGGCGCGGACCTGCCGTCATCCAGCGAGGTTTTCCCCGACCAGGTATCTCCCCGGGCGGGACAAGCTCTAAGCTCCCGACCGGTCTCTCGGCATGCGATAATGTAGTGCATGTTATTGTAAATAAGTGTGTGTAAGCAAGTGGTGAGGGTAGGACAAGGAATAGGAAGGAAAGATCGCGCGCGGTCCGTTGCCCGTTTGTTTAGGTAGTGCTCCGGGATTCACCTGGTGATCGAAGAAATCACGGAAAACTACCGTGGCAACTATCAGAGCAGCCGGCCGTTAGAATGCTAGCCCGACCTAGCTTACAAGCTAATGTCGAAAATCCTGCCACCACGGTTCGCCGGGACTCGAGCCTAGGATCTCCCGGTCAGAAGCACTGCAGTGACATTAGTTGATGTCCTGAGCCACCTCTTCCGGTGCGCATTTTCAAATACGCTCAAACAATATTTTCTTAAAAACCGCTCCAAATTTTTCAATGAAAATGTACAAACAGAACCGGATTTTATCCTTCTATAATATTATTAAAGTCATATTTCAATTCTACTGGAAGGAATCCGAACAATTAAGAAAACGTGAAAAAAAATATTTTAGGCGCCAATAGATAGCAGAAAAGATGGTGCTGCAAAACCGAAAAAATAGTTGAAACTGAGGAGATAAAGATAAAAGATAAAGATAAATTTATTTAAACTGCAAATGGGCATTACTCGGTTGCAGCTAATTACATAAATAAGAAAATAGGATAAGGAAACTAACTAGAATGAGAAAGTCTGCGTCATTCTATAGCACTACTATTTATTATGTGGCTGGAGGTAGGGTGCGTTTAGCTTACAAAAGGTCAACTATCTCTCCTTTAGATGACTCAATGGAGCACCAAGCGTGTATCTGAACGTAGTTGGTTAGAAAAATCGCAATAGGAGTAAAATTATTGACAATATTTCGTTCATAAAATATCTGTATATTTAATAATGTTTAACTATATTATTAAAGTTGAAGATTTTTTCTGGATTCTTAGGAGTGGATCCAAATAATGTTTAACTTAGGCAGTTCCCGATATTTTTTTTAATGAAAATCGGGCGGGCACTATTTTTACGTTCTCGTGTACGTAAGTATTTATATAATTTATTACTTTATATTGGGTACAGATATATCAAAGTGGGGGTGCTTACTATGTAACGTGTCTTAAAATTACAACTACTCCTATCTTTAGCCTTCATTATAATATGCAATTTATACTTTGTATATTATGAATCACTTCGTGATCACATATAAATCACTCTCACTATTTGATGGTGAGCGATAAAATGCCAAACATGTAACACGAAATGTTACTGCCTCGCCGAAATTAAAAATCTCGGCTCCACTACGCTCCGTCTCGATTTTTAACTATTGGCCTCTGCATTAATAACACTTATAACATTACTAGGTATGTCAATAGCTATTAAAGAATTTGAGACCCACAGTAAGCTAATATTTCTATTGATATGTAAAGTCTATCTTTATGAAATTGATATTAAGGTGTAGATCTGGATTACTAATAATACACGTTGGCCTCATCTCAATTGTTTCTACACTTTTCTCAACCTTCTCTAAAAACACCTTCAATGTGTATAGAAACTAATACTTATCTGCATTTTCTGTTTCAGGACCATGGATGTAGTAATCCGTTGACACTATATGCCTCAGCTTGTCCCGTTCATCCTGAAGCCGCTGCGAGTAAAATGTCTAGTGCCAAGCCTATTCCTTCAAACAGTTTTGTATTCTGCCACGTGCATTTTTCCTCCAAAAGGTCATTGAAATATAATTTTAAATATGTTCGTTGATATTATTTCTTCTTGATATTTTCTTTTTAGAATTAATCCTTACATTATTTCCTCTCTAGTACTAAGGAGTACTGTAAAAAGACACTTGCAGACTTACTGAATCTGTATTCTTTGCTTCTGTATTCTTTTTGAGAAAATGTTAAGACATCATGTAAATTTCCCTCCAAATCAAAATATCCCTTTCAAATTCACTGGGCTTCAGTTCACTTAGATCAATCGGGGAATATAAATTTGAAATATAATTGTCACCACCCCAAACCATGAGACCCGGGTTCGAATCTCGGTCGAGGTGATAATTTCATGAACAAAATTTAATTAAAAAATTTTGGAGAAAATTGTATGAACGGTTTAAGAACTCTGGTTGACTCTAAACGGATGCTCGCTCAGACGTTTAGACGGGCTGACGGGTACCGTTTAAGCGGTAGACAAAGTTATGTAATGCTATGCGAAAAAACGAGGCATTTTCGAGAGAAAAACTCTTCTTAAAGGGTCCTGGAAACGAAGAAGTATATAAATCCAGATGATAAATTTATAAAAAAATCTCTAATATGTGCTGTATTCGGAGCCCAAGTTTTGTGGGTCCTTGATTGACGGCAAAACGCGTCTGCCTGTGAACAACTCTAGCGGCTAAATCGTTCAGCCGATTTTCTTCAAAATTGATATTCTTCAATCGAGCTGACTGATGTTGCGGACCACTGAATTTGAAATCGATATTATAATTTTGGGGAGTACTTTACATGAAGCCCTGGGGCATTTTCAATAATTTCAAAAACATCGTTCCAACGTTTTTATTAAACTTTGTTATTATATAGTGTTAAAGACGTTTAAGAGAATGGCACAGGTTTCATGCTCGTTGAAAACAAAAAAAATTGTTTAATTTGGCACAAACATAATAGCCCGCTCCGAATTTACTGCGCTTCTTGAACATAATACCAGACAGTTGGATGCTTCGTAAGTTAGAATTTGATTTTTAATTAATATTTCTTGGTTTGTTTCTAATATCCGAGCTTTTGTTAAACATTTACAATGTTTGACTTCTTTCATTTGATGTTAACTGAGTTACGTAGTTGTTACGAGTTGCATGACGAATGTGTCGCCACCCATAGTCGAGAGTGTTTTGTCTCCACTAGAACATTCTGCGCCATAACTGTTTTATATTCAGTCTGGCTCGATCAGCCGATCAGTGCACATTGTGTTGTGATGTTGTGAATTGTGATTTGCCAAATAAAGCATTGTTCTACTTGAAAGTCGTGTTTCATCATTGCAGTGATCCTAAATTAATCGGTGAACCTCTAACAGGTTATGAAGCCCAGCGACGCCGAGTGAAGTGTTTGACTTATTTCATTTGATGTTAACTGAGTTACGTAGTTGTTACGAGTTGCATGACGAATGTGTCGCCACCCATAGTCGAGAGTGTTTTGTCTCCACTAGAACATTCTGCGCCATAACTGTTTTATATTCAGTCTGGCTCGATCAGCCGATCAGTGCACATTGTGTTGTGATGTTGTGAATTGTGATTTGCCAAATAAAGCATTGTTCTACTTGAAAGTCGTGTTTCATCATTGCAGTGATCCTAAATTAATCGGTGAACCTCTAACATACAAATTAATCTTTTAGAAATAATTAAAAACTATTTGAAATCTGTAAAATAAAAATTGCTAGCCTTCAGGAAATATTAGATTGGAATGCAACAATGGTTAGGCAACAATGACTCGGAAGCTAATTTCTTCGAATTACGTCTTATTGTTTGGACATGATTTACCAGTAAGAAAAGCTGGTATAATTGTCAAATTTGTGTTGATATTTGCTTGAAAATATTATGTTTGATTTATGTTTATTTAGTTACAAAAATAGTAAAAACTGAATGTGACGTGTGGGGGAGAAGATCATGTGCGCACGTTCTCTTGAGTTCCAGTATCCCTTCCTGTCATTTTAATTATAAATAGTTGAAGGATGAGTAAAACTTAAAAATAAAAAAAAATTAAAAAAGCGTGAGATTAGCAACATTTGAAAAACTAGACATGTTCGTTCCTTAGTTACAGAAAACTTATTTGCAAACGAACTGCAGATTTGATTTTTCTGCATTTCCAACAAAATGGTAACTTTCTCTTACGTATAATCCTACCTCTAAAAGCAAAAGGAGAGTTCAACAAAACGTGCGCATAGTGAAGCTACATTTACGTCCAGAAGCAAAACAAAGGTACATCTCAGCATTTGCTCAATGGATCAGGGAAACTGAACAAAATCCTGATCGAGATGGGGGTCATCGATCCTGAAGCTGAAGTACATTATTTGTAACAAGCATATTAAGTCTTTTAAAAATATATAATACAAATGTAAACTAATTCATTATATATCACTGTTTTGCTAAGATAAATATTATTTTTCTTTTTGATGATCAATGTAGTCTCTAATTGAATAGAAACAGTTAAGAAGTAGAAAATATTTAACTTAAATTTGTGTACCGACATCAATTGTTTAATGTCTTCTGACAATGCGTTGTAAAGTAACGTCCATGCATTGTATGTGGATTTCTGGTAGTGAGCTGTTGATACTGACACTTGATGAACGTGATTTATACGTGTGTCATAATTATAAATATCAGTACTGCATGAAAATATGCTACCACCGTTTAGTACGTCAGGTTTGACAAAAATTACAGATTCGTATATAAATAAGGAAGGCAATGATAACATTGCAAGTTCAATGAAGGGAGGCTTGCAGGGATCACGCGGATGGCATTTTTCAGTATTCGAATAATTTTCTTTTGCAATCTGAATGTCTGGATGAGCTTCACGATGAGCTTCTCTAGACTATTGTGCTATATCTCAAATGGGAATGCATATTTGCAAAATACGCGCAAAGAGCTGCATGAAGACTAACAGAATTTGAAAGAATTCTGAATGCGTAGTTTCTAATGGGTTTTACAAAAAATGAAGACTGAGGTGTATTAATTCGGAGAGAAATTGTGGTATACTAAATAGTATTACTTGACTAAAGACGAGAAAGTACGTGCTGTTTTAGTAGTACTAGTTCTTATACCAGCTACAGACTTATTATTTTAATTTTTAAAAACGACTTCTTTGTTTCTTAGTTTCTAAGCCGCAATATGCTGTGCGATTAGGGTGAAAATTCCATACAGAATTAGAATTCCATCAATTGTAATTCTCATTGTTTGAAGAAAATAAAGTTGTCAGTTCGTTAAGTAAGATCCATTTATTCGTCATCTCATGCATGAATTTATATTCCTGTTCCGTATTGTTAATTAACTATACATGTGTATAGAGATATTTTTATAAGAATGGACCGGTTTGACAGCTAGTGTTGACAACACAACTGAAGGTTCTGTGATCGTTGTGTTCTATTAGACTCCTCCTGGATTCGTTCGTTTGCAGTTGGTTAAATAACAGATATTGCATCAGATTCATTTCAGAAACTAGAGAACTAGAGAACTTTCGAGTACTAGAGAAGTCTGATGCATTACTATTTGAGAAAATTGTGTAAGTTCACTCCTAGTTGTAATTTTGGGCGCATAGCGATTGCCCATTGTTGTTGCGTCCGTAACCGCCGATTCATTTTGAAGATCTCTGGTAGCATGTTTTGCAATTTATAACGCTAATTCATTGTTATGTTCCTAAATTATACTTCTAGAGCTTTCAAAATCACAAACAGCTGACATACGAGACTGATTCGTATGCTCCATTAACTTCGGTGCGGACCAATCACTGTTTGCTTTCCCCCCGCCTCTCCCCGCCCCCTCCACGTAACCACAGGCGTATAAAGTATGTGATCCAAGGTATCCGTACACGTCGAAAATGGTGTTATGGTGTGGTTGAGTTTTTCATGGAGGGGCCTTGCACCCCTTGATGTTTTGTATGGCACTATCACGTCAAAGGCCTACGATGATGTTTTAAATACCTTCCTGCTTCTTACTGTTGAAGAGCATTCCGGGGATGGCGATTGCAACTTTCAACACGATCGAGCACATGTTCATACTGCATTGACTGTGGTGGAGTGGTTACACGACAATAACATCCCTATAATGGACTGGACTGCATAAAGTCCTGATTTGAATCCTATGGAACACCTTTGGGATGTTTTGAAATGCCGGCTTCGGGCCAGGCCTCAATGACCTACATCGATATCAGTCCTCAATGCAGGACTCCGCGAAAAATGGGTTGCCATTCCTCCAAAAACCTTCCAGTACCTGATTGAAAGTATCCCTGCGAGAGTGGAAGCTGTCATTAAGGCTAAGGGTGGGCCAACACCCTATTGAATTCCAGTATTACCTATGGAAAGCGCCACAAACAGGTAAGTCATTTTCAGCCACGTGTCCGGATACTTTTGATCACATAGGGCCGGTTTCACCAACAGGAATCAAGAAGATGATCCCGAGTTGATCCGGATCAACATCAGTTTGATCCCGTTGTACGTTTCTTCACGCACTTGACACGAATCAACGTGTCTGACTCGGATCAAATTTGACTCGCAATTGATCCGTCGCCGAGCGGTGGATCACGGCCAGATCAGGAGTTATTTCTCGTCTTGGTCATCTAGCTATTCCAGTTTTCCGTATTTTTTAAGTAAATACCTGTAGTTGGACTTAGATTCAGTATGGAAGTATTCGCTAAGAAGTAGGATTGCGCGTAATATTTGTTGAGCAAATGTGTTTTTTAAGATAGTATTGTAAATAAAAGTAGGGTTAACACAATTGTAGGTTAGAATTCTCGGTATTGGTAAGTAAAATTTAAATATATTTTGGCTTCAAATAAGTGTAATTATAAGTATCATTAGTAAAATAGCATTTTGTGATATCTGAATTGCAATTGGCGTGGGATAGTTTTATTGAATACATTTTTTTAGTGTAGTAATACTTTCAATTTTTGTTCTTGTTAGGTTAATTTGTGTCGTAAAAATGGAGTATGTTTTCGAATGTGACTCAATAAATATTATTATTATTATTATTATTACAATTATTACAATTATTATTATTATTATTATTATTATTATTATTATTATTATTATTATTATTATTATTATTAATGAAGTCATTGAAGATTTATTGTAGGGGAGAGACACCACGAGTAATTCCCAAAAGAAGCGATTATTTTGAAATGTCAGAACGAGCATTAAAACTTTCTTTGAATTTGCTCATTAAGCTTTAAAGTAATTCTCTTTCAACTGGATAGAAATTGGGCGTCATCTATGCATTCTTTCCAACGTCAGGTGAATCCATCACCGAACAAGAACACTACCACACGCAATTAACACTTGGAGAGGAAGGGTTAACCACCGATAGGAAACAGTTCTCCAGTATTCATGATGTAACTCACTCATGATTTCCAGGTGAAGTCGCCCGGTCGCTTGTTGCCCCTGTTGATTGCGCACCGCGCAAGTGTACTCCCCGCGGTCCTTGGCCCCTTCCACTTTGCGCACTTGGAGGGTCCCGTTTTGAAAAATGTGATGGCGCAGATTCGTTGGGAGAATTTCGCCTCCTCGCTGCCACGTGACGCTAGCTATGGGGAATCCAGCCACCGGACACCGCAGAAAAACGTCAGTACCATCCACTACGGTCAGATTTTGAGGAGGTCTTGGTGACGGTGGTCCTGGAAAATAATAAAGCATAATAATAATGTATTGTATTCCCTTACATGAGTTTTAGGAAAGTGTTTTTAATTGCTAATGGAGAAAGAAATAATAGTACATTATGAAACGATGATGTAATGATGGGTATTAATACACGAGTGTGATATTACGTACGAGTGACTAACGTAACCGTCACACGAGTGTATTACCATTTCCTAGAGTTTCCAATGTTTTATCCTTTACATAGAGTGTATTACTCATTACATCGAGTTTCATACGGTATGTGTTCTACAAATTAAGGTAACTTATATTAGTTAAATTTTTATAATGAATCGTTTTGTGGCAGTTGACATGCAGGATTCAGCCAAGGCGATTTAGCGGTCAGTTCCCTAACCCTATCCTACCCTGCCGCAGGTGGCTTTGGTTACCTGGGGGGAGTACTGCGCTAGTCAAAAGGGATCAAAGTGAAATTACGATCCAATTTATTTTAAATAATATTCCACAAAAAATACTAATAATAAAAAATTAAACTGACTAGCATAATATAATATTAAATGCAATTTTAATGTACACAATCGCACGAAACATTTACTAAAACGATTCTCATTGATTATGTGTCAATACTTGGTTTGTAAACTTCTCTGTAATTGGTCAAGAACCTGTACCACAATGAATCTGTATCGTAATGAGTATCATTATGCACCTGGCTGAAGCCATCAAATGTAAGAATTATACAATAAGAGTAGAAAAAGAAGAAGTATGAAATCATTTTAAAACTGACAAAAAATTCCACTTCCATTTATTTGAGAAATCATCTAATTAGCAGTTTGTAAACTATGTTGTTGAAAAAGATAAATTATGACATTTTGTTGAAACATATTTTTAATGCAATTGATATATTCATACGCAATGTTTTCATGAAGTTTAGCCATGTGTAACTAATCATATAACATTAATATTATTGAAATGGCTCACCATAAATATTTAGAGTTGCAGAGTGTTGCGACGACCCCAACATATTTCGAGCTACACACGTGTAAAGGCCTCCATGCTGCACGCGTACGGATGAGATGTTGAGATGCGAGACGACATCTCCAGAGGCATCCAAGTAGCTACCCAAAACGTAACCACGAGGTCTAAGGTCTCCCCCGTCTAGCAGCCACGTCACACGTGGAGGAGGATTTCCTGACGCTGTACAGCGCAGTGACACTGGGGGGCCAGGTTGCAAGGTTTGTTCAATGAAGGTGGACTGCAGCTCTGGAGCAACCGCTGGAAAGCAATTCAGTTATACGTACAATAACGGTTGTTTTAAATACAAGAAACAATTTACAAGTTATTTCTAAATTATTGGAAATAGCTGTAGAGTCAATTACGTAATAAAAATGTGTGAAATAAATTAAATAATATGTTAATTCGTTATGAATATTGAGTTTTTAAAGTACGTTGCTTTTTCTCTGATTGTGAGTTAATCCAATGAATAGAGTAACCAAATGTAATCCAGATCGAAATACTTTAGTAAGTAATGATATCGACACCTCTTTGACTTTCTGGTTAATTTCTTTTTATACTTGTAAATCTATGAGGTACAATGCAAATTTTACTACTAGTATTTTAGTAATTGCACATTGCTGACGTTACAACAAAACTTCGCAGTTCAAACAGGATTCATTTTGCCGGTATTTTAGAAACTATTAGGATTGAGGTTCTAATAAAAAAATCAATACAATAATTTGGATTTACATTCAGATACACCGTTTAAAAAAATAAAAAAAAATAACCATACAAAATTGAAATCTTTGGAGAGACAACAAAGATGGGAATGGTCACATCACCTCATCGTATGGAGTCAAGCAGCATTTCGGATAGAGAAGATGAGTTGATACTCGTACAGCATCTTTGACTGTGCGGATCGGTTATAAAGAATCTTATTACCGCTTCACGTGGGAGTGCTTGCCCATTCCGAAAGTGAATATTTTATTCCGTAAAAATTAATGAAAAATGTTTTCTGAATTAAAAACTTTTGACGATTACATAAATAATGGAACTAGTAAAATTTTCTTGTAAGTACATTTTGAAAAAAAAGTAAAACATTTTATAGTATTAATTTTTCGGAATTAGATGATAAAATATTTTAGTTTTCAAATTCGAATTCAGCGATGTAATATTGTAAAATAAATAACTTTTATTTTAAGGACAAATCACAAATTTAATCTATGATATTAATGCCTTAATCTACAAAACGATAAAACGTAGCGTTTGATGACTTAATTTTGCAACTTGAAAAACTATTCTACTCTCGATTTTCTTCTTTGCACTAGACTTTTTTGTGTGGGGGTCTTATGATCACTCGTACACAAAACGATAAATGCTGTGGAAGTCACACTTTGGTTTATTCAGAAAAATATACTGTCTCCATTTCCTGTTGATTTTGAATGATAACATGATCAAAAATACTGTGGAAATCACCAGTAAAATATCACCAGTGCTCAAGAAATATGACACATCTGAAAAATGCCCATTTTGTGGGAAAAGGGTTTTATCTGAGAGGAACCATTTTCTTCGCAGACAAATACAAATAGTTTTACTCTATATTTTGGCTATTTAGGCCACTATTTTAAAGAAATTTTCACTAGTAAAAAAAATGTGCCATTTTATATTTAAGGTAAAGGTACCGGTAGTCGACATATCAGTAGCTGACACTTTAAAATACACAACAAACCATTCATCTGTAATGATGACCAGACTAGTATGATAGTAACTGGTTTTACAATGTAGATGGCTCCACGGTACAGAAATAGTGTAAAGCATGGTACTCATTTCTGTTTTACAAGCATTCTATTTGAAAGTGTTACCTCCTAATGACACGTCAACTACCAGAGCCTTTACCATACATTTCTCCCTTTAACTAAACAAATGACGGCTTCCTGTGCTCCATTTCTTGTCATTTATTCCTTTAACTAAACAAATGACGGCTTCCTGTGCACCGTTTCTCGTCATTTCCCCCTTTAACTAAACAAATGACGACTTCCTGTGCTCCGTTTCTTGTCATTTTTCTCTTTAACTAAACAAATGACGACTTCCTGTGCACCGCTTCTCGTCATTTCTCCCTTTAACTAAACAAATGACGACTTCCTGTGCACCGTTTCTTGATATTTCTCCCTTTAACTAAACAAATGACGACTTCCTGTGCTCCGTTTCTTGTCATTTTTCTCTTTGACTAAACAAATGACGACTTCCTGTGCACCGTTTCTCGTCATTTCCCCCTTTCACTAAACAAATGACGACTTCCTGTGCTCCGTTTCTTGTCATTTCCCCCTTTCACTAAACAAATGACGACTTCCTGTGCTCCGTTTCTTGTCATTTCTCCCTTTAACTAAACAAACGACGGCTTCCTGTGCACCGTCTCTTATCATTTGGAAGAAACCACAGCAATGTGCTCACCGCCGAGAGTGAGCTCCGCGCTGCCTTGCGCGCTCTCGTCCCCGCTGCGCGCCATGCACTGGTACATGCCGCGGTCCGACTTGTGCACGGAGCGCACGAGCAGCGTGTGGCCTCCCGGCAGCACGCTCACCCGCGGCCCGTCCAGCAGCGGCCGTCCGTCCTTGAGCCAGGTGACGTGGGCCCCGCCCCCCGCCGAGCCCCCCTGGATGGAGCAGTTGAACACCGCCGACGTACCTGCGTCCACCACCTGCACACACAACATACGATCAGTTAATGACGGAAATAATCTATATTTCTAATTTCAAATGCGCGCTGAAATTGAAGAAAACTACGCAGCCAACGGCCATGTGTTGGTTCTTAGCCTATAGTTTGCTTAGGGACCAATGAATTTGGGGTGAAATCCATAAATAGTGAAACAGTTCCGACCGAAACGTTGCGGTATTCCACCTATTCTCATACCAACTGAATTGTCATACTCAGTGCGTCACTATGTACCACACAGCTGACTCATGAGACAACACCGCTTTAAGAAGAATCGTGGTCGTTTAGGCAAGATGAAAATATTTCACGTACTTTGACGGAAACGAAACTGTAGGCTTTGGCAGAGCCATAAGAGAAAATTTCGCTAGACGAAAATTGAAATCGCGTACTTATGATCGTTTCTTTTCACCGACCGCTCCGGGTAGAAGTCGGTTAAGATAGCTCAAAAAATGTCACTGCACAGTCTCTGACGGGGAGGTTTTAGGGTTTGGCATTTTTTCTACCGTGGCGGACTTTCGACCCTAGCTTGAGAGCTACGTGGAATTAAGACGCTTTGTGGAGAAGGATTGTAGTGGCTGGCTGCTCTAGTCGGTTACTTTATGTGGTTTCTCCAAAACCAGGTGAATGCAGGAGCAGTACCTTAACAAAAGGGTCACGGACCGCGCGATCTTTCCTTCCTCATCCGTGGACGGAGAGTCTGCAAATTACAATGCTTTTTAATGTCAGCATACTGATGGCATTTTCGTACGCGGAGAGTACTGCAATACCATACATATCAGGAGACCAGTCGGGTATTTAGAGCCTCTCCCGGTCAGGGCGGTGACCCACTTGCGGAGATACCTGGATAAAGAAAACCCCTCAAGCCTATCTTTAGGTCTGACCTAGATCTCACGTTCGAGCGGGAGAGGAACACCGCCAACTCTTGCGATATAACCTGCCTCACGCTCACTGGACTAATGACAACGGCAACTGACGCTTTCGGAAACATGCAATAGTCAATGCACGCAGAAGTTGGCGCACCTGCTGCTGCGGGCGGATGTGCGCGGTGAGGGAGGTGGCGACGGAGAGCGTGAGCTCGCGCCGGTCCTCGCCCAGCAGGTTGGTCGCCACGCACACGTAGCGGCCGGCGTCCTCGGGCTGCACGCGCGGGAACTGCAGCACCGACTGCAGCGGCCGCGCCAGCACCGACCCCGGCCGCATCTCCGCCAGCGACCCGCCCATCTCGCGGTACCACCTACCACACACGAACACGCACACTTGCGACTGACTTGACTTTCAGGTACATCCTTCCAATGGACATCGTCGAATATGTGAAATTAAACTTTCAACTATCTCAGAGTTACTACTATCCCCTATTTATTCACAAGAACGAGTTCAAATACTATTTTCATTTAAGAAAAGTTGACTTAAAAAAAATGAAGAAACATTTAGTGTAGGGCTTGGCTTATCGTGGTTATAGCATTTTATGCAAATGGTATACAGGTGAGATTTCTGGTTGCATTGCAAATAAAAAAATAACGCAAAATACTGTGCCTCTGAGCATCAACACAAACACTAAAGGATTGAAATATTGGTGACATGATGGTATATTTTACAAATGAAATGACTCACCTTGCGTAGGATAAACAAGCAAGTGTAGCGTTTCTTCGTTCGGCGCTTCGGCGCCATTTAGGACCTTGGCGGGACGTTTGTAAACTCGCAATTCCTTCGGGACAATTGGGGACATTCTTGGCATGCAGAAGACTTGTGCTTTCAGTGCAGCACCTAACGGGATAATACGCTATGGAGAGTGAAAGGTTAGGATAGCGCAATAGAAACGGTGGGATTGCGAGGCTTGTAATCAGAAAGGGAGCAGATGCGAAACGAAACAGGCGATGGATTGTCCGAAGGCTAGTGTTGGGGACGGAGCTGGTGCTAACGGTAAGCATGTACATAGTTCGCTCGTGCATTGATCCAGTATCATGAGCGTGGGGCGAGAGCGAGCGGGGGGGGGGGGGTGCGCACTCACTTGTAGACGGGCGGCGGGAAGCCCTGGGCGGCGCAGACGAGGTCTGCCGAGGTGCCCGCGCGCGCGTTGACGGCGGGGGCGGCGTGCTCCACGCGGGGCGGCACGTTGCCCTCGGGCTCTGCAGCAACAACAACAACACAGGGCTCACTTTAGGGCTCTGGAACAAGGAATCGCATTGTTGTGATTTTAACCCTCCACCTCCAGCGCCGCCGACTGAGAGTCTGCTAATTACAATGTTTTTTAACGGTAGCATACCAATGGCATCTCCGTACGCGGATAACTATGTTGAGTTGTCATTAAGAAGAACGAGTAGAAACATTACGGACGCATGGATTTCTAATTGCATGGATGCAGTGCCACCGTGCCCGAGTTCTTGGGAGATTTTGAAATATTCCGTCGTAATCGGCCGAGTTCCCCCAAATTTGGCCAAATACGAAACCACTGTGACCAAATTCTGAACTACTCTCAAACGGTATCCATTTGAATCACGCCCATTTCTTCCTTCCCGGTTCCAATGCAACAGTTAAAAAAATAAAAGAGTATTTAATAAATGTCAATTGAAGAGCGCACTTGCAATGCAATTTCGTACATCAGATGTACGTACAACAGAGTTATACGCAAGTTCCTAATATATATATGAAGATATATATATATATATATATATATATATTCATATATATATATATATATTCATATATATATATATATATATATATATATATTCATATATATATATATATTTTTTTTTTTTTCGTTGATCGGCCAACTAGGACCACGCAGGCAAGCACTCTGCCTTTACCGTGGCCCAGTTTTTATTCATTCTCACGGAGGCAGGTGCTTGCGACAATTCTTTTGGGGGACCAGCATTTAAGCTGGATCCGGTTTTTATCCCCCAAGGTTGTTAGCCCTGGGGGTATGGAAGATGAAATGACGATATATGATGATGATGGGGGTGAAAGGACAATACATACAGACATACACAAATACACATATACATCCATGCCCGAGGCGGGACTCGAACCCGCGATCTTCTGGTCCGAAACCACTCCGGCACTACTGCCTTAGCGATCTCGGCCATCTGATCGGCCATATATATATATATATATATATATATATATATATATATATATATATATATATATATATATATATATATATATATATATATATATATATATATATATATATATATATATATATATATATATATATATATATATATATATATATATATATATATATATATATATATGTGAAGATTTTCGATCCTGTATACACTGATGTTCTGCAGTTCACGTTCTGACATTGTCAAGGTGATTTCATTTCCTGTCGAACACCTGTGCATAAAAATCAGGGGCAAATATATATACACACACAAATGCAATGTCATTCATTATATTTCATACGCATTCAGAAGCAAAAAGTAATGATTTTATCCTCGTCATGCTCTCAGAAATTTGGAGCATTTATTCCAAGACACCTGTAGTAATCCACTTAGCATAAAAAGTGTGGGATACACGAGTTACAAGACACGTTCGAAAAAGGGCCTTAAGCCTAATTGTGGTAAGACATAACAAGAAGAAGATCATTGTAATGGGTTTCTCCTCACCTGTGACGAAGATCTTGCCTGGCTCGCTGAGGCGGCGCTCGCCCGTCAGCCGGTGCGTGGTCTGGCAGTAGTACACCGCGTAGTTGTCGCTCTCTTCCGCGTCACGGATGTGCAGGGCGCCGGCCGACGTCAGCGTGTATCTGCGGGCGGAAGGAGCACTTCGTTCAGTGACAAACAGATCCCAACGAGGAAACTGCAGGAACGGATTCAGAAGGAACCGACCACAAATTCCGTAACGCAGATTCGGAGTATTTTGAATATTCCCTGTAACACCCCTGTAACACGCGCTTGAACCCTCTTAAATAATTAAGTAACAGTTGTGACACACTCGCCTCGTTTTACAGTAAGAATAAATTATAGAGCACTAAAACTAATTGTATTATTTTTTTGTGTTATATATTAAAATTTGTGATAATTAAAAACAGAATTCTAACGGGAAAACTGCAGGAACTGATTCAGAAGGAACCGACCATAAATTCCGTAACGCAGATTCGGAGTATTTTATATATCATTTGAAACCCGCGCTTGTACCCTCCTAAATAATTACGTAACGGTTGTGACACCCCGTTCCGTTTTACAGTAATTAAAAATAAACTATAGAGCACTAAAACAAGTTGTATTAATTTTATTTGTGTTATGTATTAAAATGTATAAAACTTAAAAACAGAATTTGTTGACGGTGCGGACTACACTCAAAATGGGGGGCAATTTTTAAGTGAAGGAAGACGCTACAAACATGGAATATTTTTAACAAAAAAACTGTGCAAACATGGGCGAAACTGTAATGCGTCATATTAATTGGATTCTTGAATATAGATCAGAGTCGAAAATTTTCTTCGTAATACAACAGATTCAATCAATGTACTACTCATGGAAAAATAGTGCTTTTTAATGTAACAACTTGCAAGTCATAATTTTTTAAATTATTTAAGCCTATACTTCTTAAAAATTAATTTGTCAATATTTTAATGTTTTAATATAAGACCAAATAAAAGAATTTATTTCCAAAAATGTTGGAAATTTTCAAAAAAATAAATATCAACGTTACATAACACTAAAGTAACATTCTCAAACCCTAAGTAACGCATCGTAACCTAGTCTCAAACCCATCCTCTCTTCTTAAACGTTTCATAATGTATGTTCAACACTGAAGGCCGAAATAAAAAGAATAATGCATTTATGTAAAGGAAGGACTCGGGCCATCTTCAGTCTTCCTGTATTTCGTACATACATTTATACTAACAAGAATACTTAGTGTTCCAAATACAAATACATTTCACAAGTTCGGAAATGCTTCATTGTGGAGTTATCTTGTAGAGAAATGTTATTTATAGTTTGAGCGCCCTGTTCACATATTACAAGAAAGTTCAAAGAGTCCTCTCGCCTGCTTGAAAACAGGACTCCAACTCATGCATTGAGAACCGAAGTTCCGAAGGACACGTTGAAAACGCCTGGCATAGCGCCCGCTCTTTGACAGGCTGCCTTACTGCGTGAACGGTTTGTAAATCTTGCAGAGCAGTCGAATGCATCAAAGTTAATATGTGAAGTCTAGGGTCAAAGTCTAAGGATTAAAACTCACAAACCTTATTACAGAGCAATGAAAATTACAGAAAACAAACCTGACTGGAGTTTATACACTACCAAGGTAGCTAGGACTAATTCAGCCACTGCCTGGAGGAGAATTCTAGCGGTCGGCTGCTCTGATTGGCAGTTTTCCGTGGTTTCTCCGATCAACACCAGGCAACAATACCGGAAATGCCGAACAATGCCGGAACAATACCCTAACAAATGGGTCACGCCCCACGCGCGATCTTTCCGCCCTCTTCCTTCTTTTATCATCAGTCCTTACTTACATACACACACATTCACACTTAAAGGCTCAATACTACCACACATGTCGGGGCTTAGAGCTTGTCTTCACTGCGGACGAGAGATACCTAGTTGTGGAAAACACCAAACCAAACTTATGTGTAGGCCACGGGTCTCACCATCCAGTGGGGGAAGGTCACCGCCGCCGTCAAAACATATACTACACTTACGGGGACTAATGGACGTAGGTGTTGAAGTACTCGGAAACACGGAATAATCAATTTCAGGTGCTAAGAGTTATTTATGTCAACACCAATTTTATTACATGATTACTCAATGTATTAAATGTGATCTCACTGAAGGGTTAAAACTCACAAACTTGGAGAATATTAGTCCCCTAGGTCAGGCAGGAAATTCAAAAGTGGCTTTACGCACGGTAATATTACTAGGTCCCACTAAGAGACAATGGAGAGACTGGAGACTGAAGGTGTGATACTGAAGATGAAGGAGAGAGATTGAAGATGACGGTGAGAGATTGAAGGCTGAAGGTGAGAGACTAGGGACTGAAGATGATAATGAAAGACCGCAGGAGCCGAGAACTGCGCCCGAGAGATGCATTCACTCCGGTACCAGCCTGCAGAGCTGGGACGAATCGACCTGTCCGACACAGGGGGCGATGTTCTTTGGGGCATCAGTTTTTGGCGATTACAGATGCTACTGGGATGGTCTGCTATTTAAAGACCATCCAGGGAGGTGTTAGTCTTAACCCGAGAGAGTGATATTTTAATGAAATCACTTGGCGTGCACCATGATCTGTAGTAACATATAAACGTTCGCCTTGATCAGCGATCAAGACATAGTAGAAGTAGTATAGACCAATAGTCAACTAAATGAACAAAACTCTATAATAGCTTCTAGCGCCTATTGAACAGTCATTGCACTTCAAACAAATATTTCTTGTCAAATATCCCTCGCGGTCAGAGATCCGTTTTTTGGAACACTGCTCCGGCATTCACCTGGTATCGATCGAAGGAAGAACGTCACTCTGGAAGTAAGTCCTACAATAACTAAATAATAGAATACCACTCCCAATCAATACAACTCGAATAAAACGCAAATACGTATTTTTATGTAGAACCATCAGACGACCACGTTCGTGTTCTGAACGGTGTGTTTCGAAGTTGGTGGCGCTGGCGCCGGGAGCCGTACCTTCCTCCGGGGTGCAGCGCCGTGCGTCCGAGCAGCGGTTCGTCGCGAAGCCACGTGGCCACCGACACCAGGCTGCGCACGAAGGGAGGGATGTTGCACTGGAGCACGGCCACGTTGCCCTTCATCACGAACACTTTCGGCACCTGGATCTGGTACGCCTGCATCACGTCTGCAACAGACAGGAGCGCCACACATCAATGTCAAGACACACAGGGGAAAGACGATGGATTTTGAGCAAATAAGTTGCGTCAATTTCTGTCGAAATGCGTGTAGGTATGTTTGTCTACAAGTACATGTACGTTTAAATAACGTAGTAATGGAAGCAATGACAAGAATAAAAATAATTGTAATCATAATATTGTGGAGGTCCCTTCTTTGGCGTTTCTGATAGATTTCTCCTCAAGGAATGCAATGTAAACGTGAAATTGGTCCAAAACCGAGCAGATCGTATGAAAATACGCAGTCAAATATGGAACTGAACTGTTTTTAAGTATCAACGTCCGCCAAATCCAAGTTTTTATTTGCCATTTCTGTCAAAAAGCAGTATAGATAACGTTCGTCTACAAGTACATTATGTTAAACAAATCAATGGAAGAAATGATAAAAATACAAAAAAACTTTCTACGAAACGCTCTAGGAATGGATTTGGTGGCTTTTGATACTATGGGCATCATTTAAAATATCTCTCCATGGAGGCTCCATGGTTAGCTACTGTGCTTCTTGTTAGTAATCGGTAGAGAACGGCTTTTCATGTAAATTATTTGCGTAATTTTTATAGGAACAAGATACCTTCATCCAGTAATATTTTATAGAGAGTGCAAGATATTTTGAATGAATTAGAATCATTTTTATTTTACATTGTGAAATATTTTGATCTAATTACATGTTTTACATAGTTTACTTATTTATTATTACTTACATATTTTATTAATTATTACTTACACATTTTAATTTCATATTTCCTAACATTTTAATAAATTTGTACGTCGAAATGGAGCATTTCAGATGCGAGTTTGTTATATATAGTACTGAAATTATATTTCTTACAAAGTAATGCAATGCACTCCAGTGTCTGCCGGGCCTTTTTCATAAATCGTCAAACTTACTCCCCCCCTCTACTTCTCAAAAACCGAGTACTTTGAACCAAAAATGAGGGGATATACGTGGAGCAAATGTAATTTCAATCACGTGCTTCTTGATGTTTCATAGAACTCATGCGTAACTCGACTAAAAACTAACAAATATTTGTCTTTTCGCGACGTTGAAGTAATTTGGGGGAGGAGTATGTCTCTTGAATCCACCACGTACTACTATTCAGATGAGCACCAACTCCTCTTAAACAATATTGTGTATACAATGAACGTATTTTATATTTCGCAAGAATCTACTTTACAGTTACTTCTGTAGAGGTGGAACTTCCATTCAGTCTTTCCAAATCCATTTTAAGATGTGATCAGCGACGATCTGTGCTCAGAAAATGCTTATATAGAGGAATTTTAAATATTATAATAATTTTTATTTTACATATTATATGTATATATATATATATAATAAAAAAGGTGAATTATATATATATATATATATATATATATATAATTCACCTTTTTTATTACAATAAATTCCGTTCTCTAGAAATCGGTACTGCTGCAAGAGACGGCGATTTTGCAAAGAGCTAGATTCAGGGAATTGTGGCCCTGAGAGTGCCTGGACTACCTCTATCCCCTTTCCACTCTGCGAGCGAACAGCTGCGCGGCCACTTAAATAGCGATTTCGATTCCGAATCGAGGAGCACTCGCGCTGGTCTCTCTGGTCTCGAATTTCAAAGAGATTGGTCTGAAAATCCTGTAAATGCAATCAGCACAAAATGGACAACGACTCTGTTATCTAGAAACATTAATTCTCCCGCGTACATAATCCGGTAATTGGTAATGAGAAAAAATATGGAGAAATATTGTTTGCCTTGAAGACTGAGGAAACGGTTTACGACACGTCAGTTTGCGTCACATTGGTTGAAGGGTGGGGCAACCCTTTCTGATCTTCTCAGAATTGACTTTAATATACAGCGCATGACCCAGATGGTAATCCGTGTTCCGGCAGCTACCCTGAACAAGAATAACAAAGGCAAAGCCAATCTCGACATTCTCATTTCCATACTGACGAACTGTGTAGACGAGGAAGTCACTGCGAAGAGACTGTCGAACCGCATTCAATAACAACTAAAAACCACCTAGAATTAATATGCCGCGACTTATAACTATTTCTGGTTGATTTGGCTATGCTGTTTCGTGTAGTTTTCTACAAATGTTTAGTGAATCTCCGCTGAGAGGGAGCTTCAAATTAGGAAACGACATGTAATACTGATGAACATTCCCGAGCGTATTAAGAACGAGCCATATGTTTAAGTGCAGCTGTAGATGACATGCTTCCTACCCTACAGTTTGGATAAAAACGACAATCCATACGGGTAATCTAAGATAATCTAACCGTGTGGTAATCTGGAGATATAACACCCAAAATGCAAGGAAAAATGTTCTTGGCGAAAAATATTTTGTCAGGTAAGTTGATCCTGATTTCCACTGAGGAAGAGCACGCAAAATTTCTAAAAATTCCTAAAGTAATATTTTTAAGAAATGAGAGCAATATTGATTACATTCAGACAAAAAAAATGATCGTACGAAACACGCATATCCACTTCTTTCGTATCTGAAGAAAATCATAATATTTTTTTGAAAATTATGATTTCTCCGTGGTATTTGAAAATTTACAATTATTGAATTTCTATCACAATCATAATACTTTTTGAGATTCATGAGACGATCTCTTCATATCAGTTCATCACATAGCCCCCACAGGATAATGAATTTGCCACTGTGTATTTTCTTACAAAATGTCAATTCAACAATTTGCATATCAACACCAAAAGCATATTCGCTCTGTTGAAGAGATTGGTATCCCTGCTCTTCCCACCGAGGGTTCACGGCGAGGCTGCCGCTCCCCGTGGGACGACAGCCAACTAGAGGTTCGCCGCCCGTGAGTATCGGCATACACAGCGGCGCCAACTTCTTGTGACGTCCGGACGTTTTTTTTTGTTTTTTTTTCGTGAGGCCACTAACTTCCGGATCCGTACCACAAAGGAAGCGCCGCGGCGAAGGCGAGGGCGGGGGCTGTGGCGGTGGCGGAGGCATACCGGTAGGAGGGGAAGTAAGGCGGAGCAGGCAGGGGAATTGGCGGCGGGCCAGGCTCCACCGGGCAATCGCAGTGTTTGCCGGAGACACACGGAAGGATACGAAGTCTCAGAAGCTCTGTGTTTCTGAACTGCTTTCTCTTCTTTCTAAAACACGCTGATTTCGTGTCATCTTATTTGATCATACGGGAATTGATTGGTCTTGCCAACAGGTCATGAAATGAAACGTCATCTACCCCCAACATCACAATATGTACGGCCATACGCTCCATTCCTATTGTACATCACACTCGCCACTTTTGTAAGTACGTTTATGTGAGGTTCTAGGTTAATCGATTGAAAATATTAAATAAATTATCAGCGTGAGAAAATAACTAATGTTGTACTCGCATGCCATATATGTTCTTCCGATTGAGTTAACTTATGAACTCAATAGTAAACTTTGTATGTTTGTAGGTATGTGTCGCGAAACAAAGAAAGGGCAAAGAAAACTGGAAATTCAGGGTGGTGGAGGAGAGAATATTAAAACATATCCGCGCAAAAGAACTATGTTAGTTTGAGATTTCATAAGAATAAGATGGTATCATTTTGCCAACAATTTTTACATGACCTATTGAGACTTACTTAAAAACAAATACAATGTTCTATATCTTTAGTACTTAATACTAATGTTGGAAAATTAATTTTCTACTGAAAGGTTCAGAATATACCAAAACGTTCACTTTTCTGAGTATTTTTGGAATAAAAATAAAATAAACTGATTGACATTTTTGACGCATTAAAGACGCCAAGAGACGTGTCTCTGTAGTACACAGTAAGCGGGGGTAGATTTTTGGCATCTTTTTTATGTTGCTAAAAACGCGTTTTCAACCTCTTGTGATTTTCCCATTACCCACACTTAATTTAGCAACAACAGGAACAAGGATAAATAAATATTAATTCATTTCTAGTCTCAAGCCTTCTAGAGAAAAGTAATTACTTGATTTCATTATGTGCGTTACAGTAAGATTTGTGAGATACGCGAAGGTATGCAAAATCCATTGAATTCATATGTAGAAGATGCTGCGTGCGTCTAGTGTTAGACAAACTGCAGTTAAGTTATGGCGCGCAGAACGAAGTTTGTGTCCACTGCAGTCGCTGCTCTTAGACAGTATTTCAGAGTTTGCAAGAGGGGTTCAGACCGCGTAATGATGACCGATGAAGTTGTTTCGTGAACTGTTGGTATGAAATAAAAAAAAGTGTACGAGTCTATTAATAATGGGATTATTTCTCTGGATGTGATAGGAACTGTATATGGTAATTATTTTGAATAAATTTTGTACAATTACAAAAACAAAAAAAAAGTGGCCTGAGAGTATGGTCGCCATTGGGCTACTGTCCCCCTAAAACTGGGCGCCATGGGTGGAAACCACCGCGTGTTCTCCTTTCACAAGAGTTCAAACATCGTGCTTTTGCACTTGCGTGTCTCCCGCCGCACTTGTTATCTGAAGATGATAAGCACCATTAGTAGATAGCGCTATAGTGCCACAGCAGATAAGATTCAACATTTGAATGTTTACATAAAACATTTCACTTCCTTGACATTACACAAGGAACTAATAAATTGGCATTCACAGACCATCACAATTCAATATCCTGTGCACAACATACACCCAAAATTGACTGGAAAGAGCATAAGAACATAGAAACTAAAGCCCATCAAGAAAAAATTAAATGAATACAACTAAAACCTATTATCAATAGAAATTCCTTACTACCGCACAGCCATAAATAATAGTACAAACCATCTTAACACCCCTCTTTTTATACGCGTACCATATGCCGCAAACACTTGTTAATGCCACAAAAACTAACATTAACATCCAAATCTTTCAAAAATGGTATCCAGGAAAATAACCAACACCCCTTGGTTTATTACCAAAGACCAACTCCACAAAGAACAATCCATCGAACACATTGCTAACTACATCCATTACCTCGCCTCCAACTTCTACTTCTCCGTACCACAAATCACTACATTTAATGTACTCGACCACCGCTAAAAACCTACCCAACCGATCCGAATCCAAAACAAATTTTCTTTCCACGTATTCCTGAAATTCGCTGAAATTAACTTTAACATAATTAACATAGGTGCTTAATTGGTTTCCTCGCCCATGAATTAAATTAAATGCTTCCAGGACACTTCGTCCGCTTTATATGGTCCACTGTTATAGTCCAATTTAATCTGGTCCGCAGACATTTGGTACACTTCTTTTTGTCCATAAATAATTCGGCAACTATTGTCCATTAATGCATATGTCCACAAGTATCGTGTCCATTACGAAAGGTATTTCGTCCACATTTTTGTCCCTTTTCTTTGAAGTCCACAGAAATGTATGTTCACTGCCGTGGCCGAACAGGCTCTCTTGAAGTTGCCGCCGGTCGACGGTACCGATACTGCTCAAGAGAGCGCGCTGTCCGACAGCGCGGCAGTACCGTCACGCCCGAGCAGACAGCGGCGCGCGAGAGCCCACCCTTATCAGCGGGCTGGCCAGCGATCCTTCGCCGCAAGCGAGCTATAAAATGAGCCGCTCGGGCGGCGACAGGCAGTTGGAAGCGAGCGTCAGCAAGTGATTTAGCGAGTGCCATTGTGAACAGTTGATACGTCGAAGTGCTTACGAACTCTGGACTGCCCCTACGGATATTTGGTGATTTAGCGACGTATTTGGACTCTCTCCTGGAATTCTGTTAGAACTTGGCTATTGTAAATTGACTTGCTCTTTTGGACTGTGGAATAAAACACGTCGTGAGAAACTGTGTTTATCTTTGTTGTTTTTCTGGTCATAACAACTTGGCGACGAGGAAAACTAGAATGGAAGCCGGCAGCCCGTTAGTGCAAATGCTAACACTACTGCAGCAGCAGATGCAGCTGCAACAGGAGGCGTTCGCGCAGCAGCTACGGCAGCAAGCTGAGGCGCAGCGGCAGCAAGCGGAGGCGCAGGCGCAGCAGCTGGCGATTCTGTTGGAAGCTATCAACAGACGCCCCCCGCCCCAATTTCACTGCTTCCAGCCCGACTCAGAGGAGTGGTCAGAGTATCTGGAGAGTTTTGAACAACACTTATTATGTCACCAGGTAGGTGACGCAAAAACAAAAAAAGCGTTCTTTCTAAGTTGTGTTGGGAACAAAGTGACGAGTTTGTTGGGAAAACTACTCCCAGATAGAGACTCATCTGATTGGAGTTGGGAAGAAATTAAGAACAAATTAGACACTTATTTTAACAAAACGCCGCATGTACTGGCAGCTCGGTATAAATTTTTCCAGTGCCGGAAAAGCGAAGGTCAGTCGCACTGCGAGTGGATCACGGAATTAGCTGGTTTGGCGCGGCAGTGTCATTTCAAATGCCCGCCATCAGAAGGGGAAACATCATACGCTGAAACACTCATCAGAGATATGGTGGTCTTGCACACGCCGGAGGACAAAATTCGGTTTTTAGCCTTGCAAAATGGAGATCCGTCATTGGAGGAAATTAAAACCCTGTGCAAGACTTACGAGACTACGCGTGAGACAGCCCGCCAAATCACGGCCGGTTCATGTGTGTGTAGCGTTACCGATAACAATTCAGTGAAAGACAGCAGTTCTGACAGTATTAACAGTTTAAGTAGTTGTGTCAGTACGAGATCGGCGCGAGAGAAAAGAAGTGAAGCGAGGAAAGGTAGACAAAATAATCAGATAGGGGCAAAGTCAGCAAAGTGGGGCGGCGACTCAAGGAAAACGAGAAGTACGAACATTTTCAAGGCAAAGAAATCTTGTAAAGGTTGCGGGAAATGTCACAGTAGAGCCGAGTGCAGGTTCAGGGAAGCGCAATGCTTTTACTGCAAGAGAATGGGCCACATCCAAGAAGTCTGTGAACGAAAACGACATGCGGCACGAAGCGCAAGACACGAAGAAGACATGGAGGTAGCCATGGTCAGTGAGGTCATTAGTGGAGAGGGGCAGAGAAAATTAACGGTGCAAATTAAGGTAGGCAGTCAACCAGTAGATTTCCTGTTAGATACGGGAGCACCGGTTACGCTGATCAATCTAAACACGTACCGCCTTTTAGGGTCTCCCGGTTACGCTAAAGTACAAAAAAGATTGACCAGTTTCGGGAAGACGCCTATTAAAGTGTTAGGGAGTGTGCGCGTGCAAGCTTCATACAAGAGCAAGCAGGCAATCATAGAACTATTAGTGGTCGACCGGTATGATGTAACGAACATCCTGGGGTTAGACTCCTTTGATAAACTGGGATTTGGAGTCGTAGATGAGGTGAATCAGATATCAGACCAAGATGAGGTGCACGTCATTAAAGACTTAGTTTCAGAATTCGCGGAGGTGTTCTCGCCCGGGTTGGGAGAATGCAAGGGATTTCAGGCTAAGATCCAGCTTAAAGAGGGGCATAAGCCTCGCTTTTACAAAGCGAGACCGGTGCCATGGGCACTTAGAGACAAAGTCAAAGAAGAATTAACACGGCTGCAGAAAGAAGGGGTGATTACGCCAGTAACAGTGAGCCAGTGGGCCACGCCTTTGGTTTTAGTGAAAAAATCGAACGGGAAGATTAGGTTGTGTGGCGACTTCAAAAGCACGGTGAACCAACAAGTAGAAGTGGAGCAATATCCGATTCCCAAGCCGGAAGATCTTTTCCACAAACTATCAGGCGGACAACAGTTTTCTAAAATAGACCTTAGGGATGCTTACCTACAGATACCGTTGGATCCCGCAGCCAAGGAAGTACTGGTAATCAACACTCCGCTCGGTCTATTTAGCTATAACAGATTACCTTTTGGGGTAAACTCAGCGGCAGCAATCTTCCAGCGCTGTCTAGAGCAAATTACCTCGGGCCTGGATGGTTGCTGCAATTATCTAGATGATATTATCGTCACAGGACGCAGCCTAGAAGACCATACACAAAACTTGAGAAAATTGTTTACAGTGTTGCGAGACAGGGGTTTTAGGGTAAATCAGGAGAAATGCGAATTTTTCAAAGAGAAAGTAGTTTTTCTGGGGCACGTGTTGGACAGCACGGGGATAGCCCCTACCCAGCAGCATGTACAAGCAATTATTCAGATGCCTCCGCCAACGGATCTAAAACAGCTGCAAGCCTTTTTAGGCAAAGTTAACTACTACAATAAGTTTATTAGAAACTTTTCGACAATAGCAGCTCCTTTAAACCACCTGAGAAAGAAAGGGGTCAAGTTTGTATGGTCGGAAGATTGCAACAAAGCGTGGAACAGTTTGAAGCAAGAGTTACTACGCACGGTAAGACTTAATCATTTTGTCCCGGGAAGAACCACAACTGTGGCGGCAGATGCCTCAGACTACGGTCTGGGAGCGGTGTTATCCCAGAAAGATGGAAAAGGGATCGAGAGGCCAATCGCTTTTATGTCGAAAACTTTAAACAAACATCAGAGAAATTACTCCCAGGTAGAAAAGGAAGCGTTGGCAATCATTTTTGCGGTAAAAAAATTCAATGAGTTCCTTTACGGGACCAAATTTCACATTATTACGGACCATAAACCTCTGGTGCAACTTTTCCACCCAGGGAAGAAGATCCCAGAATCCACAGCCAAGAAGTTGCAGAGGTGGGCGTTGTTTCTTGCAGATTATGACTATCAGATCCACTATAGAAGCACGTCGCAACACGCGAACGCGGACGCGTTATCTAGATTACCCGCCGGCCCAGACCCAGTTTTCGACGCGTCTGAAGAGGAGTGCCTCCAGCTAGACCTGGAGGATCTAGGAAACCTAGCAGATTTCCCATTAGAGGATAAGACTATAGCAAGAGAGACGGACAAGGACCCAGAGCTGAACCAGGTTCGGCGCTTCATCAGAGAAGGGTGGCCAACGCGAAAATTAAGAAGCAACGCCAGATGGTACAGCAAACAAGACAGATTGTCATGCAAAGCGGGAGTTTTATTGTTGGAGGGCGAAGAGTTCACAAAAGTAATTATACCCAAGAGCCTCAGACAGACAGTGCTTAAGTTGTTACACCAGGGACATTGGGGGATAGTTCGTACGAAACAGCTGGCGAGGCGGCACTGTATGTGGCCGGGGATGAATAACGACATTGTACAAATGCTGAAGAGATGTGAGGCTTGCCAGCTCAACCAAAGTGCCCCCCCCAAAGACCTGACACCTTGGCCGGAGCCGACAGAACCATGGGAAAGGGTCCACGTGGATTTCGCCGGCCCCTTTTGGGGGTCTATGTGGTTGGTAGTAGTGGACGCGAAATCAAACTACCCGTATGTAGTTGAAATGGGGAGCACCACATCTACGCAGACCGTAGAGATGCTCGAGAGGATTTTTGTGACAGAGGGTCTACCTGTGGTGTTGATTTCAGACAATGGTCCGCAGTTCTCGTCCCAGGAATTCGCAAAATTCTGTGCGAGCAACGGCATACATCACATCTGTGCACCGCCTTTCCACCCACAGTCTAATGGAGAGGCGGAGAGGTTCGTACGAACCTTCAAAACGGCCATGGGGAAAGCGCGGGCAGCGGGGACGCCAAAGTCCCGAGCTCTATTAAGGGTCCTGGCTACATACCGGGTCCTGCCAGGTTCGACAGGCAAGAGCCCGGCTGAAGTACTCCACGGCAGGCAGCCCCGGACCTTGCTGTCACTGCTCAGCCCTAGCGACCCGCATACAGCTGGAGGTATCAGACCAAAGTACAAGGTAGGTGACAAGGTGTATATTCAGTCACTTAAGAAAGAACCAGCATGGGTGCCCGGGATAATACAGGAAATTCGAGGCAGCAGAGTTTACGCGGTGCGGACCTTAGAAAGGCTGGTCACACGCCACCAGGGGCAGATCAGACCTCGTACCAACGAAAGTCAAGTAGACAGCAGGCCTTGGATATCACCCGAGGAATTCCGCAGAAAAGTGATGAAGGAAATAATTTATGTCCCACAGGAGCGCACGGCCGTTGGGACACCAACAGTTGCAGCCGACACACGGGAGGAAGCAGCCACCAGCAGCAGCAGAGAACCCGCCTGTTCGACCAGGACGGAACTCCGGCCCAGGAGGGTCACTCGTTCAGTGCGTTTTGCGCCATACGCAACGCATTTTGGCGCGGAGGGTGCCGTGGCCGAACAGGCTCTCTTGAAGTTGCCGCCGGTCGACGGTACCGATACTGCTCAAGAGAGCGCGCTGTCCGACAGCGCGGCAGTACCGTCACGCCCGAGCAGACAGCGGCGCGCGAGAGCCCACCCTTATCAGCGGGCTGGCCAGCGATCCTTCGCCGCAAGCGAGCTATAAAATGAGCCGCTCGGGCGGCGACAGGCAGTTGGAAGCGAGCGTCAGCAAGTGATTTAGCGAGTGCCATTGTGAACAGTTGATACGTCGAAGTGCTTACGAACTCTGGACTGCCCCTACGGATATTTGGTGATTTAGCGACGTATTTGGACTCTCTCCTGGAATTCTGTTAGAACTTGGCTATTGTAAATTGACTTGCTCTTTTGGACTGTGGAATAAAACACGTCGTGAGAAACTGTGTTTATCTTTGTTGTTTTTCTGGTCATAACATTCACAATTAGTCCCATTAGAAAATCGTATATTATAAATCAACGTTAAATTGAAAATATTGTAGACCGATATCGAAAATAATAATATAGATTTATGTTTGCGTAGCATCAGTGACAGAATGAAATTGTGTAATACTGAAGAGAGCGATGGAGAAGTATAAAATATGTAATTATATAATATTGCAACTCGAATAAAATATGTATTTCTTTTACGATGGACTATAATTATTGTGGACTAAACATTTATAAAATGGACACAATGTTAGTAAACATTTCAATGTGATGGACGCCAATGCTCAGTGGACCATTCTTATAAGTGGACATAAAAAAGTGGACGAAATTTTTATGAACATCCCATGTTTCTGGACTATAATTGGAAGTGGACTAAAATGCATAGTGTACTCGTACGTAAATAACGTAGACGAAATATTTCTGGACAATGCCTGGGAATCAATTAAACATAGTTTGTAAATTAATAATAAGCCATAAAACATATTAATAGCACAAGGTTTTACTTACCTATGTACTATTGAATAAGAAAATAAATTTTAAAAATAAAACATTTATAGTTTACTTTGCGTTTTCAGAAGAGTGCGTGACTCTGCTCACCGCGGCGAGTATGAATGTACTTTCATTAATAGAAAAAGGTAATAAGGTTTTCTTAATATTCTTTGTTGGAAGAATATTAACAACACAATATTACAACCTAGACGGTATTCTCAGACACGTAACAATTTAGTTATGCATTTTCAGGAAAGTAAAAATTACTTTTATTTTGTCATTTGGAAATATTCTGGCGTTGAATACATTCGTGATTGTGATGATGGTGACGACATTGGCGATGACGAAATGACAAAACGTAGAAATTGACACATGGCTTTTCAGGATATCAAAATTAAAGAATAGAAGAAAATATATCTTTACGAACTAAGAGTGAAAATTATTTGAATTGAAAATTGTAAAATGAAACGCATTTTTATAATTTTTACATTTCTATCCAATCGTACATAATTACTTCGTAGCATCTATTTGCTCTGATAACATCATGAAAGTTTTCAATCAATTTTGAAAATATATCTGCTGCTATATGCTGAAAAAATCATTTTTTATCTATTTTTAAGAGTAACGATTTGTGTACACACTTTGCATAGACGGACGTTAGAACATAGTGCAATGAAATGCGTGTCTGCAAATTAAAACAGTCTTTACAGTTGACGGTTATATTTTTCATGGGAGGTTTATTTAGAAGTAGAATTTTGATCGTCGAAGATAACATTCTTCCTAGTGTGAAGACTAACACGAAGAGCAGAAGTGGTTGGTGAACCAATCAGTCAATATTACAGACGGAGAAATATTGGAGTAGCAGTTACAAAACTTTTCTCCTTTATAAGTGTACTTTAAGATATACATGGGAAGTGCATCCATTAAATATCTATTAAATTTATTGAGGAGAAAAATAGAAATAAAAAATAAAATTGCTATTAAAAAGAACAGATACTAAGAGTTAAAAGAAATGAAATTATGACTTCGTTTTTTATATGACACTTCAGAGCTTATTCTCAATTAATATTCCTCTTCGTTCATGTTTAGAAGAATTAAATACGGGAAATAAAAAAAAATATCAAATTTGCACGAATTACGTTATATTGGTGTTACCTTAAACTATTGAAAATATCTTCTTGATCTTTTCGTAATCCACAATGCAGAACTCATTCCAAACTATGTTTTTTGGATAATAAATGCACAATCCTAATATTAAAATTTAATAAAATAATGCAATTTAACAAAACACCTCAATAAGAAAACCACTTTTGCGACATTAGGTTAAAAAACATCAGGCGTGTAATAGGAAAGTCCTTAGACACACTTGAAAGTTCTCCAATTATGTCACCAACCGCGTCAGATACGTAAGGAAAATTCTTCTTAAAGAAACACAGTTTTTCTATCAATTCTTCTGCACGTATGAACACATAAGAGTTACCGAGATCTCTAACAACTTCTGAAAGTGTCGAAGAAAGATTAAAGAACTTCACGAGAAAAGTGAGAAATTGTAGAAAGTCAATAGTTCCATCATTTGAAACCACACTATTTATCATGTCTTCTAGTTCTGAATTATCATCACTGTAGTCCAACATCAGGTTTTTAAGTTGTCCGATTGTTATAGTGCCGAAGATATCACCAGACATTGCAGAGAATATCTTTCCAGAGTCATTTATAACTTCCGCCACTCCCTCAAGTCGAGTTGCCATGATGAACTTCCAAAATCTAAAACTATTTTTTACGGTACTCGTGACACACACTTCCAGCTTAGAAGCCACATAAGCGAATACTGCGTATGACAGAAGTTGCTCTTTTAACTCACTTTCCGTTTATCGCAAGTAGCATTATCTCTTTGGGAAATTGTACACTACGTCCGGTTTAAACCCACAAAGCAGCAGTTATGTTATACAGGAAAATGTTGCTTAGCGTGTAAAACAGCAGCATAAAAACCCGAAATCACGTCGTTTAGTACGTCAAAATTGAATAATATAATATATTCTAAATTTTCGTTTATTTTCTTGATTTGTTGATTGTCAACTGTTTTTAAAACTGATTTTGTTAGCTAGAACAACACAGTATATATGATTTATTCGGATAGTTTTTCTTATTCAGAATTAGCTAATATTGCCGAGGATATTCTCTCTCCACTGAAAAAACACTATTTTGTGTATTTAAAATACAAACATTGCATAATATAAGTGAAACATATCATTGATAATAATTAAGGTAAAAATAAATACACCGACATCGACAATAAAATGAACATATCTTCTACAATCTCTTTGCGTTATGTTCATAGGAGGAGAGATGCGCATTTTGTGACATTTAGAACTGATATTGTATATAATAGTTTTGAATTTCGGATGAAAAAATTATGAAAATAATATTATGATTTTGTGAATATTTCCATTGATATTCGTAGACTAATGAAAACGAAGCTTTCCATAATCGGAACCAACACACAACCAGGCAATGAACGAAATATGTGACAATCTACCTTATCACAACCATCCTCCTAAAAAGGGCGGGAAATTGCAAATATTGACCGGCCGGCGTAATCACCTCGTACACAGTACACATATGCGAGGTAGATTTTGCACTCATTATTCAGCGTGAAGCCGGGTAAAATACGGAAGGGTTCATTTCCTATTAATAACCCATGAGAGGTATTCAAAAACAAGCGTTGCAAGGGTTTGGAAAGGACGTTAGAAAAAATGAAACATTGCATTTTGCGTGACTGCTCCGATGTAATTAAGGAACAATTATCTGAAAAAAGAATTAAGAAATAAACTCGACTGAGTTTGTACATTTTCTTCAGAGAGAAATAAATCACACTGAACTGAATGGAAATCATATTATTTCAAATTCGTTTTTTTAGAAGTACTACCTCCTACGTCGACAAGAATCACATACCATTAGACGCCCTTCAAAGAGATTTTAATGATAAAAATAAATATGTTACTTGTAATTTAAATCTATTTAAGAATTGTATACACGTAGCGTTCAATGGTTCCTTTTCTTCAGATACGAAAAAATGCAGAATTAACCCATTTTGTAACAGCCAATTATTCTTTAATGTGTGTAAATTAATTTCTAAATAATTATAATCGTAAGAAGGTTACGTACCTAAGAACATAATAAGAGTTATGCAATATTGATCCTCAGTGACACATTTGGATACTCCGTGTGACTATCACCCTTTCTCTCGTTTGGAGTATTTAATGAATACAATTTAAATTTAAGAAGGTGGTTCATAAACGCTCGTTATGAAAGTTAATCTGGTGTGTTTACGAATTTTCAATGATTTCAATTACTAGGTGCATCAACCTTCATTCTCTGTTTACTTTCGGAAGGCCGTCAGCAATGTTAAAATCAAAGAGGCTAGGTTATATGTTAATACATAGTACTACGTACACGTATACTCATATTTATACATATCTACGTATATATTTATATATTATATACATATATTATATATATGAACTGTTTGTTTATACTATACAAGTAAGAATTAATTCAGTACAAATATTAATAAATAGAAAATGGATAACAAAAACACAAAGTTTGTGGGCTTAGTTGCATTCATTCCTTCCACAATGTTCGTAATTTTTTGAGTTAATGTATCTTTTTCTAATATGTAGCGTCGGTCGTTATTCTACATTTCAAACTGTTTCCAAGCATATTTTTTATTTTTATCGGTGTTCTAAAAGTACCGTATATTTATGAATTTACGCAGTACCAAATCTTTTCGCTCTTTCGTTTACTTAACAAATATTTGAATAAGAATAGAACAACGCTCTTTATTGCACATCGATACTCGGATCGATACATGTCGCCTCCTTAGACAGATGAATTGCAACTTAAATAAATGATAAATGCTGTTCAACTTTAATTAAATAAATAAATATTAATATTCGAAATAGAAGCGTTGTAACACGTGAATTGTGAAATATAAAGATATAAGAGTGATCATTAACACATTCACTGACCAAGGAATCATTTGTGATGCACGTAGATTATTTATACTGCGTCCAGTCATCATACGTGATTTCAGTGTATAACTCCTCTTAATGGTATTTTACAAATTGAACTTGAGTCTTCCAATATCAATTCCTGGTGAACTAATGCTAAAGAACACATAACATTCAACATGGATATCAAAAAGATGTAATCTTCATTTTAATGATTTACCGTTAATGTGATTGTAGTTTACTGTGTCGACTTTAAATGATCACCATTATTTTACACGAGAGCAGTGAACGTGTTAAATGTGTGATAACTTCTCTTGATGCATTAACCTAAAATAAACAAAGAAATATATCTTAGTAAAACCTGATCTCACTGACGTATTTCACTCTAAAATAAAAATTGGTAGGATGCTTTATATTAAGGTGACCCATTTTATAAACTCTAAAACCTTTGATTCTTCCAAAATTAAATTTATTAACTGCATAAGATTATCCTCTTAATATTTTCCAACCAGAATGGAATTTTAGTAAATTACATTCAATGTATTTTGAGTAAATTACATACATTGTATTGCATACAATGTATCATGGAGATACAAAATGCATTCATTGACTTACATGTAACGATAAGTATCCAGAAAATTAAAAGGGGTACAATGCGAAATAATCGCAAGAATGGGACAGTGATCAATTAGGAGCGTGAAGGCAAGAAATGTGGATCAGAAAATGAGAGGATGAGTAGAGACTTTGAGCTGTTTCACAAGCAGAATGATTGGTGGGAAAATGAGAACCACAACGGGGTATAATGCGGGGGCACAAATGGTAGAGATAGAAAGAGGCAGAAATAAATCAGAAGGGCAGCAGTGAAACATAAATAGTGCTTAAAAACGAACCATAAAAATAACGCATAGTACGTCTCCAATTGTGCCCGATATGCTTAACCGCTGTTAATCACAGTTAGAAATGCATCCTCTTATATTTTGAACTGTGCAAATGTTTCATTTCAGCTATTTTATATTCAGTTTGACGTCTATCGGACTGAGAGACGGACAGGTAGACAGACGGACAGTTACATAGTCAAACGGACAGACAAGTGTAAAGACAGAAGGAAAGAGAGAAGGGAAGTCTGACGGAAAGAAAAACGGAAAATCAGACAAAAAGACAGACAGAAAGTCAGATGGAGAGCCAAACGAAAATACAGACGGGAATACAGATGAAAAATATAGGCAGAAATATAGATGGAAAGACAGACGAAAATACAGACGGAAATATAGCCGAGAAGACAGACAGAAAGTCAGACGAACAGACAAACGCGTAGGAAAAAGTAATGCTTTTAGGGTATCTAGGATTCCAACGTATGTATCGTTCAAAATATCATAAAAAAAGGTTTGAAGCATTGCAGTATTGTTTCAATATTAAGTACTACGATAAATTAAAAGTTGAAAATTTAATTTCATGCGTTGGTTTGAATTTTTGAATGGCAGTGGTAAGAACTCAATTAGATACCAACGAATTTAGAAATGAAAGGTAGGTTCAAAACTAAGAAAAAATGAATGTCTAATATGTCACAGTACAAATTAACACTAAATAAGAATTTTTCAATCGAATTAAAGGCGAGACGCTGTATAAAAGCACTTATTTCATTCAACTGACTCTATTATGAGAAAAGTCTTCTTAGTAGTAGTTTAAACTTCTAAGTAGCTAATATCTACGTAAAAACGATATTGACATAATGTTAATCTACGGATTTGAGTCTACATTTAAGCGTCGAAACTAGTTGGTAACATATCTGTGTAGTCTCAAATCATGCAATTACGCGCGAATTTTCATTCCGTCTTCAAAGCAACCATTACTTTGTACGGCGAGCGTCTTCCAAGCTCCAGCTCCGGCGGCCTGAGCCAACAAGAGCGACGCGGCGCGGGCGGGCGGCGGCAAAGCGGGCGTCCCGCAGGGCTCGGGCCTAGGACCCCCTCTTCAGCGCGGCGCGCCCGCTCTGGCCCCCGCCCAAGAGCAGTCTACGCTTCCGCCGCCCTCGCCGCCCGCCCGCGCCCGCCTCTCGGCGAAGTTCCGCGGCGCGCCAATTTCCGCCCGGGCTAATTAGCTGCCCGCCGCCCGGAAGCGGCCGCGCCGCGACCGCACTTCCGGCCGCCGCCCCCACCGCCGCCGCCGCCGCAGGGATTTCGGCGCGCCGCCCCCCCCCCGGCTCCGCCGATGGCCGTTCCCAGCCGATGGGAACGCCTTGTGGAGGAGGAAGTTTAGACCGTCGGGTCGAGCTTATTTTGCTTCTCCTTCCAGCTGCGGCCGAAAGGAGATGCAACTATAAGGAAAAGTTTTTGTGGGCGCAAACAGGCGCGGGAGGAAGCGCTGAAGGAAATGAAGCCTCTGTTGCTTGGGTATTAACATGCAAGTGCATTTGGGCGGAGCGGTTGCTTCCTATTTGTTTTGTTCCTATACTAACCTCTTCATTTTGTACTTTACATCCAAAATTCTTTAAGAGTATGCCTTGAGTGTTAGGTTTTGCTTCCAATTTCCCTCCCTTTTTGCCATATTCACGTTCATGGGAGATGACGAAAAAAGTATCGTGTTTTAATGTAAATATTGTAAGGGTACTGAGTTACCGTAGGTGAAAGCACATATGATTCAACAATAGTTAATCGAAAATTAAAACGTACATGAGTGGACTAACCTCTTCATTTTGTACTTTACATCCAAAATTCTTTAAGACTATGCCTTGAGTGTTAGGTTTTGTTTTTATTTTCCCTCCTTTTTTGCCATATTCACGTTCATGGGAGATGACGAAAAAAGTATCGTGTTTTACATGTAAATATTGTAATGGTATTAAATTATCATAGGTGAAAGCATATAAGATTCTACATAATTATCGAAAATTAAAACTTTGTATATGAGTGGACTAAGATGTCTTCACTAGTCGATATTAAAAGAACTGGAAGTGAAATCCAATATGAAAATGAACAAAATATAGGAAGCGGCGCGAAACGTAATATTACTATTTTGAAACAGTGAATGAACAAGAGAATTGTTATTAAAAAAGACGACAGCAAAGAGATGAACGTCAGGTTATTGTAGGAAATTGGTCATAAACTAGAAAGAACAGATGAGTCAGGAAACAAAGGAATAATGAGAATCTATGAGAATCTAAATATAATGTTAGTGTTTTGGCTGAGACAAATTTTACGAAAGATGAATGGACGGGGATGTACAGGGCACGTCATAAAGTAAGATTTTCGCAAATTTTAAGTTAAACTTTCGTTATTAGTTTTTGATTCTCTTCAGGTACTATGTCAATCTCTAAGGATTTACATTTTTTGAGCAATTCAACTAATAATTTTTGAACATTTTCACGTTATCTGGCAGTGTAGATTTTAGCTCTATTACCTACATCTTGAAAATTTTCATTTAAAAACAAATACAGTGCTTGACGGTTTCGTTTAACGAGTTATCAAAAGAATAAACGGATTTGTATATTCTTTTAATAGGTTGTTAAATCATGTTGAAACAAATTTAACTAGCAACAAACTGCAGCTCTTAATAAATTATTTTTTCCTTTACATATGCTCGCTTCAGAAATGTAAATATATTAGATTATGACATGTACGCAGTTCTGATAGAAATGAATATATCATTAATTTCTTATGATACAAATGAGATGGTTGGAAGTACAAGTTGGAAATTTGTTTTGATTCATTCAAAACCAAATGTTGCCAAAATATTATTTTAGAAAGAACGGATCCCAAGCAAGAAATAATATATACAAATATAATTTCCCATACCGAACAAGACAAAGCGTCAGACACAATAATATGGAGAACATTTTTAATAGACAACAGTCACTTTATATCCTGATATTTCTAGTAATTGTGCGTAAATTAGAAAAACAGAATGGGCGTAAACACAAATTAAATATTCTTTCTTACAAACAAGGGAGAAGAGGAAAAAGAGGAAGAAGTAGAAGAAGAAGAAGAAGAAGAAGAAGAAGAAGAAGAAGAAGAAAGAAAGAAAGAAAGAAGAAAGAAAGAAAAGTAATGAAAGGAGAAGAAATAATGATGAAGAAAAAGAGGCAGAAAATATAGAGAAAATGGTTCAAGAAATTAAGAAAATATTCCACAAAATATAATTCCAATTGATGTACTGATAGTAAAGATAGAAGTTGAATAAAGCAAGTTGAATGAAGAAAGGAAACGCATTTATTTTCAACTTACAAATTTATTTTGCAAAACTCACGTTTTTATATTCTGCGTGTTGTAAGAAAGAATAGAAACCGTTTGCACAGAACGCGTACAAACGCATATATTCCGCGCATACGAGAGTGTAACACAAAAAGCCGATCACATCCGGAAACCCGATACAGCGTACGTTAGCGTCACCACCTCCACAAAACAACGCGCGTGGCGCAAGCGCGGCGCGGGGTCGCCTGCTTGCGGGCGCGGCCGGTAGATGGCAGGGCGAGCGCGGCGGCGCGCTCCGCTGGGCTTCGCGGCGGAGGGCGCGCTTTCGAGGGCCGTGAGGCTGCGCCGCACGGGCGAGCGGGCTATCGCAAGGCTTCGCGGCGCCGGGCGCCCACGCGACAAACGCTCGCTGCGGGGCGCCCGGAGCGCATTGTTTCCTGGCGGGCGGTGCAGTCGCGGCCACCGGCGTCGGTTTGCACCCTGCCAGGGGAGGAAGCTCCGGCGAAACGGACTCGGAGCGGGGCATCGAACTCCGAATGCAGAGGTCGCGGCATTGTGCTTCTTGTTGGGGTGGAGGAAATTTCAATCAAGAGGCGTCCGATGCTGATCAAAACGTTTAGTTTATCGAGAATCGGAAAGCTGGTCAATAATATTTTTAAAATACATAGTTTATTTTCTTTTCTTCTTCTTCTTCTTCTTCTTCTTCTTCTTCTTCTTCTTCTTCTTCATCTTCTTCATCTTCTTCATCTTCTTCATCTTCTTCATCTTCTTCATCTTCTTCATCTTCTTCATCTTCATCTTCTTCATCTCCTTCATCTTCTTCATCTTCTTCATCTTCTTCATCTTCTTCTTCTCCTTCTTCCTCTTCCTCTTCCTCTTCTTCTTCTTCTTCTTCTTCTTCTTCTTCTTCTTCTTCTCATTCTTCTTTTATGTAGGTTGTACACCTGTTTTTCTTCATCCCGGGGATTCACTAGATGTTGAATGCAGATCTTCTCTCCATCTTTTCTGCGGCCTTCCAGGGTTTCTCTTTCGTGATGGCATCATATCCCTGGTTATCTTCACCAGTCTGTCATCGCTCATTCGTGTGATATGGTTATTCCATTCTTTTTTCCTTGTTTTCACAAATTTGGTAATATCAGTTATTTTACACTGTTTTCTTACATCCTGATTTCTTACCCTGTCTCTCCTGGTCTTTCCTACTATTGATCGCAGTGTGTTCATTTCTATTGATCGGTATAGTTGTTTTGTTCTGTTCGTATCAGCTAGGGTTTTAAGTTATATATGTCAAAATTGGTCTTGCCATTGTCTTGTAGATTTTAACTTTGCCTTTAATGCTAAGGTATTTATTTTTTAAAGTTACATCTCTTACGTGTCCTGATATGCGAGCACCTTTCATGGTCTGTTCCCTCGCTTCTTTGATGTAAGGCGATCACTGGAGATGTCCACTCCTTGGTACTGGAACTTTATCACTTGCTCAATGGCTTTGCCTTTTATTTCAAACTTACATCTTACAGGGTCTTTGGATATTACTATCGATTTTGTTTTTTCTGTTGAAATTGCCATTTTAAACTATTTTCCCTTCGTTATGAATTTATACAATAGTCAGATAGTGCAGATTAACTTCAGAGTTAGCTATAAGCACTGCGTCATCTGCGTAGCAGACTATGTTTATCTGATTATTACACATCATGTAGCCTTCCATTGTTTTACGCTATCAATTAGTTTATCCATTATCAAGTTGAAGATTACTGGACTTAAGAAGTCGCCCAGACGTATTCCAACCGCACATTCTATTTTATCTGTAGCTAGGTGCCCTACTTTTACTTTGACGTCTGTATATACAGCGCCTTCTGAAGGACTACAAAACACAAGAAGGTAGGCTTATTATATTCGATCTCTTTCTCGACTATTTGACGGACTATGAATACAGCGTGTGTATTCATCTCGGCGATCTCTTTATGCGGAATCCTTGTTGTTTCTCATTGATTTCGAAGTATGGTTGCAATTTTGTCAGTATTATTTTCGTCAGTAATTATATCGTACTCAATAGGGTTCTACCTCTGTAGTCGTGTAGGGCCGTTTCTCTTTCCTTTTTTAAATGTCGGTATCGTAATACTGACTTTCCAATCTCTTGGTACATCTCCGAGTTCTAATATTTTATTAAATAATACTTTCAGCTGTTCTTTTAATCTCTCGCCTCCGTACTTCAACATCTTGTTATGTATTTCATCTTGAGCCGGGGCTTTCCTATTCTTTAAGGTTTTCATTGCCATGTGTGTTATGGTCAAGTTAGTTCCGTCCCTGAGTAAAACAAAACTCTGCTCAGAGAACCACGCATAGCCTCGGATTTTCTTTTATTTATCTAATTCAAATTTATTATTTCCGTTTTTAAATCGACTAATATTTTCTATAGCTGCGTCTGTCACCATTTTATTTTTGGTGGTGGTGCAGAAGGAAGCTCTTGTGACACGGATTGGGAACGGGACACTGAACTCGAAATGGGGCGGCGAGAGTATTGTACTACTTTATTTGGTGAAGGAAATTTCAACCAAATGGCATCCGATTCGAAATAAAACTTTTAGTTATTCCAGAAACTGAAACTTGGCCAATAATATTATTAAAACGCAGAACTGATTTTATTTTTTAAAATTCAAATGTATTACGTACATTTTTGAAATCACAAATGTTTTTTACACCAGCTGTTTTTTACACCACCTTAGTTTTAAATCGTGTTCTTGAACTAGTCCGTGATTAATCGTGTGATATTTTTACCAAGCCCTTCCGGAGACTCATTGACAGCGTGCTAGCTTTCGGTGGTGCTATCCCGGATTCGATTCTCGGTGGGAACAAAAATAGAGCTGTGTGATGAATGCAAAGCTCAGGCAGGCCAAGGAAGCTCAGTAGAAATTTACTATTTTTTGTTATGGCAATATAAAACGAATGCAAATTTTATCGACGTGTACATGATGCATAAATTGATTCAACTACTTGACAGTGATACTCCCATCGTTACTGCATATGTAAAATAATTAATGCGATGGATGGGAATTACGTACTTATCAGTGAAAATTTTGAGATTTGTTTTAATGTGTAAATTAATGAATAACATTGGTATGCGATCTTAAAACTTTATATCAAAATTAAAATTTTAAAACTTGCAATTTATAATGTTTTCATGCATTTCTAAGAAAATAAAAGTAAAATGTAAATAAGGCATTTCTATGAAGACGAAACCTGCATGTAATATACAATATAATATTCATGGAGTGATTTTCTTTGTTGTAATAATTTTTGAGATAAAGCACTTGCATTCAACGGCGCTCACACATAAATTTCAAGAGAAAAAGAAGACAAAAGCCTATGAAAAGGCACAGTGAAATATGGGATAAGGGCAGCATGATAAACGGTTCTCTATTGCGCGAGTTGTTTAAGACTTAGAATTTCATCAGGATACCCTGTAAGCAATGGCTCACAGTTCAGATAATACAGCTTCTTGTGCTACATATAAAGCTTCAGAGATTTAGTAGTCTTTTTAGAAATTCACGCGATTAAGGAACACTTTGATGACTAGCAAATTGTACGATTTGAAACGGAAACATTAACAATTTTGTAGGTTCTTTTAATTCACGCTAGTCGATTAAATTTACCTCTTTTCCCAACAACGAACAAAGAGGTGCTTGAACACACGGTCAAGATATTGTCAAATCAAACAAGACCAATTAAAGAATCATTTCATAAGCAACTTTTACGAGATCTTTGTTCCACAACTCTTCTCTAAGAGTGTGTCTAATAGCAGCACAGATTGAGGTAGATAGATATACAGATAGGATCCTTGGTTAGGGAAGAGATTGTTTATAAAAAGCTGAAAATATGAGGGTGGGGGCATAAATTATGGCAACTACATTACTTTCTAGACGGAATGTTATCAGATCACACAACTATATTTGTGTGATCCCTCTCGTACATTTTAATACTTATTAGTCAAGAAAGAAAATCATTTGATTTGGTCGATTCTAGAACTAGCATACTAGCAGAACTAGATACTTACGACTGACTTACATATAGGTACTAATTGAAGTATAACCGTATTAAGTATTACTTCTACAAAATATTAATGATATTTGTGCATTTTAATTGGAACATTCCTAACGCACAGGTATCGGAGTGCCTTCCATTATACAGTATTTCCCATTTTTTACGTTCTGTTTCTGCGCGAATTTCCACGCCCGCCATCGTGCACCAACTCGGATGCCCCCCCGTCGCCGCACCAATTTCCTTCCTCATTCCCCTCCCTCCGCCGTTGCCATGTCTTCTCAGTGTCATTTTCTTTCCAGAGTCGCCACTGATCCTTTCTCCCCCGCGTATGCCCCGACCCTCGTTCACCGCTCTCACCCCCTCGCCTGACCCTCTCCCCACCACTTTGCCCCTCCCCTTTTCCCCATCCCCTCGCCGAATTTCCTAGCCCCATCCCCTCGCCCTACCCCCACGCTTCAACATATCGTCCCACCCCCTCGCTCCACTTCCTCGTCCCTCTCGCCCAAAACCCTCACCCCACTCCCTCGTCACACCCCCTCCCCCAACCAAATCTCATCTCTGCTTCCTCCAACTTCCCCAAGCATTCCACCTCTTACCCTGGCCATCCCGTCGGCGCCGCCACCACAACCACCACCGCCATCGCAGGCCCCATCCCCAGCTCCACCCCCGCGTCCGCCCCCACCGCCGTCGCCGCAGCGGCCGCAGAAGGCTCCTGCCACCGGCGCTCAATTATGCGGCCCCAGGCACGCGCCGCGCGCCGCCGAATATTCATGGCGTCTTAAAAAGCACGCGGCCCCGCGCCTCAGCGCCCGCCACGCCCGCTGTCAGGGTAACGGCCACCGCCGGCGCGGACGAAACCTCTCCTCCTATCGAAACGAAATAATACGACAGATAACGAAACTTGTGTGGTTTCCGAGTGCATCAACTACTCAGATAATTAGTCCCATAAGTATAGTTCTATCTCGGGAGGTGATGGTATTCCTTCCCTGTTGGAACATGAGATCCGGCGTCGGCGACATTTCAGGGTTTCCTCTTGAGGTATCTCCACTACCGGGAAACGTCTCAAGTGGGTCAAGCTCTATGCTCTCTACCGGTCTCCCGTCATGTGCGGTCGTGGACACATGTACATGTAACTGTTAAGCTGGGCAAATGGTTTCTTCCATTTGTGATGCAATGCGTGTAAATGTAATGTGTGAATGGGCAACGATGATCCGACCATCTCTATTACGCTGTCTGGGGAAATCCGGAAGTGACTGAATACAGCGGCCGACCACGCTTAGACATTTTATTACAAATTTATATACGAGTTTCAATAACTGATGAGACATTGACTTCCCCCAGCATTTGAAGATATGGACATAAAGTGCGGAGAGCTAAGTAAAAATAAACCCTATGTTTTTTACATTAAATTTATTAACGTTGCCCGCTTTATCACTGCTCAAATGAGATCGATACGTATTGTTTAGCAACAATATCCGTAAATGGTAGTTTACGAATGTTTTAATGAGTAAAAGAGACAAAGAACAGAAATTTAAAGTCTCTGTAAATAATGGCTCTTCAACTTATTGCATCAACATACGCCGCGCAGGTCATTAGCTTAGTTAATCTGTATCTTTCATTCAACAAGAGAACGATTTTATTGCTAATCCATGTATTACTTCCTGCATCACAAGAACATCATCAGAAGTCCCTGAAGAATATCTCATACCAAAAGTATAACCTATTCCAGAAAAATATCCTATTTCTCAAATTCGATTTTCCAGTGGGCTTAAGACACACACACACACATCTTTGCCTTGTTTTCGACGACACGCTCTCGCGCGTACAGCGTCGAATGTGTCAAAGAGAAAGCGAGAAACTCTTTGATTTATGCGTATATCGAGCGCATTGAAAGACTCCATCCGGACATCTTGTTCAAGAGGTTCGAAGTGAGAAGTCCAGCAGTTGGCCGCCGGCCGACAACTGACCGGAAGAGAGCGCCACGCTAAAGGGAAGGAGCGAAGTAATCCAATTTATCGAGTTATCGTGAGTCGATAGCCGCTTTTGAAAGCTCCAAGTTCACATCGAGAGCGTGTCGCTTCCTTTCACACAGAGAGACAGAAGAGCAGAAGTCGACGGCGGCTTCTTTCGCCCAACGTGAATTGAGCAGCGAGAGGAAGAGGCAAATGAATTTCAATTGGAACAAAAAAATGACTCGGGTGATAAGCAGTTACTTACTGAGTCATCAATAATGTAAGATGTTTTGAATGTTTGTCAAACGTAAGTATCACTGTGAATATTACAATTGGCATTTTTTGAGAATATAAAATTATGAATTAAAGAGGAAGTAAAGGCTGGTGAAAGTGATCTAAGCTGCTTTTAAAAGACACTTGAATTTTCATTTGGAGAACGTTTTGTCTAATCTTGTAACAACAATCTCATCACGACGTAAGTTACAAGCAGTGAACAATTAAAATTTATAATAGACCATATACCATTTTTTTTTTTTCATTTTCTCAGAGCTCGTATGAGATTTTACTCATAATTGTTTGGTTTCATTTTGAGTAAGCTCTGCAAAAATAGAAACCCTGAAGAATTTGAAATTTACTTATGTTATTTAATCGGTGATCTTATATTATTACATTTCGCTTACTATTTGAAAGTATTTACTACATGTATTTTCTAACAAATTTAACGTTTTGAGACAAAAATTGGATTGATCAATACTTTGGAATCAATAAAGTAATGTAGGTTCTTAACTTAGTGAGTTATTACATTTAAAAAATTACGTCTTATTATGAATTTATTGGTGCTGGAAATAAACTTCAGTTGTATTGAGAGTAAATCGTAAACTGAAACACAAACACAAGTATATCTAGTAGATATTAGATTAGATTAGATTTATTAGAACTACAAATGGGTATGACCCGGTGGCAGTTAAGTAACAATAATTGCAGAAATTACAAGACTTACATTAATAATAAAATAATAACAATAATAATAATAATAATAATAATAATAATAATAATATAATAATAATAATAATAATAATAATAATAATAATAATAATAATAATAATAATAATAATAATAATAATAATACCGTACAATACAGTACAAGACGAAAAGCAGCATTGAAAAGAGCATTGATCGCGTTCACCGCACTTCACTTCACTACACTTCACTACACTACACTTTTTTGTTTTGAATTACACTGACCATAACTTCACAGCACTACACCGCACTACACAACACTTACTCATTTAATATCAATTACTGCTATCTTGTTCTAACTTATTTCTAAAACTTCGGACACTGAGAGGAAAAGCTTTGAAAACTGCCGCAGGTAAACTGTTCCAATCTCTAATTGTTCTATTACAAAAGGAAAACTTCCCAAGATCTGAATTTTGTTTCCTTGCTCGAATTTTGTGGGTGTGATCGCTTCGGCCGAAATAATTTGGTTTTTCTAGTCTAATCTGAATTTCCTTCCAAGCTGGTTGACCTACGTACGATTTATAAAGAGCGCAAAGCCTCGCCTTTGTTCTTCTCGTTTCTAGAGGTTCCCATGACTTTTTTGTTACGTTACGTCTATAGGTAAACTTATTCGCTTTTCTCTGTATTCTATCTAGATTTTTCCGGTGCGCCTTTCTGTATGGATCCCAACACGCAACTCCGTATTCCATGAGAGGGCGAACCAGCGTAAGATATGCTAACTCTTTGGCGTTTGCAGAACTTTTCTTTAGTATTCGCATTACAAAATGTAAAGACTTCCACGCTTTTCTTACTGTCTGATTTATATGCACCTCCCACCCTAATTTACTATCTAGATGAATGCCTAAATACTTGCATGATGAGACTCTTGGGATGATTACCTCACCTAAACGATAGTCTGGTTCCTCATAATTTCGTCCCCGCCCGAACGTTATTGTTTTGCTTTTAGATCCATTAATTCCCATGTCATTTTTTTCAGCCCAATCACGTAAATGCTCTAAATCCTGCTGTAATATTTGTTCGTCAGTGCTATCTTTGATTTTTCGGTATATAACACAATCGTCTGCAAATAAACGCACCTTTGATTGTATGTTCACATGGAGATCGTTCACGTACGCTAAGAAGAGTAATGGCCCTAACACACTTCCCTGTGGAACCCCTGAAGTAACATTTCCCGTAGTCGAAAACTGATTGCCAATTCGAACTTTTTGTTTCCTGTCCCTTAGAAATTCGCTTATCCACCTCACAACTCTAGCGTCAACTCCTGAGGTTAATACTTTCCTAATAAGTAAATTATGCGGTACCACGTCGAATGCTTTCGCGAAGTCGATTACTACTGCATCCACCCTCCCACCCGCGTCAACTACGTCAGCTAAATCTTGAAAAAGAGAAACAATTTGACTTTCGCACGAATGTTGACTTCTAAACCCATGCTGTCCGTGGAAAATCCAGTTCACTTTCTCCCATTCGCGACGAATGTACCCGGCTATTAAATGCTCCATTATTTTGCATACTACTGAAGTGAGGGATACAGGTCTGTAATTACATACTTTCGTTTTATCGCCATTTTTGAAAATTGGAACCACTATAGCTGCCTTCCAATCGTCTGGTAAACTTGCATTATTAATGGAAATATTGAATAATCTTAACAAATAGGGCAATATCGCCTCACCACCGAGTTTAATAAAATCTGTCGAGATACCGTCTGGCCCGCGTGATTTACCGTTTTCCAGTGATTTTATACGATTGCGGAGTTCCCATGCGTGGAGTTTAAATTGATTTTCTACTGGAAAATAATGAACATGCTCTTGCGCCCGTTCTGGTTTGAATACCGATACGAAATACGCGTTGAACGCATTTGCTTTTGCCTGGTCGTCGTGCAGTGGCTCGTTATCTGTGACTCGAATTTCCTGAATTTCTTCCTTATTCCCCCGGCGTCTGCGGACATATTTGTAAAAGCTTGACCAATTATTTCGTCCCGTCTCCAACATGTTTCTTAAAAATAATTCATGAGCAATTTTCTTTTCTTTTTCTAATTCCTTGTAGTATTTTTTGAACGTTATCATGTCAGCAATGCTACGATGTCTCCTATTAAATGCTAGCCTAACTTTTCTCTTTAAACGTCGTATTGCCCCGTTAAAATATTCAGGATCAGAATTACTTTTCAGTATTTTGCAAGGAACATACGTATCTAAAGCGGTTTCAACGATTGTTTTAAAAGCTCCCCATTGCTCCTCTATTCCCCCTTCTGTTCTTAGAAAATGATTGTATTTTTCTCTTAAGAAACTACGTAGCCCTTCAATGTTCGCTTTTCTATATTGCCTGACTATCGTTCCTTTTGCCTTAGGTCGCTTAATTACATTTACCTGAACTTCTACCATAACTGCTTTGTGGTCGCTAATTCCCTGAAAGACGTCGCAGGAAAGGAACATTTCTGCTGGATAAACAAGGAAAATGTCTAAAATTGCTCCTTGCCGCGTGGGTTTGTCGACTACCTGCGTTAATCCCTGCTCCCATACCAGACGATTGACGCGCGTTTGAAGTTTCCTGTCGCACACCTCTCCTTTCCAATTAGCGTCGGGAAGGTTTAAGTCGCCAGCGAGAAGAATAGACCGACCGTTTCTGTTTTCCAGCCTATCACCGATTTCATCTAAAATTTCATACCCATCGTTTGGCGGCCTGTAACAAGCAATAATTTCCACGGGATTTCCTAGTACGTCAATTTCCATTCCTAAAATTTCCAGGTTGTTACTAAACCAACTATTTCTAACATATAACGCTGTCTTAACGCAGAGAAAAACTCCACCGCCTCTTGTTTTTCTATCTCTTCGATATAATTTATAGCCGGAGCGTAAGATTTCAGAATTAGCTACGTCATCTGATAACCACGATTCTGTCCCTATCACTATATCGGCATCGCACGAATCAACTAGGTTCCAAAACTCAATGGTTTTATTAACTATACTTCGACAGTTTACCTGCAACAATCTTAGAAAGCCATTCCTCACCTGAATATATCCCGTCGCCGCCGCCGTTTCCGCCGTCGCCGCCGTCGCCGCCGTCGTCACCGCCGTCGTCACCGCCGTCGTCACCGCCGTCGCCGCCGTCGCCGCCGTCGCCGCCGTCGCCGCCGTCGCCGCCGTCGCCGCCGTCGCCGCCGTCGCCGCCGTCGCCGCCGTCGCCGCCGTCGCCGCCGTCGCCGCCGTCGCCGCCGTCGCCGCCGTCGCCGCCGTCGCCGCCGTCGCCGCCGTCTCCGCCGTCTCCGCCGTCTCCGCCGTCTCCGCCGTCTCCGCCGTCTCCGCCGTCTCCGCCGTCTCCGCCGTCTCCGCCGTCTCCGCCGTCTCCGCCGTCTCCGCCGTCTCCGCCATCACACACTTGTCCGCTGAAGCTTCCAGCACCAGTGCGAGACCCTCAGCTTCCGCTCCTATCTCCACAGCCCGCGATTCAACCGTAGCGTGCAAGATCGGCGGGCATTCACAGCGTCAACGGTTGACAGGAGGGCGTGCGCAGAACTCAGCTACTCTGGTGTAGAGGCCACTGAGCGCCGCGACGCCCCTCCGGTTGAGGTGGACGCCATCCCGGCCTAGGGCGCTCTCCGAGATCCACCCGTTCGGATCCACAAAGATGAATCCGAGCGCTTTTGCCACATAGTCCATGTCGCGATTCACCCTAGCGACTTTACGGGACCAAACATCCCGGCGGCGGATTACACCACTAAGCACTATGCGGGCGGATGGAAAGCGCTTCTTAGCTGCTACCCCAAGATCGTAGATCTCGCCCGTGAGGTGGTCAAACGAGCGACATCCCCGTAAATTATTGGAGCCTCCGTGAATGATAACAGTTTCCGGGGCTTCCACCTCACTGGCTTCGATCTGCGCTTTCAGTTGCTCCACGCGGATTCCCGGGAAGCACTTGACCTGTAGGTTTTCGTGACCCACGTGTCGCACTATGGAGTCACCGAACACAACACACTTCTTGCGATTCGTCCCTTTTCGAAGTTTCATTGCCGCTGGGCCCCTCACAGCCGATGCATAGGATTTTGTTGCCGTCGTCGCCGTTGAAACCGTCGGGGCCGGCGCGGCAGCCGGGGCCGGGGCCGGCGCGGCAGCCGGGCCCGGGGCCGGCGCGGCAGCCAGGGCCGGCGCGGCCGCCTGGGCCGGCGCCGTCACCTCCGTTGGCCGGTCTGCTGTGGCCAGCTGCACTGTCACCGTTGCGGACTCTGCTGCCCTCTCCACCTCAGGAACTCTTGCGGCTACCCTCAGATTTTGGAGCTCCTTTTGAGTTGCAGCCAGCTTCGCCGTTACCTTCAGGAACTCCTGTCGAAGACGCGCCAGTTCATCGCGCAGTCCACCTACGCCGTTACAACACTCGACGCACCTCCACGAAACGTCTACTGGTGCGCCGCGTCGCGTGGACACCGGGCCAGGATTCATTTCGACTCCACCAATAATTAATAATGTTGCTATAATAAGCAACGCAAAGGCGTCCAGAGAAGGAGCAGAAACGCTACCCCTTCTCAGCACGCACGCCACGCGGGCGGCCCAGCCGCCGATGCGGGCCCGGTACGCCTGCAGGTCGCAGCCCATTATCTCTTTACCTGGAAGAGAGAGCGATCCCCAAGACACGTCCGCTCGCTACGACGTCCAGACAAGAACTCCGAGTCCGAACTCCGAGTAGTAGCTTCCCTTAATAGTTTACCCATTCAACATTCATCCAGAAATTCATTTAATAGCATTGCGAACGCGCGAGAGACAGTAAACAAACCAGGAAGAACTCGCCCGCGCACCCGCGTTCAAAGAAGCGCGTAGTTTGCCGACAGCCGCAGGGAAATACGAGCTGCGAGGTGTTTACGCTGTGGGAGCGCGTAACTCATCGGTGGGCGGTGCGATGACTGCGATGGTGAGAGGGCGGGGCGAGGCAGGGGAAGGGAGGGGGAGCGCGGGGGGGGGTTGCGGTGCGACGACTGCGTTGGAGAGAGGGTGGGGCGGGGTGAGGAGAGGGTTGGGGAGAGCGAGTGGAGGGACGGTTGAGGAGGGGGAATGGTCAGCGGAAGGGAGTGGGGCAACCACTGAATTTAGAGGGTGGCGGGCGGGGGCAGGTGGGGGGAGGCTGGGGCGGACAGGTGAGGGGGAGTTGGGGAGGGGGAAGGATAGCAGGAGGGAGCGGGGCGACATCTACATTCGGGGAGGCTGAGGCAGGCAGGTGGAGAGAGAGTTTGGAAGGGGACCGTGTAGCGAGAGGGAGGTGGGCGACTGCGTTGGGGAGGGGGTGGACGGGCAGGTGGGGAAAGGGGGATGGGCAGCGGGAGGAAGCGGGGCGACGACTGCGTTGGAGAGAAGGCTGGGGGAGGCGGGTGGGGAGAGGGTTGGGGAGGGTGGGTGGGTGGGGGAGGGTTGGGGAGGGGGGATGGGGAGAGGGTTGGGGGCAAGGGAAACCGGGAGGGAGCGGGGCGTCGACTGCGTTGGAGAGGGCGCTTGCCGCCAACCGAGAGTCGAGTAGCGGGAGCGCGAATGGTTTACAGATGAAACGCGAGCTATCACAGCGGCGGCGGTGATTAACAGCGGAGGGAGGGGGTTGGAAGCTTCATACGACGCGGAGGGCTGAGGCAGCGAACGTCCTGGTTGGGGAATATTCGAATGGTGTGGTGCCTGTGGCGATTCAAAATGGGTGTTTGTTTTGTAAACATACTTATGGTCGCTGGGGGTATGATGGATCTGAAGAAATCGTACGCTGGGGCAGAAACATGAAGGAGATGGACACGTTTATTCAGAAATATAAGAAAAGCCCTACAAAAGCGTTTAAGAATTGAACGAGCAAAAATAAACAGTAAAAACACGAAACCTCTTGAGAAGTAGCATTGAAATATAGGTAGAAACGCATTTAGAAGAAGATTCGGTGACTCGAAGTGTAATACACGAATACCAGGTGATTAGTGATTTGTGAGGCTAGCGAATTATGTTTGTTGAGATGGAACGAGAATTATGGTCAAGCAGGTTTGAATGAGGTCGTCAATGAGATGTGTCATGAGAAGGTTTGAATGAGGATATTGGTGCAGATCGCTGTTCAGCGCTTGGCGTGGAAGGAGGATAGTGCGATAGAGAAGGAGAACACTTTCAACCGATTGCCCTGCGTCTACCGGGTATAGTCCAGTCAGATTCTCGCAAGTCCGTGTGATCATTGTGCCTGTAGAAGTTGGTTCTCTTTCTTGGATAGTCCTTCATGTGAATTTATTGATGTAAATGATTTTTATCGTTAAGAGAAACTCTCTCGGTCAACTTATTTTAAACGCAAGCGAAAAAATGGGTTTCGTTTATCGAGTGCAAGCACAAGGAATGCTACAATTAGATATTAGAACGCCGGCTGCTGTAGTTGCCTTTTCCGCGTTGGACGACAAGGGAGAGAGAGAGCATGCGCGAGCCAGGCGCAAACCACTGTGCATGGTTCTGTAGCTGCTATGTGGCGGAGCGGCAAAGGAAGAGAGATTGCCATGATGTGGACAGTGGAGGTGGCTGTAGATGGGTGGCGATAAGGCAGAGGCATTGAAATTAAAAAATTACAGATGTTTAGACAAAGGGAAAGGGTTCACTGACTTATGAAGTAAGCGGGATAGCGCCGGCTGGAGGATACCGAAGGTTGTCTCTCATCAGACCGTGCGACATTTGAACTGAAGAAGCACAATGGAAGAAGATCGGCGTGACAGTGATCTAGAATGAAATATTGTTCTTGTTACAATCTTGTTACAGGTAACTGTGTCAAAAGAGCGAGACTTTTTGATGGACGGAACATAAACGTTAGGAGGCTAGCACTTGGTATACATCGTGAGAGGTATGAAAATAATTTTTGCCCCGTTTCCTTGAAAATGTAAAAGTTTCAAACTGTGACGGCAGAGTCTGCTACAAACCCTTAATTACTATAATTCCATATTTTGTAGATTCGAATTTGTTTGATTAGAGCTACCCATCAACAATATATTTATACATGCACGCACACACACAAACACACACACACACACACACACACACACACACACACACATATATATATATATATATATATATATATATATATATATATATATGCATTGTTACAAACATGAAGTTACATCATGCAAATATATTGCAATATATAGTTAGCAGGGCATACTGCCGTCGAATATTGGAAATATCCAATTATCCATTTCCATTTATTCTTATCTCCTGACTCGTAACAAACACAGTACAAGTAACATTAATACACTCCCTAATTCTTGTATAGTAGCGTTTTCCGAGTGAACTCTTACGTAGCAAACTATAAAGGAGTTTGAGCAACAGAGTCTGAAAAGTAGGTTCATATCGTATACGATATAGTGGTTCACGCAGTGCAAAAAGTTTCCAATAACTCTCGAGCACGTTAGACAGGTGGTGTAACGCGAGAGGCTGTCAGGGTTGGTAGCCACCAGGAAAGCAACGAGGGCGGCACGATGGCCTGTCATGCGCACATTTGTTCGTTCGCTCGGTTAGCCCCGGCCGGAGGGGGCGGGGGCGCGGCGGCGGTCTCGGCGATGAAAACGGGAACTTTATCGATTGTCCTCTCGATTAACGCGTTCACACCTCCGCGCCGCGCCCGCTCCCACGCACCTCCTGAGCCCGAGGCTGCGCCGGCCCCTGAATCACTTTCGCACTGGAGAGCGCAGCTGTGCACAACCTGTGGGCCAGCCCGTGTACGAATTTTCTGCGGCGTAAGGGTGTCAGAAGGAGAACCATAACTAAACTTTGGATTGATTGATTAGCGTTTCCGGGCTCGTCGACTGTTAAAGTGATTTAGTCCCTTAAATGTAGAATATGTTTTTATTGCGAGAGCTGCGAGCGGAGATCTCTTGTATGGCGAGGCCCGGCTCCAACCTAAACGTCGGCTCCCAGATATCTCCCAACAGCGGGGCTCCATTTGAGATAAACTCTGTCCCGACATGTGTGGTAGTGTATCGCATCTATATGTAAGTGTGTGTAAATAAGGGGGGAGGATAGATCAAAGAAGAGAAGTGTAACTTCTTGGATGTTCGGGAGACGCCGCATCGTTGGCTGAGAGGCTGACATTTCTCCTGTCATGTCGCAGGCTTCCTCAAGGCTGTGACCTGAGAAAGCCTGCGACATGAAGGGCGATACATTGGCCTCTCAGCCAACGTCGCGGTGACACCCGGACATCCAAGAAGTCATGAACCTTGTAAACTTTCGTGTACAAGGAAGAGGAACGAAAGATCGCGTGCGAACGATGGCTTGGTTGTTAGGGTACTGCTGCGGCATTCACCTGATGTTGATCACAGAAATCAGAGAAAACGAACGATCATAGGAGCCGGCTGCTAAAATTCTCCTCCTTAAAGTGACTGAATTCGACACAGCTATGAAGCTATAGAAAATCCTGCCACCGTCGGGTACTCGAACCCAGGACTTTCCGATCAGAGGCGCTGCGGTGACATCATTTGACGTTCGGAGCTTGGAAATTAGGGTTTTTTGACTTCCACATTTCTTCAGGGAACGCTTAAGGACGTCCGGTGTTGTATTGTAAAAGAAACTATAGCCCAAGGAAGCGAACAGGGAGGCGAGGAGTCAGTTGATGAGGGTCTTGTGGCACCTGGGCGTGAATGATCCTCCTCTGTAGAAAACAAACAGTAATTTAATTACTTATCTGTCCGGAAGATATCGAGCATGAATTTCACTCAGAAGTTGCAAAAGTTCAAAGATTATTTCAGCGTCTTCTTACAAATACAATATTGAAAATATATTTTTTCTTTAATAAAATCTGTTCTTCAAATACATAAATTTAAGGAAGGTCATTTCGGAATTAATGAATAATCGTGTAGTTTTTGCACAATTTTTACATGAAATTAATGTAACTTACAAGTTTTCCCCAGATGTGGCTCCAAATGTTTTCTTCAATTTTTTTTCACGGAATAAACAAAGTTCCATTATAGAAATGTCGGAGGTTGTATATTCGTTGAACACTCAGAATTTTCAAAAATTGCAAAAGTAACAATAATGCAAGAAAGTTGATCTTCACTAGTTTCACGTTATGATATTAATTCAGAATATACTCGTAGTATAATAAATCGCATTATTCTGTTTGTTTCTCTGTAATTAACATCGTTACAGTTTCAATTTAAATATATTTTCCTCTATAGAATTTTTTGCGCTACTGGGAAATTGCATAATTATACTATAGTTGTAGAGAAATGACATGACAAAGCTCTGTAATTGGAGAATTCTCGTGCAATTGAACACCATAATTTTGTGAAACTGATTTCCGCCATAATTATCTGAAACAGATTTAAACGTCCTAATAACAATTACTGCAATAACCTTTATCGAATTTCCTGATGTGTATGGCCCTTATATTACGAGTGTCGACAGCGTTTCATTGATGTAAGTGATTGAGATTTTTATTAACAAGCATGTCAGTTCATCATTTATGCGGGTAAAGTTGAATAGCTACGTATTTTGAGAGGAAATAACACGATTGGATGAATGATGAAAGTGGATTTAACAATTATATATATAAACACACAACATGTATGCGAAACCCTTACGTCTTGAAATAATGATTAACTACACCTCATATATTATTCAACTATTGAAAAATTCAATCACTTCGTGGATATTGAAGTTCATATTATTTAATATTTCTCATTACTAAAAGAATCATTGTTTGTTAGGAAAATGACATTTCTTAGATAAAGGACTCAGAGAAATGTTATAATTGCAATATCAAGTTGGAAATGCAAAAGTATGTTTTTGAAAAATGAATATACCAGGGGCTAAACAAACGTATCAATAATGACTAAATTTCTTCGAGAAAAGATATACGTTCCAGATAATTGGGTAGCTGAGATGTTTTTGTGAAGTAGAGAATATCGTAGCATACGTGAATAAAATAACATGCAAAAGCGTACATGGCGGCAAAATCCAAAAGTTGACAAATTCAAATTCTCACCTCGCACTATATCCTACCATTGTCCATTATGCATTGTCACCAATTATTATTTACACTTTGCTTCATGTAACTTGTAAAGACCCATAATAGAAACATAGATTAATAGATATAAAGCTTTATACTCGCTCTCCCGCAAAAGAGATTAAATAAGAGCGGGACTGTAATACAAACTGAGTTAGCAATCTTTTTTAAATCGGCAATGGATGTGGAAAAACCTGGTTTGTGAGAACAGGGCGATAGAACTGTAATCACTGCAAGCAAATCTACCGTATCGCGGCGCTGTCATCGCCAACAAATGATTCGTTAGCGTCCTCGCTCTGTGCCTTTATGTTGCCATTTATTATCCTCCCCTCTCTGCCTCTACCATACTTTTTCCCTTTTACTGTACGCAAAAATGCCCGAGTCACTAATTGAATTGAATTGAATTGAATTAATGCCTTATTTTACGTGGCGAGACTCGGGCCATCAGGTCCGCTCTTCCGTCTGACCACGCAAATTTCGCTACGCTCCTTTCACCAACTAGCGGAGAAAGGAGGTATTTCTTGGGCGAGAAACTGGCGATTTGAATTTTGCTCAGAGGCGTCATTTGGGCTTGAGGACCTTTTACATGCAAGTAAATCTACTAACATGGGACAGCCGGCTTTACTTCCCCTCCGAAGGAAGGCGTACGAAGGATTTTTTCGCCCTAATTCTAACCCTAACTCTTTTTCGCCCTTCTAACTAATCTCTTTGCAGTTCCTCTCACGGGGGAGCCTAGGGTTCGAGACCCGCGGTAGCAGGATTTTTCGACTCCAGCTAGATAGCTAGGTGGAATTAAGCCACTGCCTGGAGGAGAATGAGGCAGGCTGTTCTGATTGGCAGTCATTCGTAGTTTCTACGATCAACACAACGGAGAAGTACCCTTACCAACGGGCACGGACCGCGCACAATCTTTACTTTGTGTGCCATCATTCCTATCAGCGCGATGTATCTGTTTTCCCAACAAACGTATTTGATGTATTGAATGTCATAACTTTGCGATCGATGAGAAGTAAAAGTTGCTGATTTTGAAATTAATTTCTTCATTTATCTGGTTTTGTAAGAAACTTCTACTCCTGAGTCCGAAAAAAAATACTTTCCATGCATTTTAGAATGCTATGAATACTTTGGCCATTTTCAGATGTGTGTAAAACTGACAAACGGAGCATTAAAAATTCTTGCTTACGTATATGATTTTAAAATTAGACGAAAAATAAAGAACATTCGTGCAAAAATAAGAACAACATGTCTTATCCACGCCTAAAAAATGTGTTTTTGCATGATGAAGCCGAGTGCGGCTGAGACGATCTGGCTGTGGCACCGAGGGTTCTCGTGCCCTGCTTTCACACTTCTTACTCTCCTCTCCCCCTGCCACATCGCGCCGCCCCGCTCCCTCGCTTGCCAGGCTCATTAGCGTCGGCTCATAATCTGAGTTTGTTAACGCGCGCCAGTATATTCACGAGTATACTCATGAGAACTCAAACTGTACAGACTCCGCCTTATTTTCTTGTTGACTTTCAGCACACCTTTGTTGAATTTGTAGATTTACCTCGTTTTATTCAGCAGATAAAATGGTGTGCACATCTGAATAAAGTGTTCCTAATTTTAAATAATGACACCGTTTATTTAATCTTTTGTATAAGTGTTACAAACGAAATAATGGTGAAAATAAAATTATTGTGTTGCGACTGATACCGTATTTTGTGTTATGTTTTGGAAAACTAACCATATTTCAAACAAATATTAAAAAAAACCAGACACAGAATTCTGTCCTGATAGAGATTTGTTCACGTACTTTATCGAAATAGAGATCTAAGTGAAAGAGTGACATCGACATATCTGGCAAATACGGAATCGACGTGAATAGAGGTTAACACAAAACCTTTCTAGAAATTCATTTATTAATCTTGAGGTAAGAGACACTATTCCTAATGAACTTAATGATATATATGGGATTGTTCATAAATTACGTAACGAAAATTTGAAGTATTTGAATTCCCCTTCTCCTCTTTGTAATGCGCCTTTAAAGCGCACTTGGACCTTCCTAAATAATTATATAACGTTTGCGACCCCCCCCCCAAATTTATAATAGGTAAAAGCACTATGTATATAAACACAAACATTTATGATAATTAAAGTAAGAATTAGTTGGCAAAGTAGAATACACCTATCCGATTGGGGACAATTTTTGAGTGAAAAAAGGATTCAAAGTTAAGAAAATTTCTGATTAATTTATTTATATTTTTAATTTAATTTATTAATATATTAATGTTAAAAAATTAAATATAAAGAATTATTTCAGCAAATGTTAAATAGTTTTAAAAATAAATATCAGCACTGCGTGACACTAAAATATGAATATCTCCTAGCCTTACGTTATGCAGCGTAACGCTGCCTCAAACTCCCTCCCTTCTTCCTCTTTAGTGTTAGATAATTTATGGATGACAGTTTTTTCTAATTAACTATTTAAGGAAATGGTGGTTAATTTAAATATATTCGTTCGTCTTTTCCACTTGTCGTTAACTTGTGCATCACTGGAGGTTGTGCGCCTTATAACTTGAACTCGAACTAAGAGGAGGTTTCATATGCAATCGTTACCTTCATATCATTCTCGCCTTCTTTCTTTCTGTTTGTTCGCTTCTTTCTCTATTACCACCTCTTTTTGTTTACATTGCTCTCCCACCATTGATATCTTCAGTTTACTTCGATCTTTGTTCTTTATATTTGATTTCTCCATTCATTCCACGTTTGGGCCTATGTCCCACATTCTGCACAGTGTTTCTTATGTAAATGATTCACGTTCGCTCGTTTTCCAACTTGCTATGTTACTCAAAGAATAGTAAACAAAGTAAGAATACACAAACGAATAATGGATTGCCTTCAACGCTTATTTGAAAATAAAAACACCAATTCACTCCATTACAGGCAATTTCTGCACATTAAAGAAAATGAAGGTTTTTGGGTCAATCGAAATACAATACTTCTACTTCATACAATTGATATTGATTCGTTTGTACGACAATTCTTCCCTGGTCGATATCATGACCACTTATTACTTAGAAAGGTGTTTCTTTGCCACTCATTAGTGTCTGAACCTTGACAGTAGTGTAACATATCGAAATCATTCATTCTATTCGAGAGGAGTGAAAAATAGCGTCCAGCTTGTCGTGTTCAATTATTTTTATGAACTGAAAAAAGCAAAGATTTCTACAGACTTCCGTGATTAATATAGTAACTCTTGCAAATATAGAACTGCCCAATCAATCTAGTAACTATTAACTATATCAACTGCCCAGTTCTACCATAAATTACGCGGTACAGACATTTTTTCACTGTTCTTCATTTCGTATCCACAGAATTTCTTCTCGGTGACCGATTCAATCACTAAATTAACAGAGAGTGCCGCCCAGGATCACATTAGGTTTCTTGGTCGATTGAATGTAATGAAATTCAATTTCATTACATTCAATCGAACATTGTAATAAGTGTAGATTTACAAACTGCAATCAAAACTTTTCAACAATTTTTCATCTACTGCTGAGACATAAAAGAGTGCTGGAGGTCATGAGCTGCATTTTGCTAAAAAAAAAAAAAAACAAATAGGTGCACTGAACTTTCCGAGTTCGCAAAACCAACCAGTTGCGGCGAAAAGAAACATGCAGCAGATACATCATTTTCGCAAATTTTGCTTCCTTCTCTTACAATAAATCCTCTCATAAAACCAACTACATATTGAACAAAATTAGTTTGGCAAACATTTCCTATTCTTACCGTGAATCTATTTATCCCTGAAATGATACACTAGTTTACAAGCCAAATATTCTTGCGAGTTCCCTCCGCAAAAGCCCAACAAGAATGGTTATGGTAGCTCTGGTGGGGGTTATAAAACTGCCTATATTGCACTGGAGTAAGCGCTGTTGTATGGCTTACTTGATTTGCTTTTTCGTGGTCTAAAAAAACCACTTCTGGTCTAGCAAACGCGTTGAAGACGCATATTATTTCATTAATTTCCCTATTATATCCTTACAATTGCCTTCATGGACACAAGAGAATTAACTAATTCACTGGTATCTTAGAATAAATGTTACAAACTTCGATGTCATTTACGGAGAAGATAGTTACTTTTTGCAAATGAACATGTCTTGGCGCCTTTTGTACTACGAAGTCAAACTAGTGACATTTGTCCTTGACTGGTTGGCAACGTGACATGTCCTAATGTTTCGGAAGTCACCGTCCGATGTACTCAAAAATATTTCGTGTATCGGTGAAGTAACAGTGTACGATAAGTTGCCTTCCAATCAGGGGAAATCACATGTGTAACCAATCCCGTTCATGTTCATTGTAATTGGCCAAAAACTATTATATTCGAATCTAGTACATGTCCTAAGAGTTTGTAATATTTATTCGGAGTCACATTCGGACGCTCTCTTTGTTGAAAAGCAACAGTGTTTATCGTATCTTAAGTGTGGATGGTAGAAGTCGGTGATACTAAGTACTGTTATCTTACGACGAAAGACATCTCGTGAATGAGCAGCCAGAATTTTAGTAATTATTTTGAAGTCAGTTGCATATATTTTAATTACTGTATTGATATGATTAGCCAAGTGAATGCACATAGTTTTGACAACACTGCCCTTGCAACAGTGAATTGCTCGCTTTTTGGTTGAATTGGACGTTTTGAAATAATGGCTCAGGTGTTAGCGCAGTAAAAGCAATATTTCAATACTACGTAGCTGTTTTCAATAACGCGAGAAAGTTTGTGCTGTTGTAGCATCACTAGTTATATATCATAGCCATGAACAAACTAATTGTTAAACTCACTTTCCAGCAACATTACGTAGCTGTCAATATATTGATCGCACGTTATAACTGCTGGCCCACATACTCGACAATGGCCTCTCTCCCTTTTCAGCCACATCAGGAACTCTTGCGTCAGCGGTTATGGTGCTGATTGCATCGCGCGGAGGAATGTGTTGACAACAGCCTCTCTTCCTCATAGGATCTCTCGTCAGTTCCGCAAAACAAAAACGAAAAGAAACAAAAAACAAACTTGTCCAGTTCTACTCTCAGCAAACGCATACCTTTTAAAGAACTAAATTTTTATATATCCTGGCAATGAACAAACAAATTAGTAATCTAACTTCCAACTTCCAACCAACATTACATAGCAATCAATGTATTACTCGTACATCTGCGGACCCACACATTCTACCGAGAGCTCTCTCCCTTTTCATTCTCAGCGAGACAAGAGACGACGTTTGCGGCAGTATTAAGGCCCGTTCACAATGCAAACGTAAACATAAGCATAACGCATAGACGTAAACATTAACATAAGTGATGGACTGAAGTATTCACAATGTCTGTATACGTAAGCAAAATAAGAGTTTCTATTAGCTGTGAGCCATTCTAGTTTACTATTGTTTAGATGTGAGAATTGATTTTGAGGTATCGACTGTGTCCATGGCCCATATGACGTTAGTTCGTCTACCGACTTCGCTCCAATTTCGATTCTCGATTTTGAGTTAACGTACTGTGATTGGTTCACTTCTTATGTCTTACTTAAACATAAGCACAGAAGCTTGAAGCTTGCCAGCTTTTCAGTTAACGATGGTTATGCGAACGCATTGTGAACGAGTCCGCACATGGACGTAGTCCTAACTTTTATGTTAACGCCATGCTTATGTTTACGTGTGCGTTGTGAATGGGCCTTTATGGAGCTGCCTGTATCGCGCGGAGACAAGCGGCCGCGCGCACCCGGCTCTTCCTCGCTTGCTCTCTCGCCACCTTCGCACACCGTCGCCCCTTCCCCCCTTCCCCCCTTCCCACCCTCGTGCGTCTGCGCAGGCTCATTAGCGTCGGCGTCGCTGGCGAGGTAATCACGCACTGCTAATTGCCGCGCTTGCTCAGCCTCCGCCGCCACCGCCGCCGTCGCGGCCGCCTGCCACGCACACTGGGTCGAAAACCAAAACAACCGCCCTTGAGTGTTTTCTGTGATTTCTAGACTACCCTTCCAACGAATAAAAGAAAATAATTACAATAGTAGTTGTTTATGAAGTGAGTATCGTCAGATGCTATGAAACGTGTATCCTACGTTTTATCGTATTTGCAAAAAATTTAATGTACTACTATTTTTGTATTCTTATATTAAATTTGGCTGTTTTTAAGCTCTGGTACGTTTTTCGTAACAACGTTCTCTAATCACTTACTGGCGTTGAAAGTGGAATAATTCTTCTTTAACTTAGTCATCGTCAGTCATTGCCTTTTATCACTTTATTCCTTCTGCTCGTTAGATCTCAGCGGTTCCCAGACGGAAACCCGTCCTGAACCCGTCGCGTGTCTCGTGTTGTTTAATCTCCGTGACTTCATGGACCATGGTTAAGCAATTCAAAGAGCATGAGGAATGGCCTCGGCGGAGTGCAAAGTGCATATGCCTCATGTATGCTGTTATGGTGCCCGGATGGAGCCAGGAACTTATTGTAGGCAAGGGATTGAATGATCGGTGGAAAGCCCAAACACCCGCAACACTTAGGTAGACAACTATGCCTAAGCTGATCTCGAACCAACGACCCATCGAAACGAGCTCCCACGTATGCTCTGATGAGCTCGACCTCTCACTTATATTATATTCGTTTTTGCCCTAAAACAGTATTATTTCCTGTTTCTTGACCGTTCTCCTGGAAGTTTCTGTCTATTGTTTTTTCCTTTTCTGGTCCCATACATTTCTTTCTGATCACTTCCATTTTCCCTTTTCATGGCCGATGCTTTGGGCGTATTTCGCCAAAGTCGCACGTAGTGCGCGCCGTTGTCTGACAAGAGCGCCGGCGCCTGTTTCCCTGCGCTTGCCCTTTCGCGCGACAGACGTGCGCGACGCCGCTTCGGCCGCAACTCGTCCCGGAGAGGTGGCTCAGGGCACCAACTCATGTTCTTGCAGTGCCTTTGTCCGGGAGGTCCTACGTTCAAGTCCTGTCGGTGGCAGGATTTTCGGCACTAGCGTCTCAGCTAGGTCGAATTCGGTCGCTGTCTGGAGGAGCTTTCGAGGGGCCGGCTTCTAGAGTAGTTTTCCCGTGGCTTCTCCGATCAATACCAGGCGAATGCCGGGGCAGTACCATAACAAACGGACCATGCACCGCGGGAGATCTTTCCTCCCTTTTCTTTGTCATATCGTCGCCCCTTATGTACATACCTTTACACTTACATGCACTGCACAATCACACATATTGGAATCTTCGAGAATGTCCCGACTAGGGCGGTAGGAGATACCTAGTTGTGGAAAACTCCTTTAACCGACGGTAGGTCTGCGCCAGATCTCACCATCGAGGGGGAGAAGATTACCTCTACCTCCAGAGGAAAAAATGCACTACACTTATGGGACGTTAGCGGATGACGCACTCCGCATCACTAATCAATCAATCGATGCGACTGCGACCTTTGTTCCCTCTGCCACCTCCTGCCTTCGCATCGTTGCACTCAGAACGTTTGTCTTTACTGGGACAAATAGGTGTTTTTATGTTAAGTGCCCGAAATGGGTATCTTTTTCATTGTCCAGATTGAACCGTACGTCGAGGGAAAAAAATCAATCAACACATTAAAAAAAACATCCACTTCGCTCACGAAATATGAACTTTTTTCTACAAATAAATTAAAATGATAATACTCGAGAAAAGTTTGTAATTTTATGTTGGAACAGGGTATTCGATACCTTGGAGAATATTAGGATATTATCTAGTGCCATGAATGCGGAGGCATTACTAAAGGATACGAGTTATTACTTCGTTTTACTTTCATGCGTGATATAGTTTTCTTCACGGTTCCAAGACCGTTGTCTAGGTTATCCTCTTTTTTAAAGTATATTAAGAATGACTTACCTCCCATGTGGATAGAAATGAATAATCGAAGAGTGGCAATCATAGAGTTTAGGTTGTCACTATTAAAAAATCTACTCTTCGACCGTTGCGGCTGAACATTTAATCGATATATAATCTATATGCTATGATTAATCTTCATCTTTTAGTTATACGTGAAACTTTCTTCTTATATCTCTAACACCGATAGATGTTTGTCGACCAACTTCCTAATTAGGTTTCTAAGTTTCCTCTTTTCCTATTTGGATAAGTTGTTTACCATTGCCAACACGGTTTTCCATCACTTCATCAGGTCAGATGTTGTTTCCAAAGTGATTATGTTATAAATTGTACTCTCGACGTAAACTTAATATTTTTTCTAGTTTTCACTGCTGCATTATTTTAAAAATAATAACTGCATATCAATCGATTTGAACAAAATATGTATGAGATCGCGTTGCAAAATTACCTACTATATTACAAAAAATATTAAACCGAAAATTTTAAAACCATGAATTCAATCATCGCAAAAATATATATTTAAGCATTTTTTCACCCACAAATACTGTAAAGAAAATTGATTACTACCTTTTTAGAAAGTTCCACTTAAGAAACGGACTAATTATTTTCGATCCATGAATTATTAATGCGATGTCATTTTCAATTAACATTAACAATATCTGACAATTTCTTTCTTCGGTAATGTTTAAGTTAATAAAATGCCTGCCCAACAGAAACACGTTTTGAAAATAAAATTCTAAAAATTAAATCAAGAAATTTACAATTTATATTTCGTCAGAATTCAAAACTTTTTCAAACTATTTCTCATCGTCTCAAGGAAAACACTAAATTCATAATGCATAACAGTCTCCTACGCAGTAAGTACATAAAATAAAGTTAATAATATTACTGCGTCCATTGTAAAATTTGTTTCTAATTCAAATTCTTACAGAAAATGGTGCATAGCCAAGAACAGGTTTCTAGAAAGACTAATATACGAAGAGAATAGTAATAAGAATCGAGTTACATTCATGTAAATTTGAAGTGTTTTAACAAAAAAATGCCGAAGAAAAAATAATATTTATGATTCAGTCGCAAGAGTCTTTCTACCATTCTTTACGAATTTCAAATGCATTTGCATATTGATACATTCAGCTGACATAATATGTGCTGACGTTACTCTCCAGCAATTTTAAATCCTTGTTCTTAAATATCAAACATTAAGATGAATACGTTCAAAGGTAAATTTACCACAAAATCACCTCCCAGGTGGTAAGGACTGCACTGGCATTACGTCCAGCTCTGTCTGCCTCGCATGCTCCGAGCAACGCACGCCTGGCGCCTCGCATGCTTTACGTTCCCGAGCCCTGCGTAACCTCGCACCTGTGTCTGGCTCCCTCCCCTTGTCCCCCTCCCACCACATTACCCACCGACGAAGGTAGGGCGCAGGGGGGGATACAGAGGGGCTCGAGTTACCCACCCTGCGCCCAAGTCCCCGCCACCCCTCCAGCGCCCCGCCTCTGCGTCTCACCACTAAACTGCGCCCCCAAACGGAGTTCGCTTTCCCTCAGCTGGAGCACGGCACTTGTAATTACAGCAAGTTGATCTCCGCTCTCGTTATAATAGACTTGTTGCTGATAGGTCTCATTAAAATTGTTGATCTGGAGCGAAGTATTGATGAGAGTTGGCTAAATGAGAGACGTAGTTATACTAAAGCACTAAATGAGAGTAGTTAATGTACCCTATTAAACTGCTGGAGAGATTTTAATGATTTACGAACATCGCGTTCTAAACTATATCTCTATCAAAAGTCAAAACTTTCCAATACGGTGAAAATAGCAATGTAAATCGTTATATTGCCATTTTATTTATCTATATATTAGATATTAATAATTAATCTATAGATTAATAAAATATCTAATATATACTATATTATATATTAAATATTATATATTAAGATATTATATATATAATATATTAAAAGTTTGTTCAATGAAATATTTGCAGTAATTTTTCATATTTCAGGTCTCTGAAGAAGAAGATTTCTTTACAGCAGAAATTACACATTATTTTGTGTCATCATCGTTGTGCTGATGATAGACTTCATGATCTAAAGAATACTCAATGTATAAGTTTATTACAATAGAGAACGAAGAAAATTGAGATAAATAATCAGCATTTTTATTTTATTTTCTGTCCTAGAAATAACAAATTTATTTTTCGTATCACCATGTTAAACTTTTTAGAATGTAAAAATTAATGAAGAAAAATTTGTTGTAATGTGTTCATCTGAAGAATACGTTTCTAGTTTACGAAGCACGAGTAATATTGTGATCCGCAACGTTACTAGTTATGATATAAATTGTATGGTGTATAAAAACATAAAATAGAATTGTTATATAAACGCGAGTTTTAATTACTCTTCTGTTTCAGTGATAAAAGCAATTTAAGGAAAAAGAAACGATTAGAACTACATGTTAGTGAGAAAAATCTCATCCTATACGTATTGAACTCTGTCATTCAATATAAAACCGTCGTTATAAATACTTGAGCATGAATAACAACCATACATATAATGTAAAACTTACTGTGAGAAGATTACCAACATTCGTGATTTTATGAATTCCTGAAAGCGATACTTGAAGCGAAATTTCTTACAGACATACAAACACATTTACTGAGAAAAACAGGCCACATCTTTTCCTGCATCCCTCCAGGTCCCTCTTTCGGGTCAACCAATTGACTAATTTTAAATTGCCTGTTTCGTCGCCCGAATAATATATCTTCTCCGGTAGATGGTGCAAGGGGCAAAGCGAAATTTCCTTCGTCAGAAGGTAGAGCAGGCCTGATGACCTGAGTCTCCCCACGTAAAATAAGGCTTCATTGAATTGAATTAGGGAGTGCGAGCGTTTGGGCGTGGGGTTGACGTGGCTCTCTTCTTGGGGCAAGAGTTGGCCTACCTGCGCGCAGGCGGCAGTCGCGGCTGACGATGGTGCCGACGGGGTTGGTGGCGCGGCAGCGGTAGGTGGCCGCGTGCAGCTCGGGCTGTAGTCCTCGGGCGGAAACGGCGGGAAGTAGAGGCTGCCGTTGCCCAGCAGCTCTCTGCAACACACGGGAAAACACCTTTCCTTAGTGAAAATAACCTTACGAGAGGCCAATTCAAGCTAAAGGTTTTGTTAATTTTTTCTCCGAAGAAAATAAAAATCACGACTATAGTATACGTTTTTGCTTATGTTAAGTAGTAATAATCAATAAGGTCCTCGGTGGCGTGCTCGCTTTCACGGAGCAACCCCGGGTTTGATGCCAGGCCGGGGCAAAAATATCACAGTGCGTTTTTCCTTACAAATGTCCTATTGCTGTGTGGTGATGAGAAAGCCCACCCTAGGGCTGCGAATACCAGTATATACGGTGGAGGGATGTTTTCGTGCAAACCACACGAACCTCTTATCCCATGGCCGAGTGACTGGGCCACCGGTGGTCGGTCATGACTCATATCGGGCTGTCGAGCCACGAAGAAGTCAGTAACAATTGATAGGAGTACCTCAAATATAAAATATGTGTGTCAAGAAAATGCCGCGTGGAATTCACAGATATTGTTTAAAGGATGGATGACACAAGGAAGAAAGAAGAGAAGGAAAAACTTGATAAGTACGATAGTGAATGAAAGACACTGATAACAGGCGAAATACAGCAAAAAAGATCTAGACGTTAATGACCTTAAAAATATTTGCAAATAAAAATAAATAAAAAGTAAAGCAATAATTATTATTGCTATATTTTTTACTGATTTTCAAATACCATCGTAATATCTGCAGGAATGCGACAGGTCTGAAACAGTATGGTATAGCGTCAAGAATTACAACCAATTCGATTTTATTTAATTATGCCCTATATCTTTGTCTCTGATTTATCAAACACTAAGCACGACCATAAATTTCAATCGCCAATAGTAAAATTTCTTTATCGCTTTTGGATGAAACTAACTTTTCTTCTCTTAACTCTTCCACTCTAACGTTAAAAAAGGTATAATTGCTAAGCGGCAGATTGTAAAGCTTGACGCAAAAATTGACTTCGAGAGCGTCTTCCCACATGGGGCCACTCGTTTTCCCTTGGAGCCGAAAACAATTTGCCTGAAGCAGCGCCCGGCATCGCCTCAAAGGCTGCGCGCCGCCTTGGGCTTGGGAGGAGCTGAGCGAGCGGGGCGGACGGGGCGGGCGGAACGGAACTGGCCGGGGAAATGCGGTTCAGGGTAGGGAGGGGGAGGGGGGAGGGTCGCGGCGGGGGTGTGGAGCGGAGTGAGGCGGGACAGGGTGTGGTGTGGTGTGGTGGGGGCGGGCCAGGAGGGACGGCGTGACGGGGGGCTGCGGGGCGGGGCTAAGAGGGGGAGCGGAGAGGGGGCGTGGCGGGGAGAGGCGGAGCGGGCGAGGTGGGGAGGGGCGGGGCGGGCGGGACAGGGCAGGCGGGCGGGTGGGGCGGGCGTTGCGAGCGGGCGGGACGGGAAGGTGTGGGGTGGGGTGGGGTGGGGTGGGGTGATGTGGGGTGGGGTGGGGTGGGGTGGGGTGGGGCGGTGCGGTGCGGTGCGGTGCGAGGTGGGCGGAGAGGGCGGGCGACATGGGGAACGAGGGGGCGAGGAAGATCATTACATGCAGCGCCGGCACGCGTCGCTCGCCGTTCCCAGGTGGTAGAAGCGCGGGCGGCGGCGGAGGCGGAGGCGGCAGCGACATCGCTAGCGAGAGGTCGACGGCGCGACGCGGCACCGTGCGAGAGTCAGGGGTGTCGCGAAACTCCCAAGCTGGAGACAGGGTAGACGGCGCTGAAGGAAATACGCGTTTCAGTGGAATAAAGTGAGGAACAAAGAAAGGAAAAAATGAGAGAAGGAATCGGCTAGTTCAGGAACACTTTGGGGAGATGTCGGAGGGGTGCCGAGGAGGTGTCAGGGAGGTGTCGCAGAGGAAGTGTCGAGGAGGGAAGTGTCGGGGGCGAAAGTGTCAGGGAGAGAAGTGTCAGGGAGAGAAGTATCGAGGAGGGAAGTGTCGGGGACGAAAGTGTCAGGAGAGAAGTGTCAGGGAGAGAAGTATCGAGGGAGGGAAGTGTCGGGGACGAAAGTGTCAGGGAGAGAAGTATCGGAGGAGGGAAGTGCCGGGGACGAAAGTGTCAGGGAGAGAAGTGTCAGGGAGAGAAGTGTCAGGGAGAGAAGTATCGAGGAGGGAAGTGTCGGGGACGAAAGTGTCAGGGAGAGAAGTATCGGAGGAGGGAAGTGTCGGGGACGAAAGTATCAGGGAGGAGAAGTATCGAGGAGGGAAGTGTCGGGGACGAAAGTGTCAGGGAGAGAAGTGTCAGGGAGAGAAGTGTCGAGGAGGAAAGTGTCGGGGAGGAGAGTGTCGGTGAGTTATCGGAGAAATTCCGGAGAGGGTGTCGGGGAGAGGGAGAGAGTCGAGAAGATGTGGAGATGTCGTGTGTCAGAGAGGTACCAGGAAGGTGTTGGGGAAGTGTCAGGGAAGTGGCGGGGTATGGCAGAGGATATCGTAGGATGTGGAGATGGTTGTAGGGGAGATGTCGGTGATGGGTTGAGAACGATTCAAAAACGAGTCAAAGAATATTCCGGAGCCGAGGAAAGCTTGACGGAAGGGAACGCGTTGGAAATTACAGTAATGGGGATAGAAATTGGAATGGGTTGCGCGTAATAGGAATGGGGGATATAGAATTGGAGAAGAAAGTGTGTTTAGTGAAAGAAAGATTCAATATGAATTCATATATAAAACGAGGTTGGAGTCCAGAACAACAGAGAGATGAAGGAGAGGCTAATCCATCCAGAGGTGTGAGGACTAGCAGAGCAGGGGTTGTGAGGTGCCGTGGGGTTGAATCCGAGTCAGGTGTTGAGTTTGTCGACAGCGGAGAGGAGCGCGCCAACAGGACAGGGCTTTAAGGGCCAGGGGCGAGGCGGCAGCGAAGTGGGCGGAGGGAGCGAGGGGCGCCGGCCGCCGAGACAGCTGTGGCGACAGGGCTGGCCCACGCCGACGGCGCTGCACCGCCTTGGTGCGCGAAGACGCTTCGGGGGGAAGCTTTGTCTAGCAACAGTGGTCGGAGCTTTGAAGGTGGAATGCAAACATCCAAGATGAACGGCTTGTAAGTGCTTGGCGTAATTTACAAAAACGTTCCATTAGGGAAACTATAAGGCGGCTTATACGAGCTGTAGTGGGAAGAGTTTGTACGTAGTATCTATGCACATAAGTAGTTATTATATATGAATGTATGAATTGTTATGTAGATAGAAATATTGGGTATTCAATGACAAAGACACGAAAACCGTGTTTCCTGGTGAATTGGGATGGTACGATCACCCAAATTTCGAATCCAATTAAACGGTATAACATTTTGAAGTATTGAATACACAAAGTTCTGGTTTGATTATTTCAATAAGTACCACCTGTTGGAAACAATATTTTATTGAACCTGCTACAGGAGCGTGTGTCTATACCAAATATGGTCCCGAAAAATCAAGGAATAAAAGAGTCAACACCGAGAGATTGCAACACTGGTTGTGGCAAAGGAAAAATCAATATAGTAAATACAGAGGCAGTCAAAAACATAAATCGTGTGTATCTACGAGGGGGGTTTAATCTTTGTGGTAACGACAACTTCGGGGAAGAGTAGGCTGAGGCGTCAAATAAAAATTAGGGACTGGGAGAAATAGAAAGAAAGCGATGTGAGACAAGGAGCGTGTAAGTAGGCGAGAAAAATAATAAGTAGGACGGGGGATAAAATCGACGCATTACGAAGAGACCGTATCAACCAAGAATAACATTCGTATTGACAATAACAACGTTAATGGTAACATCCGTAACATCCGACGTAAATAAAAAAAACAGTGGTATTCCCAGAATACATAAAGGAAGATTAGAAATAGGAGATAATTTCTCAATGAGACACGTGCCCGGGTAATCTTGATTCGCGGAACGATGAACGGAATAAGGGAGGCAAGAGAGAAAGACGAACGAGCAGAGGCGTGAAGAAGATTCGGCACAGGGGCGGGGTGCGAAGGCAAGATGAGAGTATAAGATGAGGTGAAACGTCGACGAAGGAGACACTGCTCAGAATGCCTCATGAACTTTGCTGATTTAGTGCAGGGATGTCCAAATAGAATCAAAGTAACTTTATTCTTTTTTTTTTTTGCAAGTGATTTTCTAATCTCCTCTGCCTCATTTACGGTTTTAATTTCCCCCCAAAAATGTACTTAGCAAATATTAGTTCGACCAATTTATAAATAGGTTTTTGAGAAAGCGAGTTGAAATCTCTTCTCAAACTAAGAGCTATTTCAAAGGAATTTATTCAACAAGTTTTTTTAACAACATTTATTCAACCCGTAAAGAGCAATTGGAAACGACGCCGTTATCTCCTGGGGTTCCCAGTCGGTCACCCAACCAGGAACTCGCGATATCTTGAATTCGCTTAACCTTCGTGATTTCACGTAGTTAACCAATTGGTCCAGCGACCCCGGTTTCGCGGTCGTGGCCTTTCAGTAGAACCATCACAGCATTCGCATGGATGGCCAAAGGAAACCGCGAAAGCCCCGGTCAGGAGAGCCTGCATGGAGATTGAACCCGGGCCTCCCGAATACAGACTCAGCACGCTACGCCTTGAGCCACTTCGCTCGGTTAAGATACTACTGTTCAATTTTAAATCATACGTGTCATTAATGGTACGTTTCTTTAACGTTTTTACAACATAATATGGCAAGTGCTTTTGTCAGAGTTCTCGTCGAATTAATCCCTTTGTTCTTTAATCTAAACGCTTGATCGTTGTTTTTACGTAATTCTTTCCCAAAGTAATTCTTTCTTGGAATTTCATTGGAAGAGTTCGCTTAGACAAGGCTTTCTTCATAAAAATACAAAAGTTTCACTCAGTCTTGTTTTAATTTATGCAAGTAACTTTATAAGCAGACTAAATTTAAGAGTACTTTTCGGAGGCAATCCTTTTTCAAGCCAATGCTGTACGAAAGTAGAGGTTTGGAAACCCCTGATTAAGTGCAGCCCGTCCTCGCGCTGCGAGTAACGAGCCCCTTGCTGAGTCTGCCATGACCGCTCACCTCACTGGCGCGCGCGAACGTAATTTGCAGTCCAATTCAGGGGTACCCAACACTTTACTAGGATGCCAAAAAACGTTCGAGAATTTACAAGAAATGCTTCAATGCTTATGCAGTATTTTTACTTTAAAGTGTAGTGTTCGAGCTGAAAACAACCGAGACTTCATAGACTCTCATCGACAAAACGTGATCTTGACAAATCTTGACATAGAATAAATGTGCTTTTCTAAAAGACGAACAAGTGCATAATAAGAGATATTACATTATATAGAAATGCAGTGATTTAAGTCGTTATTTCTCGATTATATACATTCACGAAACACGAAGTAAGTATGTATAAGAAGTTTGAGAAAGCATGCGTACGCTGTTACAAAACATTGCTAATTAAATACATAAACAGATTTTTTATTTTAACAATAACTTTACATTTTCATACTAAAATGGAACGCTTTATGAGAGTAAAATAAACGTTAGTGTGGCTTTGATAATATATTGACCACCTGTTAATAGATAAAATTAACTTTTTTAATGTATAGTACATTCTATTTCTATTAATTTAATAATATATTCATAGGTGTATCCGAAAATACAGTAGATGGATTAATTCTAGCAGTTCTTCAGTTATGAATAAGAAACAATCCACGTTATTGTTTCTAAAAGATTCTCAACATACGTATATTACTATTTAAGTAGTTGCTACTTCACAACTCAGCTCTTCCTCGTATTACGTATTAACTGCGCTTGGAGTAAATGCGAGAGTCTGTTCCACAAGCACATCAACTTCTTCCGCACTGCCTGCAACCGAGAAAAATGAAGCTGCCGCGCGTCCATTTTTCACGAAGTTAAAAATTCGCCTTCCTTCTCAGACGCCACGCGGACGTGCGAGAGAGGAAGATGGCCACAAGTTAGTTGTGATGAAGCCCACCAGGGCGCTTGCCTGTTCACCAAGCGACGAGCCGACGAGACCGGAGGATGAAAATTCATTTCTTCCTTCTCTCTTTTTCTTGGAAGTTTGAGTCTTCAGAAAAATGATATAGCCACACACGAGACGTGCCGACAAGTATATCAATATAAACTTCCGATGTTTATGACGTTTATTGATGGTTTTAAAGTGGTTTTCTTTTAACAATCTTTACTCGATGGCAGTTAAACAATGCGTTGTGGGAATCAATGTTGTAGAGATAAAGGTTTGAAAGATGTATACTTATTCAGTTTGAAACTTCTAGAACATAAAGCCTGCTTTATCGCTATGAAAACCCTGGATACTTTTAAGCCCTATAGAAAGAACTTAGCGTAGCAACTTCTGTATTCACGATATTCTTTTTACCTCAAACTTCTAGCTTAATCGGGTATTTTAAGATATTTTGTATATAATCTCACTGAAACAACGTTTTTTTAAACTTATTTTCTAACAAGTAAAATACATTATATTGATTATTAAAAAAAATGAAAATACATTTCTAGCATTTTAAACACCAGCATATAAATCAGAGTACTGAGATAAGCGAATGAAAAGTAGTATTAAAATATTTTCAGTATAATATTCAAAAAATAGTATAATTCCGGTCATTCGTCTTAAAAACTATAGCTGGCAGATGTGTTACTTGAAACAATGGGATAAGTACATTATAATATTTATTTACTGATTTCTCTCTAAGGAAAAATAATTGTAATCAGCATGACATCTAAAAAGTACCTTTGGAAAATGTGTTGCAGTTTCGAATACTGTACGCGGCTGGAGTCTTTTCATTGGCATTCTACTCGCCACGATATCAAGACGAACATTAGGAAGCTAATGGACACTTTGTGTGCTGAACGTGCCGTCAAATAAACGAATAAAAACCCGGTGGAATGAAAAGTAGCGTAAGATCGATTACTAATTCTAAAGACGAGCACAGCAAAGTATTCATAAATTTCGTTTATCACTCTTTCGGGACCCAAAAGACCAGAGGCGCCCGGGATATTCTACATCATTTACAACTTCAGTGCACAATGTTTGCAGCGATTCATCTTCGCCGTATAATTTGACGCTTCCTTTAATTATTTCACATACAAATAGAGGGCGTTTCATGCATATGCCGGCGTTCAAACAGTCCCCACCTCCCAACCCTAGGCGACGCACCCTGTTTTCACCGTCGCTTTGTAAATCCTCTCTTTCAGGAGGGAGTACAGCGGCTGCCGTGTTTGCCGGCGCATGGAAATAGAATGATCCATCTTGTGCCCCCTCCGCGCCTACGTGTCCTGTCCTCCCCGCCCCTCCCCTCCCCTCCCGTCGCTCCCCGCTGCCGCTGTCTGCCGTCCAGCCGACTGCCCCCCGCCGCCGTCACCCACTCTCGCGAGAACACGTGAACATCAATCAAGAGGTTGCAGACGCTCGTTCCGGCTGAAAAATCGTTGGCGTTCTTTTTTTTCGCAACCTACGGTTCTAATTAACCCGACTTGGAACCGTGCTCCTCCTTATCTGAGTAGGTTAAAATTAGACGAGGTACGCGCAACGAGAAAAGAGCCATTCGGAGAAAGCAGACAGTGAAGGGAGACAAAAAAAGGTGAACGTCAATGGAACAAAAGCTCTGATTAGCGAATAGGATTTTGCAAGAAAGAAAACAATGGCTTTTTCGCAATAATGCATTGTTATATCGACATAATGCAACTAAATAGAATAACAAAAAGTCACCATAACGACCAGAGTCCGTTAAAACATTTAACTGTCCGCCGTTCGATAAGGATAATAATCGAAGCAAATTAGTGTAGGTGAAGATGGCGTATACATTCTCGTATTCAATGAAATTGTTTTATTTTTATGACTTTTTCTTTCAAGGTGATTTAAAAAAACTTTTTGCAACGCACCGATGTCGTAGACTTGCTTAATTACGAAAATCGGTTATTGCCGACAAACTTCAACCGCATTTATTTATCAATGTCTCTATAAAATTTACATCAATGATTCTTGAAGATCGTTGTATATTTCCTGGTGGAGAGAGAATAAAGAACATTTCATAATAAAGAGCAACGTGTCATTCATATCTTACTTTCGTTAACATTTCAAACCCCATAAATAAATACACCATACGTAGCTCATATTTAACGAGATGATGGTAAATGCGGGATGAGAAACTAGAGCACAGTAGCAGGATTGAGATGTATAGTGCACGGGGTCGTGAAAATCCGAAACCAAACGGATGGCAGGAGAGGGTCGAGAGAGATTCGGAAAGGACAAGCAGCACGAAACGGTCGGGACAAAAGAAAGTACCAGCCGGGAGGGCGCAGACGGCCGCGACGGCCTCCTCAGGTCATTGGGGGCGACGGAATGACGGAGACGACGGCGGCGGCGGCGACGAGTGAAACGCAATGCCGCCGAACAAAGAGGCAGCCCTGGGCAACCGGGCACGCCGCCGAGCGCCGATGGATGCTGGACGAGACAATGCAGCGTGGCGCGGTGGAAGCGGAGGGGGAGGCGGAGGCCAAGGCGGTGGCGGAGGCAGAGACAGAGGCAGAGATGGAGGCGGAGGCAGCGGCGACGGCGACGGAGGAGGACGCGTCAGAGGTGACGGCGGAGGTGGAGGCGGAGGCGGCAGCGGCGGCGGAGGCGGATTCGGCGGCGGAGGCGGATTCGGCGGCGGAGGCGGATTCGGCGGCGGAGGCGGAGGAGGAGGCGGAGGCGGTGGCGGAGGCGGTGGCAGCGGTGAAGGTGGAGGCGGAGGCGGCAGCGGGGGCGAAGGCGGCGGTGGAGGCGGAGGCTGAAGCGGAAGCGGAGGCGGAGGCGGCGGCGGGGGAGGAGGCTGAGGCAGCGGCGGGGGCGAAGGCGGCTCTGGAGGCGGAGGCAAGGGGCCTTCCCGGGGGTTATTGGGAAGGAAGGTTCCTCGCGTCTTCGCGAATGCGGCGTGATTTTTCACGGCGCGCTCGTATATTTCACAAGCGGATCATTCCTGGATTCAATTACGAAGTTACTCGTTGGGAATTCGAGCGGCACAGGCATCTGATTTGTGGGGCACAATCTTCTCTACTGCTCGCTGCTCCCCCCCCCCCCTCGCGCGTTCGACTCCGTCGTTCCTGCCCCCTCCCCCTCCTCGCCCACCAACCACCACCACCTCCTCCGTCGCCACCGATTCTGCTTCGCCCACTGCCACGTCTTCGTTGCATGGCGGTCATTCATCGTTACTGATGACAAAAATTGCTTCACTCTGATAATTAATTTTTAAATACCTTTAGCTGACATTGACGACGTACATACACCTTGCATTTACATCCATCTCACCTCTACCTTCTTTTGTGATTTTCCTCGCCAGTGAATCATCTGAGGCGGTCATTGATTGATATTGGGGAGTACATACGCTGTAGCTCTTTGGCTTACGCGGCAAAAAACAGGCAGAACTTAGACTAACTTACACTAACGTAACATGCGGAGGTAGCAAGAACTTAGGTCGGCAACCTCAGATTTATGAAGAAATAATTATAATTTTCTCAGTCTTGTAATGCTTATGTTTCTTAGTTTCACTGTTTTTTAATCATTCATACATTCACTCATACTTGAGCCCTTTGATACTTACAATTTACAACTCAGCCACGTACACTTAATACTAATCACTATCTACATATTTATATATTTATTTAATCTTTACAAAACCTTGTTGTATTGTAAAGATCCAACTCGCTTTTTACAGTATATATTCCAATAATATTACAGTTTCTCAGACTCGGCACTGTCCATATCTCAATATCAACGACATCACTTCCTCTTCTTGAACCACAGTACACTACCCCTTACAATACACCCTTATCCACCGCCTCTACCTTCATGCCCCCTACCGCACCTCCCTCCCCCGATGCTTCGTACTTATCACAACTTCGTCGTTCACATTTCTACAACCTCGCCCCCTTCCATATCGTGCATTCTCCACCGCTTCCGTCTCCTCTACTAGTATCTCTCCTTCCTGAATTCCTCTCCCCCCCAGAACCCATTTCATCACCCAGCCTCACATCGTCATCTCGCACCATCTCCACCTCCTCAACCCTTGCGATGTGCCACCTCTACCTTCGTTACTCTCCGGCCCCTTCCTGCGTTCCCCTTCCCCTTCCTCCCGCCTTCCCAGGAGATGGCCGCGCCGCGCGCCGTCGGCACCCGAGACAAATGGCAGAATCTTATAATTGCGCCGCGCCGAGTAACTTGAGGCGTCTGTTAGGCGTGAGGCGTCCGCCTGCGCTGCGCCAGAGGCCAAGACGAATGTCGATTATATTAATCTCCGAACCTTCATTTGCGCGCCGCTCCGGAAACGCGAAAAACGCCGCTGTTTTTTTATTATTATTAAAAGAGAGCAACGAGAGCGTTTGAGTGGTTTTTTATTGTTCCTGAACCCAATAAACTGTTTCGCCGCAGTAGATTTGCATTTATGGGCTTAATTCCTTTTATGAATTTACGGCTGAACGCGATACAAATATTGCGTGTAGTTTACGACTGATGGAGCGTTATATGTTGTTTTATGGATCGGCTTAAAACATTAGCGGCAAGCGGCGTAAAAATGCCAGGATAATTAAAAAATTTCCCTCCTAAATTTAAATAGTTCCCTACAAAAAAATAAAAATAAAAAATAAAAAAACGAACAGCGACGAAATAGTCTCTGGTGTGTTTGTTTTGGGGGAACTATTTCAAGAAATTTCCGGCGGAAGTTTACAAGCGCGTAAAGAGTCGAACGCGGAGGTGGCGGAGGGCGATTTGCGACGTAACCTTCCTCCGGATGGTGCTGATGAATATGCAGGAGGCAGTCGACGTGCAAGTTCCCGGGAAAGGGTTTCGACGGTTGCATTCGCAAGAGAGGAAGGTGCCTAGCTCTTCACTGCGGGAATCTGACACCCAATTAAATATCGTTTTCCGGCGCTGGTGTGCACGTAGGGGTCCAGGCTAATGACTGAGTCAAAGTTTGGGTTTCGGAAACGAGATTCTTAAGAATAGTTTAGTTAGAATATGAAACTTACTATTAGCTATCGATGTTGTTGATTATGGATTTTGAGAGCTATTTGATGGTTTGTGTAACCGTGCTACTGATTAAAGAGGAAAATTGGCACAAGTAATTTAATTATTTTATTAAAATGATCAAATTTTCTCACATTTTTATTTCTTCGTTGAAATGACATTAAATGTGTATTATTTTCAGAACAAACATGAGGTTGCATTTCGTTTGTAACTTCATTGCTAGTGAGATGCCTTTTTTTCTGCTTAAGCTTTCCAAAAGTTATTTCAGAATAAAAATATGTATATTCTCGGAAATAAAATGTCATATTATTTGCTTTTTTATAAATTATATTAATTAATAATTTTGTACAAACTATACAGCTTTACGATATCGCGGGAAACGGAATAATGAAATGTTCCCTCAAATTAAAATCAATTTATGTTTTTGATCTATAATTTCAAATACCAATAACTAGTATTACGAACATTGACTTAGAAAGTTGTAGTTCCAATACTCATGAGAGAAGGTGGCATTTTGACACGAAAGAAAATGTTAGAAGTTAAACAATGAATGAGAAGATGAAGATAAGATACGCAGCTCGTATTTCTAACTCCAGGGACCGCAAATTCCAAACTTTCGCTATTCCCTCGGGGTTCGTGGTTCTGGTGTCCGGTGATCTGACAGGATCCGACATTTGCCGCGCGCAACTGCTCGGGGACAACTCTGAAGAAACTCCCGATGCGTCAAGAAGAGAAGGATGGAGGTGGCTGACGGAACAGCAGAGCGCGACCAAAGCGTCTCACCGATCACGAGCGGATGTGGCAGAGCGACGCGGCTATCTCATCCGCACTGCCTCGCTTGTCGAAAAGCAACTTGCAGGTGGAGTTCTCGCCAATGAAGGATGTGAGCTGAAGTCGCAGGCGACACAGTTGGTACGACGGTGAGTATTGATGTCGCAAAGGTAATACCAGAATTGCGTCTGTTTAAGGAGCGGGGAATTGGCTGAGGGAGAAGCAGACAAGTTGAAGCGGTTGGCACGGAAAATTTGCTAGTAATTCTCTGTCTAGAAGAGTGCTTATATTCACCAAGTATCATATTCCATACAAGTCCATCTAACAGGCCATTGTGATATATTTTGAAGAATGTGTATACAAAAAATTTGTGTGATTAGGTTTCGAGAAAAAAACAAGTAGCAGAGTGTCTAGTTCTTTGCTAAAGTTTGTGAAAGGCAGAGATAAATGATAATGAAGGGAACAATAGGAGTAAGAAATGCAGTAATGTGTTAGTGAATATTTTTAAAAGTCCTCGAATAGCATTTTAGCTGAGTAACATGAAGAAGCGATATGGGTGGAGCAAGGAAATTGTGACAAGAGTCTTGGAAAACAAATAAGGGTGTAAAGAAAACGTGGAGAGAGCTACAATGAATGAAGCATACATAATTTGGAAACATGACAAAATAATGGGAAAGGTATTGCAGAGGTCATTGATAAATGAAGTGTCAGACAGAAGCTCACTTGCTAGGGTCCAAAGAAACAATGCACAAAAAAGGCGAACGTAATGCGCCTCAGCGACATTGCGAACAGGAGCGACAGGCGTTCTGATCTAACGACCAACAACCGTAACGACGGGGCATACTTAGAGGAGGGGAAAGGAGCAAAGAAGGTAGCCAGAACGCTGTAGTGGTGATGTTGTGGGTTCTATCATTCCAAAAATTGCAAATGATTGCGTTTTAATATTGCGCAATGTTACCACTTTATCACCTCTGCCGATATCAAACGTATTTTCAGGTAACGGGTTTTGTCCGTCGACTCTTTCACCATCGTTGACCCATTTCGGACTGATGTGCGACACGAATCGGGAGGGTGTAGGGCAGAACGGGGCGTGGAGGGCGAGAGTTGGGGGACACCAAAGCAGCCCGTGTAGCCCAAAGCGGTGTTTGCTTTTTGTTCAATTATTCCAAAGTTGGCAAATTATATTGCCGTTATATTGCAATTTAATATTGGCCAATGTTAACCCTTTATCAGCGGTTGCGTAAACAAACATTTATTATCACTCTTTCTTGCTCTCAAATGTGTTACGCATTTTGAGGTCACAGGTTTTGCCCGTTGAATTTTTCCTCCGCTGTTGCCCCATTTCGGTCTGATGTGCGGGGCGTGGCGTGGGTTGCGGGGCGGGGCGGGGCGGGGCGTCGAGGGGGGCGTGGCCCACGGGAGCGAGGCTTGTTGGGCGATCGCGGACGCGCGGCACGCCTGCCGCTGAGTATAAAACCGTGTCGGGCAGCGCGCGGGGCGAGCGATCGAGCGACAGCCGTCCGCAGGGAGGAGGAGGAGGAGAGCGACGAAGAGGTTGAGGAGGGGGAGGTGATGTTGCGTGGCCGGAGGGAGGGAGGGGTAGGGCAGGTGAGCGAGCGAGCATGCCCCAGAGGACTCCGCGCCAGCGAACGCCAGGGGCGACACCGAGCTGTCCAGCCCTCCCGCACGGATCGCCAACTGCGCCGCACTTTTGCCAACTTAATTTTACGTTCGAGTGACAGTGGGAAACCTTTCGCGTGGATCTATTTTTGGTAAATTTTTCCTTCGTGAAGGGGATGGTGAAGAGAAGGGAGCTAGGGTGGGGGAAATATGTCTCAAGAACGAAAACTATGCGTTTGGAATGCGCCAACTGGCAGGAGAAACTAGCAGGAAGACGAAAATCAGGAATGGTGGGGAGAAGATGAAGTGGCGATAAAGAATACATGCTGTAACCTGTATGGTGAAGAAGAAGATGATGAAGAGATGAAGATTTATGAAGAATAAATGTTTCAAGATGCATGGTGAAAAACAAAAAGATACAATTAATTCTTCATTTTTAGTATTTCTAATGATTTGAGTCTTCAAATTTCTGGCAGGTATTTGACGACCCAGTTTCACAGAAATGCCGTTTCGATTTATGAGGCAATTATGAAATGATGAATGATGATTTAGAAAATATAAGTGAGACAAGGAAATTTCACAATGATTTCTACGTCAAAAATGCAGTCAGAATAATGAACCCTCCTGGGGTATTTAATGCCTCAAACTGTGCCTTAAGTGGTTGCCACGCATTGGCATGTACTTTGTTAAAAAAAAACAACAACTAAATTTCGGAAGTGTTATCAAGATAGTCTGAATTTAAAATTCAAACTGAAATAAAGGTACACTAAAATATAATTTACTTACTTCAATTACCTCAATACTATTGGTACTACGAGAACATGTAATTCACATTTGTTTGTTTAAATAAAATTGTAATTAACATAAACGTTTATTTTACACATGTCTTAAAATTAAGTATTTAACATCACGATGTCCGCGACAATTCTCCCAAACTGTATTATTTCGCAAAAGTGAAAGAAATCTAGCATAAACTTACTTGCGTTAATAGATTTGTTGTAAAAGGCAGAAGCAAATAACACGGCTGTTTGATAATAAGTTCCTCTCATTTTTGCAAACTAATAAACTGGTCACGGACAGCGCGCGATCTTCCTTTCTCTTCTTTACCCTTTCTTCTCCCCTTATACACACTTACACCTACAAGCACTACATCAGCACACATGTAGCCTATCGCGAGCTCAGAGCTTGCCCCGACTGGAGCAGTGCCTCGTTTTCGCAGACTCCTGAAGGAACGGAAATCCGCCATATAATTGGACGTAACATGCGCTACCCATACGCGACTAATGTCCATAGTAGTCGACCCAAAACAGCGACTCACTCGCGAAATGTGTCATTGTAAACATTGAAAGAGAACCTACCCCAACGCCTTCATTGGGCCTATCGTCGAGCGCAGCACGCACATCGAGCCAGCGAGAGCGATCACCCCCGAGAGAGAGACACGCGTTGCCGGGCGAGGCGACACGGCCGCGGCGAACGAAAGACCTCGAAGTGCCTCGTTTTTGCAGACTCCTGAAGGAACGGAAATCCGCCACATAATTGGACGTAACATGCGCTACCAATACGCGACTAATGTCCATAGTAGTCGACCCAAAACAGCGACTCACTCGCGAAATGTGTCATTGTAAACATTGAAAGAGAACCTACCCCAACGCCTTCATTGGACCTATCGATGAGCACAGCACGCACAGCGAGCCAGCGAGAGCGATCACCCCCGAGAGAGAGACACGCGTTGTCGGGCGAGTCGACACGGCCGCGGCGAACGAAAGGCCGTGCGTCGCAACGCGCTGCCCGCCCGGCGGCCGGGCGGGTTTGCGCAGAGGGCGCTGTTTGTTCGGCGCGTGATTACTCATTTTAGGCTACCGCGCGCCAGGCAGAGCGGACGCGATGGGGCACGAAATTCCGCTCCCCCCTCCAACCCTACACCCACACACGAAGCACCGAGAGCAATCACGGGACGACAAACATTATCGATCACGTCGTGCGCTGTAAACTCATCAATATTCTACGGGAGCGTCCATCCTGCCAAGAACTACACGGGCAGGTGGTGCCCAGGTGGGACTTATGACGGCGCCGTGGGGATCGGAAGTCTCAGAAATTAGATAATAAAACAAATACAACACTCTTCTTACAAAATGATTCTCATAATTTGTAAATATTTTCACAACATTGATACGAATTTACCATATCAGCTCCGAAATATATTTCATAGTTTGAATTTGAATGACTTTCATTTTACAATGCACCTGCCGTATTTGTAAATTCTCTTTTTCAATACCAATTAATAGAGGGGTATTGGCGATCTGTCAAGAGAAGTGATGCTGACTCTCCTGGGCAATTATGAAACGATGGATAATGGTTGAAATAACACGTTGTGCTTTGCTAGTTCGGAATATAACATATGAAATAATGGAGTTCGTGCTAATGTATTTTAAGAGACTTTACGGCAGGCTACCTGCAGCATACCCCAACATCTGTTCCAATTCACGTGAAGTCAGGGCATTTCGTTACAGCTTTCAAATTCAATTGAATTTGACGCGTTTTTTTCCATCCCCTCGGGCGAGTGAATAACATGATTCGACGAGAGTGGCAGTCTGTTAAAGCGTAAAAAATATTACGAGCGTCCGTCACAAGCGATTTTCCGCTGCGGGCAGTTCTCGTCGAGCGAGCCACTCAGCGCGTTCAGAAATTCACGATCCCGACGGCGACCGCTCCATCGGCCACAGCGCCCTGTCGCCCCGCTCGGACGCCCGCACTTCGTCCCCTTCACCGTTTGGTTCCTTCCAGTCTCAGTTCGTCACGCCCCGACAGGTTTCGTCACGCACTGTTCACCAGCGCCTTCCGCACTGCGCTTCCCTTCGCCTCTCAACGGTGAAGATCATGCTCTTTATTATTCGGTTTCCGATCCGGTTTCCGCTATTTAATATTCGACTTGGGCTGTCGTGCTTGCTTCCTCTCCAGTCTCTTTCTATCTCTGACTCGTTCATGTGGACTGATACTTCCATATTTGCCTAATTCTTTCCAACCATTATTTGCCCCGTACATACTGAAAGCGAAACTGAATCATGCCAGAAATGTAGATTGATTTAGTGTAGCTTATAATTTCCGTTCTCTATCCTTTATCATTAACAACAGTGTTTTCGTCTCTCGTTATACACCACACCTTTCTCCATTTATATAATTACATATCATTCATTTCGTGATGCCAGATTTAGAGCAATACCTTCTTCTCACTTTCCAACACTGCTTTGTGGCTATTTCACCGCATTTACAGGTACAATGTTATTGCTTCACATGCACCGATGAATCAGTCAGAATTCGAACTTAACTTCGCTCGCTCCGCCTATCACGTTGGCGAAAGAGTTTGAAGCAGCGCGTTGCAGAACGTGAAGCCGAAGGCTTGGGTCTCGCATATGGCAAAAGGTGTTTTACATAATGTGATAGTAGTGAGTTATATTCTCATATCATCACTATCCCATACATAAAAATCCATCTCTCGATGTTAATTATTCCTCGCAGTCCATTCAATGGAAGATAAAGGAACGCGCAAGTTACTAGTGTGATCTGCTATGCCAAGAGTGGTGTCTCCTGTGGCAGGGGTGCGCCTTCGCGTAGGCACGAGGACCGAGTACGTCATTCGTCGCCATTATCACCATAGTCATCATCTCTCATTAACGTTCCTCCTGATTAATCGTGCTGTTGCTCTTCCATTATTTTCTTGCGTTTTGCTTTCTCTCTCTCGTCCGAACTCTCTCTCTGTCTGTGTCTCTCTGTCTGTGTCTCTCTGTCTGTGTCTCTCTGTCTGTGTCTCTCTGTTTGTGTCTCTCTGTCTGTGTCTCTCTGTCTCTCTCTCTCTTTCTGTCTCTCTCTTCCTTATCTTTTTCTCTCTCTCTCTCCCTCTGCCTGTCCCTTTCCATTCTCTCTTCCTCTCTTCTCTGACTGCCAGTCTTTCGTTACGTCTCTTTCTCTACCTCTCCACCTGACAGTCTCTGTCCTTCTCCCTCTTTCTCTCGTCTTCTCTATCTACTTACCTCTTTCCTACCTGCATGTCAGTTTCTGTCCCGTCTCTTTCTCCCTTCTCCTCTGTCGGTCATTCTCTCACTCTGTCTCTCTCCTCGCGTGCAGCCCGGCGCCCCCAGTCGCCTCCGCCCCGAGAGGTCGCGCCCCGTTTAGTGCCGCCTCTTCGCGCCGCGGCAGCCTCGTCAGCGCTGCGCCACAGTTGTCCCCCGGCCGGGGCGCGGCTACGCGATTGGGGTTAAGCTCCTCCCGCTAAGAGGTTGGGGAACTCGGGCAGATTGAAGCCACTGGCTCCACGAAAAAGCACAATTTTCGTACGGCGTCTAGATTATGATGAAGCAAATTGTCTAATTAGGAACAATTAGGCCACAACGTGTCTAGTGGTTAGTAACAAATAGTTAACCGTGACTGTCATTGTGATCCGTTATGAATTATGATTATCTAATTGTATCTCGATTGGCTACACTCTGAATCCAACTCTTTTGCACTTTTATTTTTTGAATGCTTCTCAAAAATAATGAACACAAAAGATGATGAAGTGGAATTTAGGAGCATTAATATAAAGAGCAACATCATTATTTTAGAACTCATTTTGCTAACTTGTGAAGTTGTCATGGAATGATTATTTCCAACTGAGACACGAAAAAACTTTCGTTTGTAACTTTGACGTCAGTGTAGCTATAACGACTTTACTGATTGTATTCAGCCTTTAAAATAAAAATGATCCTTGAAATCTACAAAGCGAATCAGAAAGAAGTACTACTTATACGACACGTAATTTTATTAGTTTGTCAATAAGCACATTGTTTTCTCAACAAATGGAGCTTTGCCTTAGAAAAAGAACTATGCCCAATTGAAGGTACTTTATTCTCCAGATCGAACATTTCATACTAACCGGAATGTGCCAATCAGGCATGTAGAATTTTTGATGAGCAAAGTGAAATTTCGGTAGATTTTTACGGTTTACTTTTGATTACCCTACCACTAATATCTCCATAGTGTCAGTGATCATCTTCATCATTTAGGTTAGTTATTCAGATTATTCAGATACCAGTTCGATGGGTATTAGACATTTCTGGGGATAAAGATTTCAATTTGCCAATTCAACTTCCAAAATCAAGTTTTTACTTCCAAAATGTACCTAAACATTTTATAGCCAGAATTGTAATTATGGTAAAGGCTGGTTTTGAAGGCTGTCAAATATAAAGAAGAAAGTGTTTTCGGGGAAAATGGGATCTCAGTGCCACGAGGATGAACGTGTCTAGTGATTGGCAATGAAACAAATAATAATAGTAATGATAATGAGAAGAATAAGAAGATAGAGCTTTATTGGCTTTGCTAAACCAACTGCTGAATTTTATGAAAACACTGACTCAATTAAAGGGATCGTTGAAGTAAAACAACCTTTAGTGAAGAAAAAAAAGAAATCACACATTAAGAAGAAAGATTGAAATACCAAATCAATAACTGCCATAGTACGGGAGAAAGCAAAAAGACACACTGGAAATATAAGACCAGAGGTCAATACGAAGTACACGGAAAAAGAATAAAATAAATTTTGGCACAAGGAAAGGCAAAATGTGCCGCTTCTGAGCAGGCCACTTTGCGTGGTCTCAAATAAAGTTAAGCACGAGAAATAATAATAATAATAATAATAATAATAATAATAATAATAATAATAATAATAATAATAATAGCCGATCTAGATGACTGAGATCGTTAATCAGTAGTGCCGCAGCGATCTCGTATCGAAGGATCGCGGGTTCGAGTCTGGCCTCAAGCATGGCAGTATTTGTGTTCGTTCTTTCACCCCCTAATTTTCCCACAACATCCATCGAGTAGACGTCATGTGAGGAAGACCATTTCTTGAAGAACAATTTCCGAAACCTAAGCCATACACGCCACTTGTCTTCCGCGTCACCCCAAATCCGATTGCGGAGGAATGCGGCGGCGGCGGCGGCGGCGGCGGCGAAGCAGTCGGTCGGTCGGTCGGTCGGTCGGTCGGTCGGTCGGTCGGTCGGTCGGTCGGTCGGTCGGTCGGTCGGTCGGTCGGTCGGTCGGTCGGTCGGTCGGTCGGTCGGTCGGTCGGTCGGTCGGTCGGTCGGTCGGTCGGTCGGTCGGTCGGTCGGTCGGTCGGTCGGTCGGTCGGTCGGTCGGTCGGTCGGTCGGTCGGTCGGTCGGTCGGTCGGTCGGTCGGTCGGTCGGTCGGTCGGTCGGTCGGTCGGTCGGTCGGTCGGTCGGTCGGTCGGTCGGTCGGTCGGTCGGTCGGTCGGTCGGTCGGTCGGTCGGTCGGTCGGTCGGTCGGTCGGTCGGTCGGTCGGTCGGTCGGTCGGTCGGTCGGTCGGTCGGTCGGTCGGTCGGTCGGTCGGTCGGTCGGTCGGTCGGTCGGTCGGTCGGTCGGTCGGTCGGTCGGTCGGTCGGTCGGTCGGTCTGGCGGGCGGGCGGTCTGATGGGCGGGCAGTCTGGCGGGCGGGCGAGCGGGCGGTCTGGCGGGTGGCGGTCTGGCGGGTGGCGGTCTGGCGGGTGGCGGTCTGGCGGGTGGCGGTCTGGCGGGTGGCGGTCGGTCGGTAGGTCGGTCGGTCGGTCGGGCGGGCGGGCGGGCGGGCGGGCGGGCGGGCGGGCGGACGGGCGGGCGGGCGGGCGGGCGGTCTGGCGGGCGGGCCGGTGGGTGGGCGGGCGGTCGGGCGGGCGGGCGGGCGTTCGGGCGGTCGATTCGGCAGCGGCGGCAAGGGGCTTGATCGAGCGCCGGCCAAGATGACGCGCGCCCTGACGGCTGCGTCCGCCGCTGCCGCCGCCGCCATTGAGGGGCGACGGGGCGCACCGCCCTCGCCTCAGCGGGAAATTAATGACGCCCGGGCCACGCCTGCGTCGCCGCAGCCGCGCAGCGACGGAGATGAGTTGCTACGAGGTAGCAGCGACGGGGTAAACGTGGGAAAAAGATGAGGGGAAGAAATGAAGGAATTAGTCATTGTGGAGGTGATGTAAAGCAAAGGGGGAGAACGAGGAGGAAAGGCAGAGTGAGAGAGAGGTATGGAGAGGGAATAGAATGAAGGTGATTGAAAGAAGCGAGGGAGGGAAGGAGAAAGGAAATAAGAAACTCAGTATGAAAAGTGGAGACAAATGTATAGAAGGTTTAGCTGAAAACTAGCTACAATGTAGCAGCGACAGGGGTAACGCGGGAAAAAGATGAGGGGAAGAAATGAAGGAATTAGTCATTGTGGAGGTAATGTAAAGCGAAGGAAGAGTAAGAGGAGGAAAGGGAGGGAGATAATTATAGATGGAGAGATAGTCTGAAAGAAGGTGATGAAAAGGAGAGTGGGAGGGAAGGAGGAAGGAAATAAGAAACTTAGTTCGAAAATTGGAGAAAATGTGAAAATTCTAGCTGAAAACGTGCCACGAGTTAGCAGCGTGGGTGACAACATGGCGAAAAAGAGAGGGTAAGAAATTATCGAAATACTAGTTATTGTAGGGGTGATGAGGGACGTGAAACAAGGAGAACGAGGATGCAAGAGGGACGAAATGGGGACGAGGGAAGAAAAGTCGGAATGTCATTGTGAAAAACGAGGAAAAAATTTAGAGGCGTTTATCGTAAGTTACAAAGTTAGTAGAAGCAAATGTGACTGTTAAAGAGAAGGTGCGAAAAGCAATAGGAAGAAAGAGGGGTTGGATAATAATTTTCATGTTTCAGACACAGAAACAAAAGAGACTTGGCTACACTTGTAATAAATAAGTTGGAAGAACAAATGTTTGTAATTCTTGAAACATTATATTTGTCCTGGTATTTTTAAAAAGAAAGACAGATCAAGAGAAGGAAATTTTGGAGAAAAATTAAGAGATGAGTCATGTCAGGTTGAAGTAAGGAAGGTGGAGAAGGATAACAAAAGTTGGTCTGTGCGGACGAAAAATGGGGAAGAAAATGAGAGGAACTCGGAGTTACAAATTAACATTCAATCTAATATATAAAAATTAATGTTTGTTTCTTCGTATTTTATGCGCTGCCGGACCGTTCATGCGATTGCAATATAACTTCATCTTAACGCTTATTGTTTTTATTAATTAATCGCAATTACTGAAATGTAGCTATTTGATTTAAAAGAACCTCCGCTTCATGAATGTCATGTCAGTGTTAAGGAATCTATCAGGTGGCATTTATGTGCGTTAAAATTAATTGAAAGGTATTTTCATATTGCATTTCCTTTCTCCTTCCTATTTCATCTTCAATCCTTCCTCAATAGCGCCTTTTAACTTCCATTTTTTATTCCATTAACAGTGGACTTGGCACTGCTTCCCTATTGAAATGTATTACCCTTCATATATTGCTGGTCACGTGATTGTTAATTATGTTTTATATTACTCTCATTACTACTACAACTACTACTACTACTACAAACATTTTAATAGATACTATTACTACTACAAACATTTTAATAGATACTATTACTACTACAAACATTTTAATAGATTGAAAATAGATAGAAGAGATGTGTCATTTCAAGTTGAAGTAAGGAAGGTGGAGAAGGATTACAAAAGTTGGTCTGTGCGGACGAAAAATGGGGAAGAAAATGAGAGGAACTCGGAGTTACAAAGTAACATGCAATCTAATATATGAAAATTAATGTTTGTTTCTTCGTATTTTATGCGCTGCCGGACCGTTCATGCGATTGCAATATAACTTCATCTTAATACTTGCACTCGCGCAAAAAAATGTAGGCATAGTGCAAAAGGAATGGGTGTATGTCTGTAGCACATACACACGCGTTGACGATGATTTTTTGCATGTCACCTGACTGAACAGAAGTGCCTGAAATGAAGCTCTACGCAACCCGCAGTGCCTTCAAGCATTAAGGGTGTCTTCGCTGCATATTTTGGCCGCGTGATTCTGAAATATTGGCGAGAACTATTACTTGAACGTTATCTCGGACAAGTAAATTAAATTTACTCAAGTCAAGTGTCATGGAGAGTGCATGGTCAAATTTGAGGGAAAATAATTAACTAAATTTTTAACTTTATAATTTTATGGTACTTGACAAATATGTCTATACAAAGGCGTAGAACAAACCCATGCTTGCGAGAAAGTCCTTCAATCTATTAACATGTATGCAGAGAGTAATATAAAATGTAATAAACAATCACGTGACAGGCAGTATATGAAGGAATTTCAATAGGGAAACATTGCCAAGTCCACTATAATGGGATAAAGATGGACGTTATAAGGCTATTGAGGAAGGATTGACGATGAAATAGGAAGGAGAAAGGAAATGCAATATGGAAATACTTTTCAATATATTTTAACGCACATAAATGGCACCAGACAGATTCCTTAACACTGACATGCCATTCATGAAGCGGAGGTTCTTTTAAATCAAATAGCTACATTTCACTAATAGCGATTAATTAAAAAAACATGCTTTTTGACAAGAGCAAAATATATCAAAATGTGAAAATCACAAAACGGTGCACATATATATGAAAAAAATCAGGAAACGTATTTTAAAATAACGCACAAAATGATACCAGAGAAGAAAAACGAACTAAATATTCATGGACGCAAAAATACAGCCGGAAAACAACAAAAAAGAAAAGTTCGCGAATAGCGCAAGCCAAAAAGAAGCCGTGAGATGCGAGCGATAAGTTAAACATGAGAAACATGAGCCGCGCGCGGGAGTGGCACTCAGTGCGCGAAGAGGTCACGAGGGGATCGGCGGCTGCAGAAACAGGCCGCAGAGGGATCACAGTGCGCTGATCCCGGGCGGGGGAGCGAGGGGGGGACGAGGGGCGGGTTCGTTCGCGATCGATGGCTCGGGGGCGTCTGTTAATGGCGGCGGCCGGTTATAAACAAGGCGGTGGACCGCCGATAGCTCAGGGAGCAGCGGGGGGGGATGGGGCGAGGCGGGGCGGGGCAGGGCAGAACTGGCACGGCGGGGAAGAGGAGGGGATGGTAGGGGAGGGGAGGAGCGGGGAGGGTAGCGGAAGGTCGGGGCGGAGTGTAGCGGGGTGTGGCGGGGTGTGACGGGGTGGGGCAAGACTGGCACAGCGAGGAGGGGATGGGGGAGGGGAGGGGATGGGCGAGGGTGGTAGGGGAGGGGAGGAGCGGGGAGGGTAGAGGAGGGTCGGGGCGTGGTGTGGCGGAGTATGACGGGGCGGGGCAGAACTGGCACGGCGGGGAGGGGAGGGGGTGGGCGGGGGATGGTAGGGGAGTGGAGGAGCGGGGAGGGTGGAGGAGGGGCGGGGCGGGGTGTGGCGGAGCAAGGCGAGGTGAGGCGAGGTGAGGCGAGGTGAGGCGAGGCGGCGCAGGTCGGGGCGGAGCGGGCAGGGTGGGGAGGGGCGGGCGGAGCTGATAGATCGATCGGCGGCGGGAGCGGATGCCGCCGAGCGGTGACAGTGGGCGGGTGGGCGTCAAGTGGGAGGTGTCACTCAAAGGAAGCGGTGGGGCTGAGATACGTACGAGGACGCTAATGGTACCGGTATCAGAATGCGTAGAGACTGCGTTACCTTTTCACCTGTGGGTGCGGGGTTGGGTCTCGGAGGGGGGGGGTAATGACTGGAGCATTTGCCTTCCATCACTCGGGTCCGGGTTTGATCCCCTGATAGTCGCTTGGAGTTTGTGGTGGACAAAGCGAGCGCTCGGCAGGTTCTCTCGGAATTTCCCCGTTTACCTTACCGTTACTCTTTCAACATCCACTTCGCCACATTCAGCCACTGTTTGGAAAATTGTAACGACCGGCTGATAGGTTGTTGTCCTTTGCTTCTCCAATCAAAAACTAGATGACTTCCGGAGCAATACTCTAACAAACGAGCCATGGCCAGCGCGCGATCTTTCCTTCCTTTTCCTTGTCCTATATTTACCTTTTACTCACACACACAGAATTATATGTACAACACTACCAGTCGGGAGCTTAGAACTTGTCGTGGTTGAAACAGTGCCTTGCTTGGAGAGATACTTGCCGAGAAGAAGTCTTCAGCAACCCGACGAATTGGTCGCTGCCGGATCTCACCATCCAGCGGGAGAGGAACACCATCACCTCTCACGAGAAACATCATTACGCTAATGACCATAGTAAATGACGTACCCGGAAACATCAGTCAATCAATTTATTCACTTGACCATTGCCATTATCGCTAACATCGCATTAGTTTATTACTCAAGGACCTCAGTGACTTCCAGAAGTAGAAGGGTCACTGAACAGCAATGATTCAAATAACCTTCTGGTTATGGTGATCTTGAGGAATTTATGGGAAGTAGGAGACAATTTGCGGAGTTTGCTCGTGTACCCTCTTTCCTATTTCCTTATTTCTTCTACATCATCAATGTCTTTATTTATCAATTCGTTCCATATTTTTATTCACTCATGACTTTATTGTCATGACACGACATTAATAGCGGCTGATTATAAATAAGGCGGTGGACAGCCGAATGGTCGGAAGGGGCGAAACAAGACGCGAAGTGGATGTCCGGACTCAAGGATCGATTGGTGGCGGTTGTGAAGACATAATGAGCGAAGGGGAGGGGGGGGGGGGGCAAGAAGTAATGTCACGCAAGAGGAGAGATGGGCAAAGTAGACGGCATGATTTATTGTGGTTAGGCGGTATGAAAATCCATCCAATGTAGAAAATTATAGGCCAATAATCTTGTTACCAGCCTTATCTCAAATTCTAGGAGACAATTATTCAGAAAAGACTAAATAATTACTTCAACAAAAATGACATCATTCCCAGACATCAATTTGGTTTCTCAGAAAAGTTATCGACCACACACCTATTATTAAGAATCGCAGAACATATCCATACAGTTACATACCATCCATCCCAAAGAAAACTACATACTATATTAACCTTTCATAAACGCCACCAGAATAAAAAATAGATTTCCCAAACATCTTTTTTACATGCAATTTGCAAATTTGGATGATTCTTTAAGAGATGATCTGTGCGTTTCCTCTCCCTAAGAAATAATTGTAAAGATCTAATAGTTTAGTTAAAATAGATAGTAAGCATCATAACATGTAAAAACGTTTATAGTGTTAAACTGAACCACGTATCACATTGAAAATAGTAATAAATAATAAAAAAATGGCGGCATAAGTTTGTCATGATTGGGGAAGAGCCACATCGCAGCGGACGGGATCTGGCTTCGCGTATCTTAAAACTGCGGCCACGATCACAATCATTCCGTGAATTTAAAAGGGGTTTGTTTGGGGTTCACCCTTTTCCTCCGCCTCTCATTCCATTATTGATCTTCTCCGCTCCCGAACAGCGGTATCGTTTATCCATCAGTTCCTTCATCTTCATTAATGGCGGCAGCTGGCTAAAAAGATGGTGGATCGTCGGTAGCTCAAGAAGCGGGGTGGGGGTGGGGTGAGGGGCGGACGGCGAAGCTCAGAGCTGATAGCTCGGTCGGCGACGGTAGCCGGTCCGCTGAGGAAGCAGCAGCTGAGATAAGTAAGACACAAGAAGGCAGGAAATGGATATAATCACGAAATGAATGAGAATGGCTCGTAACGTAGGGACTTTGTATTCATTTTTGATTTCTCGGGTTCATGAATTTGTGGCGGGGAAGAGTTTTTTTTGAGATGGCTCGTTTATTGCGCTTAATCAGGGGATTTATCTGTCAATGGTATTTATCAATAATTTATCTAGTAACTTTATTTATTCCTCTAGTAAGTTTTATTCACATTAATCAGTGATGACGGATGGTTATAAATAAAGTGGGTTGCTGTCGAGAGCTTTTTTATATTTTTTTTTATTAGTCAACTGCACTTCCATTAAGGGCAAGAGCCTCCTGCTGGCGAGATCGACAGGAAGTGATATGATTGACTGCTTAGTGACCCTGGGCGCGGCAACTGATAAGGTTATTAGTCCTGCAAGTGCAGTGAGTTTTTTTTATCGCGGGAGCGCTACTGGGGACTTTCCCAACCTGGTATCTTCCCACCACCATAGTACCTCCGCTGCCGGGACATGCCATGAGCTCCCGTCTGGTGTCCGGACAACTGTGGTAGTGTAGTGCTTGTGAGTAATTAAGGTGTGGGTAATTAAGGGGTGAGGATAGGACAAGGAATGGAAGATCGTGCGTGGTTCGTGGCCCGTTTGATAGGGTACTTCTCCGCCATTCGCCTGGTGTCGATCGGAGAAACCACGGAAAACTGACGGTTAGAGCAACCAGCCGCTAGAACAATCCTTCAGGCAGTGTCTGAATTCGACCTAGCTATACTGACAGGATTTGACCCCGGATTTCTGCGTCAGAGGCACAACAGGTTTGACGGTGATAGGCAGTGATATGCAAGGTGAAAAAAGAGGTGATGTTAATCAAGCGGAGTGAGGAGCGAGTAGGAAATATCTCGGATAGGCGGCAAGATTTCGCCGTGATTAGGGATGAATCGTAGCATAGCACTCGGGGCTTAGTCTCTTGTCTCTTGGAAATGCTACGATACATTCAAGGAATTTATAGTGTACACAGGTTCTTGTCGATGTTTGCTTGTTTTATCTACCTTTCATTCCATTATTTATCTACCAATAATCTCAATATCAGTATCATTTTTCCATCAATTCGTTCATCTTCATTAATGGCGGCTGCTGGAGACGAAAAAGAAAGGGAACTGCCGATAATAGATCAGTGTGCTGCGACATGAGAGTGGAGACAGCGAACCTAATAGATTGACCTGGGACTATGCTGGGTGCTGTCGCGACTGTGACTATTGAAAGAGAACTCAGGGAAAAGGAGTCACTCTCAGGAGAGGCTGATCGAATTAAGCTGCCGGGTGTACGAGACACAGCCATGATCATGCTGATAATGAGGTAGGGACAATTATGTCAGGAGAGTAATTTGATACATACCAGGTAATAAAATAGAACTGACGTGACTGGTACTTAACACTAACGGTGTAATTTTTTTTAGCATTTGTATTTACATTATTGAGAAAATAATATAATGTAAATTATTTATTTGCAAAATATACTCTAGAACAGGAAATGTTACTGTCATATATTTTAAGAGGTTTAACAGGAGAAAATATGGAATGTGTTTATAATATTCAAACAATAGATATTTTCAAATGATAAGCACAAACTATTACCTAAGAGCTGAGAACCTGAGTATTAATTTCGAAGAAATGATACATCATAACTATCAACAATATTATCGTTCAATACACGTTTCAAACAGAATAGCATTAATTAAAAGAATAGTTATCACGTGAATAATATATACACACTAATGTTGTATCTAAACTGACAAGAAACAGAACTCGAAAACTGATGGAATATCTGAGAGACACATCCAACTGCGCGCACTGGCGTTAAATTTTACATCTTTAGTATAATACTCTTAATAAACAATTTTCTAAAGATCTTTCTTCTCTTAATAAAAAAAGACGATTTGTGAAATTGTTGATCACTGATGAAATACGTATAATTTATTATCAATGCGAAGTATTTCTGCCCCAATTCCTGAAATTGCATTCTTTTCCCCGTGTTTAAGAAAGCGCGATTGTTAACCTCGTGTACGTTTGACCGCTTGGCGGGGAGGGGCGAGGCGGGACGAAGCGAGCAGCGCAGCGTCAGGGTGTGGTGGGGTGGGGGAGCGCGACGCCTGGCGGGGCGCCCGGGAACAGGTGTCTAAGACGCCGCGTCAGCGCCAGACGACGACGCGCCGCACCGCGCCGCAAGGCCAGCGGGCCAGCAGTTGCAGAGGCCGGAGGAGGAGGAGATGAGGAGAAGAGGGACTGATACAAGAGGACAAGGAGTAGGAATAGAGTACGAGGAGGAGGCAGAGGAGGCAGAGGAGGCGGAGGCGGAGGCGGAGGAGGAGGCGGGAGCGGAGGAGGAAGAGAAGTACGAGGAGGAGGAGGAGGAGGAGGAGAAGGAGGAGGAGGAGGAAGGGTGCGGGAAGACTCAGCACAGAAGCAGTACGGGGAAGAGGAGAGGGAGAGAGGGAAGAGTGCGCAGAAATTAACGTAGCGACAGCAGAAGACATGGACGAGGAGGAGAGGGGGAGAAGTAAGGACTGGAGAAAGAAGAACTCAGAGGAAGCTGTAAGGGGAAGGAAGCGGAGGGAAAGATGAGAGGCAGAGTAGGTGAATGGAATGCGAAGAATAGTGTAAGAAGCAGGGTGGGGAGGAGAGATGGACATGAGTGATGGAAGGAGGTCGACGCTTGCGGAGAGCCTCAACTCAGCAGCAGCAACGAGGAAGAGGAGGAGATGTGGAAAACGAAAAGAGGCTGTGGAGAGGCCTAACATCGCCGCCTCCGCGGCATCAGCCGCAGCAGGAGGGTGGGGGAAAGGAGGAGGGGCTGCGGAGAGGCCTAGCGCAGCGCCAGAAGGAGGGGGAGGGGGTGCGTAGAAGGCGAAGGAGGAAGGAAAAACAAACACGGCCTCGGTCTGGGGCGCGAGGAGGGCTGTTGCGGCACGCTCCGCGAATCCAGGCCGCGCCTCCGCATGAAAGCAGGGGCTGAAGAGCGAGACGGGTTGACGAGCGGAGCTCGGGTTGGAGACACGTGCGGTCGGAGTGGTATGGAGGCGAGAGGGGCGACAAAGAACTCAACAACGATAGAACTCAACAGGCAGACGCACTGACGAAGGGAGTGACGAGTGACCAACTTGGCGGACAGAGAAAGTTAGCTGAATGATTATAGACTTCAGATCCTCAGCTCGCCTGTCTTGTTCAGTTAAGGCATTATACGATTGTGATAAGAATAAGTTTAGAGATAAACTATACAGAATAGATCACATCCACAAGGAAGGAAAACGAAATTAGTAATTGATGAGCAGAAAATAAAATAGACAACGTTATGGGTCGAATGAGGGAATGAGCACTATCTCAGACCTCCATCATGCCCATATTACGTTAAATGTGTGTCACATGACGCTGAGAATCACCGGAATGTGTGATGTTGCAATATAATCATACTCTAGAAATATGAACTAGGACTCAAATGAGACAGGTTGAGGTGGAGAAATGACTGAAAATAACTTTGTCTGATTACACGTGTGTTCAACTCAAACAGTGAAAAGGGAGAGCAATGAACGGAAATTGAATTGAGACGGTCCAAAACTCGAAGAGGCTGGCGGTATACCGAGTCGGAAATAAAATGACGCAGATCAAGTAGTGTCCTGAGTTAAATAGTTTCTATCAATAGCTCAAATTCAATTTCGCCTATCATTACTCCGTTGTGGAGATCTCGTGTTATAGTGGATTCGCCTTCCATCGAAGTGTTTAGAATCGCTTCCTATCTAAGAGGAATTTGCGGGGAACAAAGCGAGCATTGGGTTTCGTGGCTAGCTCTTGGTCATCGAGATCGCTTTCCACTACGCGGCCCCGGGTTCGATTCCCGGTCAGGTAAGATTATAGAGTGCGTTTTCCTTGTGTGTTGTTGCGGTGTTATGATAAGAAAATTCACTTCTCAGGTTGAGGAGACCGGAATACGACATGGGGATGTCTACGTTATAACCACGCGCATCCCCTTAACCCACGGCCGCGAGGCAGGGACGACGCCGGTAGGCCTGAGCCCGTTAACGGGCTGTCGCGCCGAGAACATACATTCAAACATACATACAAAGCGAGCATTGAGGGTTCTCCCGTTTTCTCTGCTTCTCATTCCACCATTACTCCATCATTACTTACCTCATCAACATTATCGTTATTATTTTAACTAGATCATCACTCAGAAGCCTCATTCTTAAGTAGTCAAATTCTTAAGTAGTTTAAGAGCTCCTGAACCCCAATAAATAAATCTCGATCTGAGCCGAATCTCACGTTCCAGCGGAGTATCAACACCATTACCTCCCAGAATCAACATGCACTACACTTACGGAACTAGTGACTTGAACAGAGGACGCACACGTAATCAATATTTACTCACTCCTCATTAGATCATTCTTCAAAGACCTCAACGCCCCCAGCGGTTGAACCTCGAGTACCCTTATTAGGATACATGCGTTTTACAGATGAAAATCTCTATGGAAGAGCATAAAAGGACGAATATAAGGGCGAATTAAAGTATAAGAATGAGAGATGCTGACGGTCAGAGGGGGTGTTTGGAAACACGGGCAATGAAGTGGTATAGAGAAGAAAATATCAAAAGCGAGGGATGGAGAGGTTACGTAGGGTTATCGCAGCTCAAGGACAAAACAAAAACCTATTGACTAACATCGACTTTTCTAAGTATACCGTCGGACGCAGCTGAAGTGGCGACGAGAATAATCACTGGGAAGGAAGGAGTGGTGGTGATGTCGTCAGCGACGCATTTGAGAAAGGTGGAGACGGTGAGGAAGCCAGAAACGACGGCAAAAATGGTCGTGGCAGTGATGACAGCGGTAATACCGGAGACGGCAGTCGCCGGAGCCCTATGTTTAACCTGTCTGCCGAATCGAAAATGAGTGGCCGGACGCTCGACTTCAGGCCTCCTAAGTGTTCTTCTGCTGTGAAATATGGAAACAAAGAAGGCGGAGCGTTGAGTGTCGAAGGCAGAAGCTCGCGTGGAAATGACAGCCGGATGGACGGCGGAGGAAAAAAACGCATTTTCGCGGCTCTGGGAAGTGTCGTGCGTAAAGGGGCTAAGGAGAAAGCTGAAAGACAGATACCTCGTGTGGGAAATAAACGTCACCTGGTCTGTGTTCTGGAAAGCTCTCTAGATGACAGTTTCGTACTTCTGATCTTCAATACGTTTCGAGTCAATAATTATAACTAAGGCCACGGTTATACAGACGAAACATGTTTTTTAGAATAAATATGGCTATGTTTACTGGCGTGAAATTAATGATTTCCAAATATTGTGAATTATAGAGTCCGTTTTTTTGTAAGTGAACAAAAGGTAAATACAATATTAAAAGGCTGAATTAAAAAAGTCGGACCGTGTCATAATTTCAACAAAATTTTGGTGAAAAAGACAGATTTGCAAATTTGACACTTTTATTCTTATTTTACGTGAAGTTTCCATTATACATTTAAATTAAAAGTGAAAATAATCTTTTGGTGTGTTAGACGTCATTACAGATTAACTGAAAGAGGGATTAATTTTTAAAAAAAGGAAATGTCGAATGTTTCCATGATAAAACTTTTTCGTTGCAGTTACAGTTCACTGTTCATGCAACAGCCACCAGATGAATAAAATCGTCAGCATCACCTGTGTTGAATATCAAATTGCTCCTGCATTCTTTTTAGAATGTAACATAATATAGATTGCAGAATTATTAAGCAAAGTTCGTTATCATGAATTAAAATTATTTTCAAATCAATTTCAAAGTTAAAAAATACATTACGAAAGAAAAAACGACTGGATTTCCGTTCCTGGGTAGATGAATATTAGTTAGAAACTGCACTTCCTTTTCTTGTATTAGAAATATCCGTAGCATAATTAAATAAAAACGTAAGAAATTACCAATGAGTTGAAAATCATTGAGCACCTACATAGAAAATGTAAAATGGAAACAAAACATAAAAATGAATACAAAATGCAGAATGTTTCTTATTTACAATAGGGCCGGTTTTCATTGGAATCGCAGTTCACCTGTACAACAAACCATGACATGACAAAACGAACACAAAATGCTGAATGTTACTTTGACGTAAAGTAAGAAGGTTTGCGTCCGCGCTACAGTTCACCGCCCGCGCGGCAGCAACCAACGATATCAATAAACTCATCAGCCGCGCCTGCGTCGAATATATTTCGCCCCTCGGGCGAGAGAGGCGGATCGGAAACGAAAAACCTCTCCACCCCGACGCCAGCCTCCGTCACTTTGCGTCGCCGCCGCCGCCGCCTCCGCCGATCTGAAACCTAGATTACGTTACGCGGGTCCGCCCCTCCCCCGGCCCTCCCCCGCTTCGCAGGTCGCTGCTCTCTGCGCGGCGCCCGGCGAGGGCCATTTGGGTGGGTTTTGTTTCACAATAAGCGAGGAAAGCGATATGGATTTTCGGTGTGTTCCTTTAGCCTCTAACGAAGCGTTGCGGAGCGCCGGGGCGGCGGGTGAGGGAGAGGGTGGGGTGGGGGTGGACGGGGTGGGAGGAGAGCAAAAAGAGGCGGCGCGCCGTCTTATTCTGGAAGTCGAAGAACCCCCTTCTGCCTCGACGCAGACGCCGGCGACGCTTCCGACGGCGTCGCCGTTGCCACGAAGGCCGCCTCCGTCATCAACAGCTAGGGCTACCGCAGTGGGCTGTGAATGCGGTCAGTTGCCCAATCCGTTAGTAGTCTTGTCGTGATGTGCGCACACTAATTGTACATACGCACACTGTCACATGAACGTATCATGAACTTATGCACATCTGACATGCATGAGTTCATAATATTATGACAAGCAGATGTGCCAACCGCCCATTACCACCACCAGCAAAGCTTTCAGCACGAACTTCAGTATCGATCCTTCAGCCTTCCTCGAAAGTCTTTCAAACGACTATCATTTCTCTCAAAACTTCAATTATCACTATGAATTATTATTATTATTATTATTATTATTATTATTATTATTATTATGTTTATTAGTGAATAAAGTCCTGTCTCTGTTCCTAAAAACTTCACTCAATACAGATGAGAAGGTATTTTGCAATATAATGCTTATAAATATTATTAGTGACGTTAATTGATATGACCAAGATTATATGCCATTCGAAATATTCTTCAGCTCCACTAGTTTAGCTTCATAAATTTTCCCGACTATTTTACTTACGAAGTCTTACAATATAGGTATATATCTCCTTATATCCCTGCCCAATCCCGTCTTCCAGCATAACCGCCTTTTTCACAATCCTCCCGTCCCCATCACCACCACTTCCGCGGAAACTTCCGCGCGCAACGGCAGCCCCGCTTCCCCTCGCCTTCTCGCCTCAGTGGCGCTCCCTGCTCTCGTTCGCGTCCCATCATCATCACCCGGCCGAGGAAGTGGCTCGGAGGGCGAGGGGCGGGGGAGCGGAGTGCGAAAGAGTGTCTGCCCCCTCCCCTCGCTCCCGCCCGCGCCCGTCCCGGCTGATCAGCCTCATCCATCTTCGGCGCCGGTGATCCCGCAGCCGCCGCCGCAGCCGCCTCCATCGACTCCGCCCCCGCCATCACCTCCACCCTCGCAGTGTCTCTCTCCACCTACGCGTTTGTCTCCACCTTCATATCCTCCTCAGCCTTCATCTGTGTTTCCGACTTCACCTCCACTTTTGCCTTCACATCCACCTTAGCCTTCACATTAACCTCCATCACTTCCTTCTCAGCCTTCACGAGCGCCTAAGCATTTATCTCCACTTCCGCCTCCATTTCCACATTCGCATACGCCTCGAACTCCTTCACCTGTACTTCCACCTTCACCTTCACGTCAGTCTTCACCTCCATCTCAGCTCTTCCCTTCACCTATGTATTTACCTCCACTTCATCCTCCATTTCCACCTTCGTCTCCAATTCCGTCTTTAACCACCTCAGCCATCACCTCTATCTCAGCCTTCATCTGTACCTCAGCCTTCATCTGCACCTCAGCCTTCATCTGCACCTCAGCCTTCATCTCCACCTCAGCCTTCATCTCCACCTCAGCCTTCATCTCCACCTCAGCCTTCATCTCCACCTCAGCCTTCATCTGCACCTCAGCCTTCATCTCCACCTCCCCCTTCATCTCCACTTCCACCTTCATCTCCACCTCAGCCTTCACTTAAGCATTTTCCTCCAATTCCAACTCCGCCTTCGCCTCCTCCTCAGCTATCACCTCTGCCTCCACCGGCTCCGCCTCCGCGTCCACCTCCATGCTCGCCTTCTCCTCCCTCGCTTTCATCTCCGCCTCTACCTTATCTTTACCTCCACCTTCACTTCCTCATTTCCATTTATCTTTGTCTTTACCATTACTTCCACGCTTATCTCCACCTTTACCTCCTCTTCCATCTCCACCACCTCCGCCTTCATCTTTGTCTCTACGCCTCCCTTCACCATTGCTTCTACCTCCACTTCCGACCCCTCCCTTCTTTCAGTCTCCGCCCTCCACACGGCCTGCGTCTTCGCTGCTGCGTTGAACTCAGGCGATAAACAAAGCGACGGTCTGCGTGGGGTGCGAACTCGGCTCTTTCTTCGAGTTCCCCCGGGCCTCTGCGTCGTGACGACGGCTTTGCCAGCGATCAGAGGAACAGGTCAGGGAGGTGTACCGGGAAAGCGGGCTGAGTTGTGTATTCTGAGAAGGCGAGATCTCGTTCTGCTGGAAAAGTTCCCCGGTCAAAGTGGAAGTCTCGTTTGCGAGTAAAAATGGAAGATGCGATATTGAAGAGAAGGAAGATGCGTTTGCTCTCGAAAGTTAACGTGTTTTCAGGCACTACTATAACATATTCAACATTTCAGTCTTGCTAAGCATTTTCTTATGTTAAAACAAGCAAAATTATTTTGTATAATATTGCATTAGAAAAAAATAACAATCATTATTTGATACATTATTTTTACAAGTATTTTCAATGTTATTTTTCTCTCAAATTGTTTTATTTAGATTTCTATAACTGAAAACAGGGTACTAGGGTAAATTTTATTATATAGATTATTAACACTTCTTGACTGTAGATAAATAATTTTACCAAACACTTTAAAGAATTTATGAAACAAACTATTTATGAAGATCAAATATTACTGATTAACAAAGAATAAAAATTACTAACGTTTAATTGTGAGCCCTTCCCTTCAAAAATCTATTCAATATTGAACCTTCACTCAAGCAATGAAATTCTACCCTCCAGCACCAGCATACAGCAGAATTACTCACATTGACGAAACCCTTGACTCAAACGGAATAAATTCCCGCGACGCACAAAAGGAAGAACATTCATCGCATCCCTTGCCGTTTCCAACTGCCAAATATCCCGTACGAGTTTACCAGCAACATACACCGCAGGTGCAGGTACAAATTGGATGAAATGCGCGATCGTTCAAAGTTTAATTCAGTTTCACCGACAGCCGAACGCGTCGCGGCGTCCAGCGCAATTCGTGTAAGTTGGAAAGCGCTGGAAGCCGCTGCAAGTGCAATCGATCCGACAGACCGCGCGCCGCGCCGCGCCGCACACCACCTCGTTAAGTCCGTTCGTTTTGCGTAACGGCGACGCCGCGCGGCGTCAAGCGAGCGGCGAGGCGGCGGCGGCGAGGCGGCGGCGGCGGCGGCGGAGGTGGCGGCGGCGAGGTGACCGCGGTGGGGGCGATTGCTGTGGCGGCGGCGGCGGTGGTTATTGTTGATGAAATGGCGGCGGCATTGGTGGTGGTGATGGTGGTGGTGGTGGTGATGGTGATGGTGGTAGTGGTGGTGATGGTGGTGGTGATGGTGATGGTGGTGGTGGTGGCGGTGGTTGTGGTAGTGGCGGTGGCGGTGGCGGTGGCGATGGCGGTGGCGGTGGCGGTGGCGGTGGTGGTGGAGGAAGCGGTGGTGGAGGAAGCGGTGGCAGCGTTAGCGTTTGTGATGGTGGTAGAAATGCGTGCGAAGTGATGGCGGTAGAAGGTTGTGCTGATTGTTGCAATGCTGGTTGTTGTAGGGGTAGTGTGCTTCCTTGCTTGATCGAATGATTAGTGATTCTGGGCGCGACAACGGCAAAGGGCATTAGTCCCGCAACTGTAGGGCATATTTTTTCATCGGGAGGGGGCAGTGATCTTCCTGCTCTAGATGGTGACTTCCTGCGCCGACCTACCTGTCGACAAGCGGGGTTTTCCCCAACCGGGACTCTCCCACCTGCCCTAGCCGTCCCAGCCTGCCCAGCAGTGGCAAGCTCAACGCACCCGGTGCTCTCCTGGCATATATGGTAGTGCAGTGCGTGTAGGTGTATGTGTAAGAAATAATGAGGATTGGACAAAGAAGAGGAACCATGTGAATCCGGTCCATGGGCCGTTTGTTAGGTACTACCTCGGCATTCGACTGATATTGAGCGGAGAAACCACGGGGCACTACCGATCAGAGAAGCCGGCAGATTTAATTCGACTGCGACTGAATTCGGCCTAGCTGTCTAGCTTGTGTCGATAATCCTGTTGTAGAGCTTAATTCAAAGCGCCAATATAAACATAAAGGCTGAATTTCTGACAAAAACACAGTATTGATTATTCGTTGGACGCTCTTTCAGCGTGAATGACTCAATATTCTCTTCAATAACATGAAGTACCTGCAATATTTACTAGTGAATTATAAAAACTTGCGATTAAACTCACTTGTCTTATATGATAATTTCACGAAGTAATTGTATGACACAGAACCAAGCGATCAATCGATTGAATGAAATCATGTCACAATAGGTAACACGTAAACATTTAACATAATGTACCCTAAAGTACGGACACGACCTGACGTTTTTCTACTGGTAATAAAACTATTTATACAATATTAATAAAGCATTACTCATAAATAGTATTTTGGTTATAAGATGGACTACACTCAGACCAATTTATTGCTTACAGAGATATATATCTTCTTGAGATAGTGTAATAAAATCATTAGTTAAATTAGAAACAATATTGGAAAATAAGTGGAAGGCAGTAAAAAATATAGTACGGCAAAAATGAATTGCATAATTATCTCTTCCATTTTTTAAGAGAAGTTGAAAATGTTGCAAGAAATATTGAAACAATTACTTTAATTGAAATAAAGATTTAACTTCTTTAAGAAGAAAGTTGCATTCCACACAATTAATAAAAATTATCCACAGTAATATTTGCTTCACTTCTTGCATCAATTAAAAAATTTATTCAGGTCACACCGAACGGGTTTTCGCCTCGCAAATGTAAACATTAAATGATCATTTAGATTAATTTCATAACAGCATTTAAAGCTCCATTTGTTAAAATATAAACTCGATTGCAACGAAAAATGAGTACAGTTGAAATTAATTGCCACCAATTCACATAATTTCATTTAAAACTTTAGAAAGAGGATATTATTACGACTGTATAATAAATAATGTATTTAATATATATTAAAGAAAATGGAACTTTCCAGTTCGAAAGCCATTTACCTTAAGTACGTATGCTACTCTATGAGTTCTTATAATTTGTATTTTAGTTATCTGAATAAAAAATATACATAGTTTGTTTAACTGCAATTCAGATTTTAACAAGCGTAAATGTATTGTTTTTCATGTAGACATTACTTTCGCTATACGGGGAAGAGAGAAAGTTATGTATTGCTCTTCGAAAAAACAGCGAATTTTCGGCAGAAAAACTCTAATGGGCTCTGGTAACGAAAAAGCGGAAAAATCCAGTTCCTAAATTTACAAAAAAATCCAGTACTACGTGGTGTAGCCAGAATCCATGTTTTGTGGGTCATTCGCACCGAAAAATCGAATGACGGCAAAACATCTGTCTGTCCGTCCGTCTGCCTATGAACAACGGTAGCGGATAAGCCGTTGAGCCAATTTTTTCCAAACTAGACATTTCTCTATTGATTTGGCTAATGTCGCGGTCCCTTGAATTTAAAACGGAAGTTTTAATTTTAGGGGGAATTTTAGATGAAGCCCCTGGAATATTTTTAAAATTTTCAAACATAAGGCTCCATCGTTTTTGAATACATTTTGTTGTTGGATAGTGTGCAGGACGTTTGAGAGAATAATACAGGTCCCGTGTTCTTTGACAACCCTAATGTTTTGAAATTACAACTTAAATTATTAAAAATAGATGATTAATTAAATTAAATGTTCTTTAAAGATAGGTTTTGAAATAACATTATGTAAAATTTTTCGATAATTTTAGTAGTTTTTGCGTTCAAATACTAGGGCGAGAGTATTTTTAGCACCACTACTTTTTATTTTTTTTTAATGTTATGCATGCGTAGTTTTAAACAATCACTTCAAAGATACATCTATATATTACATACCGAAGATTTTTCTTAATCGTAGATGATGATTGATTTGATGATCAGATGGCAGCGATGATGATGGGAAGGAGTAACTTACAGCTCGAGGAGAAACAGGAAAATTCCGAGGAAACCTGACGGGAAACCGTATCGGCGTTCACAAGAGATAGGACATGTACAGAGATGGGCGGAGGTTGGGGAGTTGGTCGAAGTAATCGGGCGTCAGTGGAGAGCAGTTCAAACAGACAAACCGCTCACGGGCGAAGTTGGGCGAGCGGGTCGGAGCACATGGCGAGAGACCGAACACAGGGAGACACGCTAGTGTTCGCAAATCGAAGCAGTGAATATGTTGTCCACTTTGTAGAATGAACCATGTAATAAAATATGTTGAAAGTATTAATTAATTATTGTTAATGTACTGGATGAACGATGCCGATTAGTGCTAATGTTGACCCAATACCAGTTAGTTTTTGAAGACAGATGTTTTAATTATTCTATGACTATTTCATGCGCGTCCACTCGTCATATTGATTGCGCAGCACAGCGCCCTCAGTGTCTACTCTCTAGTACTACTATCTACTACCTACTATCTACTATCTAGTCAGTATCTACTCAAAAAAACACCATCTATGTTTTAGAGAAATCTCAGGTGTGAGAAAGCTACCATTTAATGAATTATATGATTTTTTTATTTACTGGAATTTAAGGGCTCGTCTACTACTAATGCCATTGACGTCCATGAGCATTGATCTCATGATTAGACGGTAGTGATAATATTATAACGAAGTGAATGTTGAAAGAAGACACGGGGAAATCAGAAGAAGTAGAATCAGAAATACACGAGAAAATCTTTGAAGATCTCGTTTGATCAACCCCAAATTCCACGGATTGACCGGAGAATGGACCGGAGCTCCAGAGGTGGAAGGCGAATGCGCTACCATTTCATACGCTCTGCCCCATTTTGAACATTAAAAAAAAATTATTTAGCCAACGCCCACCCTCGGCATGTTAGCCATTTTGTGTCGCGCCGACCAGTATAGACATGCAGACTGTTCCCCCAGCTTGTAGAGATCCGCACGCCCACAATGGTCAAGCGCGTAGGTGGCGAATCACTGTTGCTCATTTAGCGTTACCCAGGAGACACGTGTGGTACAACACGGAAGCGAACATCTTTGTCCCCGCTGTGAATTATTAATATTATACTAATTATTATTATTATTATTATTATTATTACTATTATTATTATTATTATTATTATATTTATTATTATTAATAATGGATTAGGAGGTGATAGGATATTGGTGAAAGGTGATCGTGGATTTTATGAACCATCCCAGCATTCGCCTTATGACCGAGGAAACCACGAAAACCCCGGTCAGGATGGCCGGCCCGGGAATCGAACCCGGACTTACCGATTGCGCGCTAAGCACTGAGCCACTTCGCTCGGTATTTTGACCATATATTCTCTTGGATGTCCTCTTGCATGTTCCCCGATATGTGCACCACATGTTTCCACCATGAACCTTAGCGTGTACCTCTGTACGTTTACCATATGATCTACATCTTTCCTCACGTTCATCCCAGGTCCCCACAATTGTTCCCGGACGTTCTTGCAAATATTTCAACCATTACATCACGATCTTTACATGATTGATTGATTCATTAGTGATTCCGCCGCTCACTAAGATCGTTAGTCACGTACGTGTAGTGCATGTTTTTATGGCAAGAGGCGGCGTTGATACTCCACAGCCGGATGGCGAGATCCGGCACCGACCTACACGTCGGCCAGCGGGGTGTTCCCTAACCAGATATTTCCCATCAGCACAAAGCCGAGACAAGCTCTCTGACTGGTCTCGCGGGATGTAATATAGTGCATGCAACTGTGAGAGTAAGTAAGGAAAGGGGGTGTGACAAGAAAAAGGTAGGAAAGATTGTGTGCGGTCCATGGCCCGTTTTTAAGGTACTTCTTCGGCATTCACCTGGAGTTGATCAGAGAAACCACGTAAAACTACCGATCAGAGCAACCAGCCGCTATAATTCTCCTCCACACTGCAGTTGAACTCGACGTATGTAGCTAGGGTCGAAAATCATGCCACCATCTGTACGCGAACCCTAGAACCTCCGGGTCGGAGGCCATACAGTAACATCAATGCCCTGAGCCAACTAAACCGGCATGACCCTTACGCGAAATCGCAAAGGGCCGCGAAGAGGAGAGGGACGACGACGGGCGAGAACAATGAAATAGGAAAAGACTGCGCAGGGAGAAGAGCGCGGAGTGAGAAGATGGGAAGCGACGCGGGGGAAGGCCGGGTATGACGCCGCGCACCAGTTAATTCCACGCGCTCGATACGCAGCGCCCCTGGCGGCTGTGCCATCAATTACCGACGCACGCGCGGCCTAATGAAGCCCTGAATTATAATTACGGAAGGCCGCGGGCGGGCGGGCGCCGGCCATCTTTCAATTGCGCAGACGCTTTTAGAGCGAGGCTGGGGTGGGGCGGGGACGAGAGAGGCGCGGGTGGGCAGGACCGCGTTTCAGCACACTGAGTGACGTATCGAGCAGATGGGCAGGAGGGGATGGAAAACATTGGCATTAAAATGAGGGCACGTCACGAACGATTTGTGTACATTTTCACCGCCAGAGGGTAAAGAAAAGTGAAAATGAAAGAGGAATGGGGGAATGAAGGTCAACAAAAAAGACGCAAAACAGAATACAAAACCTCAATATCTAGTCTGCAGAAAAAAATCAAGGAATTATTTACCTGTTAAAGCACAGTATTTAATCATGTATCTTTGTTCTCATGGATTATTGCATATTCAGCACAGCAAATGTTCTACAAGAGATGACAAGAGCATTGAATGTGCTTCTGTTATGTGCTTACTCAGGGTTGACAATATTAATTCTCCGAAAAGCGAATTTCCGATAAGTGTGACATGAAAGGCATTGGCAGGTTTGCGCAATTGTTAATTCACTCAAGTACCATTAATTAATTCTTGCTCAGGATGCGGTTAATCCATCAAGCTCTATTAACAGAGATGTCGTTCAAAGAACAGAGTGTAACAGTGAAGCGAACGTAGCTCAAATGTGTTTACCAAAGGTCAGACAATGAAAAATAGCTGTAAAAGTTTCAAATATTTTTCAAACTGTAACAGAAAACTGAAGCAAATAAGTACTATAGAGAATCAAACACTAAACTCTAACATTCGTTTTGGATATAATGTGATATAATTACAGAACGTCCTATATAAATGGAAACCATTAACATCTCTGATTCTCGAATGTGATTGGCATTCTAGTGACAGTATGTTTTAGCATATCTTCTTATTGATTTGTGTAATGTAAAATCTAGCAGTAAAATCTACCTTTTAATAAGTAAACAAATATTAAATAGAAAATGTTTATAGCTAATGATTTTCATTATAATCACCATCTGTACCCCTCGGCCGATATTGTCAGTTGGCCGTTAAGGCATTAAGCATTTATTAATGAAATTGATCACGACGAAGAATACCGAGGGTTAGTTTCTACTTCTTCCACTTTATAGCTGATATTTGTAAATGAAATGCGATTATTTTTGGTTTCATTCTCACAAGATTTTCATGGCAGATAAAAGGTCGTACTTTTTTAGTAAACTTTCAATACTGACCAAATATCTTCGTTCTATTAGTCGTATAAAATCGAATTTTTATGGAAAGATCTTAAAAACCTCCATCTATGCAGCTTCGACACTTATTATTTGTGAAGTTATTAATATTCAGCAATCTGATCTATAAAATAATACTGTTCAGGTGAGGTACTGAACTTGTTTATAACACATTTTAAATTAATTATTTCGTTGTCATCCCATGACTCCCCTTAAAAATTTGCGCACTTATTCAGAATTATTTATTTCATAATTCTACTGTATGGAGCAGTACAGAAAATTCAAGTACTCATATTCTTACATTATTAAATTATTTACTTTGGCCAAATCCCACGATAGTTTCCGCCAGTAGAGTAAATACGTCGTACAATACTGACCACTCGAAGGTGATGTCTTAAGAGACTATATGCACATGCCCAAGAAGACTTAAAGAATGTTCGCAAAATAACTGAAATGATGGCGTATACGTGGTTTGCTTTAATTGAGAAACACACACAACCGCTCCATTAAATAGTCAACAGTGTAATGATTGGTTCTTGGAACATCAAGGGGAAGATCTAATTCGCCTTCCAGGGGTGGCGCGCGCCAGACATGTCAGCTCAGAGGGGGGTGCGTTGGAGGGCGAGCTGGGGCGGGGGCGAGAGGGCGGGGGGTCAAAGCCCAGATCGGTGGCGGGGGCGGGGAGCGCCTCAAGTCGCACCGCAGGCCGACGCGGCTGGGAGGGGGGAGGGCTGCGGCTTGAGCACGCATGAGGGAGTGGGGGGGGGGGAAGCAGAAGGGACACCGCCGGAAGGGAGCGTGACCGCAGAGCCCCCCATCCCCTTCCCCTTCCCCGTCCCCGTCCCCGCCCGTGCCCTCGCCCTCGCCGGCTCAAGCCCCGCGGCGGGGTAGCTCGGCGCAGCGCCCCGCCTCCTGAGCTCCGGGGATCCCGGCCTCGGCGCTGGGACGAGCACCCGGGCTTTGCAGCGGACCGGCGACACGGGACACGACACGCACATATATTCGCGCGGCGAGGGCGCTCCGCTCTTTATCCGCGGGTTTCGAAGGTTCTTGTCACGGATACACGCGCTGAGCAGTTTTATAACATTCTATTATCTGCTTTCATTTTTGTTTCATTTAATTTTTGTTTCTTTTTTACTTTTATAAAATTTAAGGTCGCATCAATATCTAGGTCATTAGCGATCACTATTGCATTTAACGGTACGGTAACTGTGAAGACCACATGATATGGTGATGATAGGGGGTGAAAGTACGAACAACCATGCTCGAGGCGGAACTCGAACCAGCGATCCTTCGGACCGAGATCGCTACGGCACAACTGCCTTAATGATCTCGGCCATACGGACCCGCAATTTTTGTTTCTGCTTTTTTGATATTTTCTTCTTATTGAAATCGGCTGCTACGATAGAAAATAACAAGACTTCTGTGGATCAGAATGCATTCTGGAAGTCAAATTGTCAAATTTATAAGGGGAACCGATCAAGCGGCTGAAGTTTGTAATTAAATGCTTCACTTTTTACTATTTATTTTCGAGTATATTAGGAAAAAAATTAAAAAAAAAATCATTTACATTGAGAAAAGTGAGGAACTTGTGATGAAGGGAAATTTTAGAGATTAATAGTTATTCGGTGTATTTTCGACGAAGACGCGAGCATCCAAGTTTTGACGCGGATTACTCGCGACGGCGGTGGTGGCGGCGGTGGCGGTGGCGGTGGCGGCGGTGGCGGCGGTGGTGGCGGCGGCGGCGGTGGCGGCGGCGGCGGCGGCGGTGGCGGCGAGACGTAGGCGGGATGGCGGGGTGGCGGTGGGGGCGGCATCGTAAGACACGACACGGATATATATTCGCTCAGCGAGGGCCCGGCAGCTCTGCTGTTAAATCCAGAGTTTCCGAGTGTTTTTTAAGGCTGTTGCCATGGATACACACGCTGCTATTATTTATTTCACTTTTTTTCTTTTCAATTATTTTCTTCAGTTTCTTTTCATATCTTCCTTACGTTTTTACTTTCTCCAACTTTACTCGAGACGAATTCTAGGAAGGGAAAGAAAATGAGTATTAGTGGGACAGCAGGCATTCAAACAATCGTATCTATGGTATACGTTAACCTAACAAGCATTGGAAAAAAGTGATAATGAATTGATTGAAATTTGATTAAAATTTTTATTATACGAACATTGTATTAACAGGAATTGCAACAATACATTGAAAGAAATTTATAAATACGAGGCAACATGAGAAATATATGACAAAGGAATCTTAGGTTCAGAAGGGATTAATGCAATTGTTTTTGGTGTAGTTCTTTGTTACGATGTTCCGGCGTAGAGAGTACAACCAGGCTTCATAATCGTATAGTCAAGTTATCGCACGGGCTGTCAGGCTATCCAGCGCCTAATTAAATTTGTAGTGGAAAGATTATTGAAATCATTTATTTTTGATGATGTTTGCATTATTCGTTGAAAAATCTCCAAAATAGAGTTGGTGTAGTTATTTTTAAAGTTCTATGAGAGAATGAAATACCTAGGAAAATATTTACAACAATTTGAGAATATATTAATTTATTTTGTTAATTTTCCAAACACTTTTTTTTCTAAATGAGACTACTATGAAGTTGATTCTCTAATATTGTGAAATAATTGGTTGACAAAACATTCAATTTCTGAGAATTTTGACATTGACATAAATTATGTCGTTATTTAGATGTAAGTAAAAACGACGTTTAGAAAAGGAGATAATATGCAATTTTTTTACGCAAGTAAATTCATATAGTTGTTGATAGGAATTAACATGTATATAATAAAACTTGATATCGTGACTATCAGTATAAGGTGTGATTCTCAAAGAAATTAAAATATCTCAAAAACCAATATTTTAGAGAACGGTACTTCAATGAATAAGCCTCGCATTTTGCAGTCAAAGAACAATACACTGTATATACCGTCATTCAGTTGATCTATCTTCATGAAAACTGTGTTTCTATGTTTTCTAATGTTATTTCATCACAGAACTAAAACCTGACAAGAGTTGGCATGGCGAAACGTGTTCACTAACGACATTTATTTCTTCAAATTCAATGTTTTCACACAAAATTATTTATACGTCATAAATCAAACCGTTGTGTTAACGTATCCTTTAATTAAGGTTTTCCTGTGTCGCCGGTTTATGGAGCGTGTTTTAAGCAAAGCCACTCCCTTAAAACTTTCCCACTGGACCACTGGGAACGAAGGAAACAGAAAACGCAGGGCTACATTCTCCATAGTAGTGAAGTAATTAGTATAACAGGCTCAATTTCAATTCTTTAGAATCTTGACCTTTAATATTAAGACTTAGGTTAACGCATTATTCAAGTATATGTAAAAAGATGATTTAAATGTATAAATTTTCCCCACGTAAATCCTCATGACAATAAGAAAAAAATAATACACTACTATCAATACTAGGATCGGTGCTCGAGAAAAGTTAGCTATCTCAAAACTCGATATTTTGGAGAAATGTTCTTTAACATATAAGTCACGTAGTTCACAACCGAAGTGACTATTCTTAACACAATATAAGTACACACCATGCGGTAGTTGAGCTACCTTCATAAATATTTTGGGAGTAACGTTCTACTTCTAATCTTATTTCATGACAAAACTAAAACTTGACAACACTTGGCATGACTACATTTGTTCACCGACCACATTTATTTCCGCACATTTAATGTTTCTCAAACCAAATATTTAATACATCACGGAGCAAACCGTTGAGTTAATTTATCCTTTAATTAAGGTTTTCCAGTGTCGCCGGTTCATGGCGCGTGTTTTACGCGAGGCCGCTCCCCTAAAACTTGTTGAACCGCTGGAACCGACGGAGACCGAGCACCCAGGACAAGGACGACGAAAGCCGGATAATAACCAGTCCCATTCTATTACCGCTCGTCTTAAACTTGGTCTCCCGGAAACACAAGAGTTCTCCGGCGACCATTTTTACACCGGTCTTCCACAAAGTCGAAAAAAACAAACAAACAAGCAAAAGTAAAAAAAAAAGTCTTTAGTAAACACCCTCAACCTCAAGTTCTGCCACTCAGCCGCGGGTCGAGATCACAGAAGGCGTTTCGTTTTCCCGCACATCGCGGAAAAGTTGGGAACTCCAATTTCCACGCGCTCCCCGCCTCGCAGCTGGCGGAGAGGTCATTTCACGCCCGGAAGTGCGGGGAGGGGTGAGGCGGGGGTGGGGTGGGGCGGGGAGGGGTGGGGAGGGGTGGGCGGGGCAGGGAGTGGAGGGGCGGGGCGGGCGTGGACGGCGGGGTGGGGCGGGCGGGGAGGGGCGGGGCGGGCGGGGGAGGGGCGGGGCAGGGCAGGCCGGGCGGTCGGGCCGAGCGGTCGGGCCGGGCGGGGGGGCCGGGCGGGTGGGTGGGTCGGGCCGGGCGGGCGGGCGGGGCGGGCGGGCGGGGCGGGGCGGGGCGGGGCGGGGCGGGGAGGGGCGGGGCGTTGCGGGGCCTGGCGGGGCGGGGCGGGGCCGGACGGGGCGGGGCGGGGGCGGGGCGGGGCGAATCCGGGCGGGGCCGGGCGTTACCTTCGGGATGTCGTCGCCGCTAGTGAATTCCGGTTCGAAGGTGCGGCGGCTGCTGTACCCCAGTCCCGGCGAAAAGGACGGGGCGGGGCGGGGCGGGGCCGGGCGGGGAGGGGCGGGGCGGGGCGGGGCAGGGCAGGGCTGGGCGGGGCGGGGCGGGCGGGGCGGGGCGGGGCGGGGCGAATCCGGGCGGGGCCGGGCGTTACCTTCGGGATGTCGTCGCCGCTAGTGAATTCCGGTTCGAAGGTGCGGCGGCTGCTGTACCCCAGTCCCGGCGAAAAGGACTGTCGGGTCGTGTTTCATCTGCGGATAGATGGCCTGGGTTTGCGCGAGCAAAGGGATTTTTTTTGCCTTGCGTTGATTTTTTGGCGCGGCAAATTTAGGAAAATATCTGCGACGAAGCAGAATGAAAGTCGATATGAGAAGAGAGTGAAATATGAGAAATGGAAGAGGGAATCGTACTATATTCCTTGTCATTTTTTGAAGAGTATTTCTTTCACCAGACGACTTTATTTGTGAGTTTTGCTTCATTATTAAAATTATTAGCAGTAAATATATACTATGTATTCTACTACTAAAATAAGGAAAGAATATCATTGTGTGTGTGTTACAACAAGAATGGCAATGAACTCGGTACGAACTAAATTCTGCAACAATTCTTATGTAATTGGTAATGATGTCAGCGACAAGCTATTTTTCCACGTTAAATTCTGTTAGATTATAACAATATTTTTACGAACTGTGTGACTTAACCAAAATATCGTTGCTGAATTTTCAATCAACAGTTTTGTTTTGTGTAAGAAAACAATCCATTAAACATTTTCATTATTCGTACATAATTTTAAAGAGTTGTAGATAAAAGTATTTTGGAGCAGTTGGGTTTTTAATTTTTATACAATAATATTGCTATTTTTAGATATAACAAAAAACAATTTCTTCTTATACACAAATCTTTAACTGTGAACATTAATCGTAATTAATATTCGACATCCATTTATTCGAAATGAATAATAATAATTTTTTAATCGTACTTTATTTCCCTCTTGTTTTAAAACTTGAACTGAGCTGAGAGGCAAAGACAGAGGAAGGAGATACCGAAATTGTCGCGTGCCAAATCCTCTTGAAGGCGTTTTCCCTTTGCTTTGCCGTGAGCTTTGGCAGCTGAGACGGATTTCATCAGCAGGCAGGTATCGCGCGACACAATTCCGACAACGCATTTGTGCCGTTGCAGAAATTTTCTTTCCTGTTGTTTTTCTTGCTTCGCGCCCGGCGCAAAGACCTTGTAAAGTTTCAAAATGAAATACGTGTGTAGAATAAAACTAAAATATGACTAGCACATACAAGCGCCTTTTTGTGTTTTAAACTTAGCGCTTTACCGTATTTTTTGTTAATTTTCTAACTAAATTTTTGTTTGTTATTTATAAATTGAAATGCATTTCAAATAATTAGTTGAAAAATGCAAGAATTTGTTTCCGAGAAGTCATTTGGTTCTACAATTTCCAGCGATATTTTCTGTCGTATTATATGATGCTACCTGACTTGGAATCACTTTGCCCGAAAATGACACGGACCTGATCGGAGGAAAAGGGTTGAATACTTTTGTAAACACAAATTGAAGGCATCCAACACAACGACGTACAGAAAAATGGGTAAAAATTAGTGCTCAAATAAATAGTTTTCCTTCACATGCATTTGTTTTCTCTAAACTGCAGTTACTTAGTTTAATCTTTTCGTTCTTGGATTTTTTATTGGATTTACGAAACGCGAGAGGTTCAGTTTCATAACAATTCTTCTTCTGAAGTTACTACATCTCATGTACGTCTGACATTTACTTCGGATTTATTCAGACTCGTAGATAAAATTTACGTAATGTTTATTATTATTTCGTTATAACTCCTGCTTCCACCATTTAATACTTTCCAATTCTCAACGCCATCCATTCTACTTTCCCGTTTCTTCAAGTCCTCTATCTCCTCCGCACGAAGACTGCCTCTCCTCCCGTTCCTCTCCCCAAACGCAATAACCTCTCTTCTCCCCGCCCGAGCGCCTCCTCCTCCTCCGCGCTGTCTTCGGCGGCGCGCGCTGCCTGGCGCGGAGCGGCGTGGCGTGGGGGCGCCGGGGGGAGGGGGGGGAGCATCCGACCTAATCGCTATTGAATTTGCGCGGCGCAGTGCGGCACCGTCGCCCCGTCGCCGCAAGCCTTCATCGCCGCCGCGGTCCCCGCTTGCGTCTGCGTCTCCCCTCCGGAACGCCGTCGCCTCCGTTGCCAATATCGCGAATACTATTGCCTTCCCTGTCATCGCCTCCTCGTTCGCCAGCATCTCCTCCGCCGTCGTCCCCACCACCCTACCACGTCGTCGCCACTCTTGCCGTGTCCGCCTTCTCCCCTGTTAGTTTTACCACCGCCGTCATGAGCGCTGTCTCCGCCATCTCTTCCGCCATTGGTACCACCACCGACATCTCTTTTTGCTATCTAAGCCGCCACCGCTACCACCAACTCCAACTTCACCGACGCCTGCTTCAACACCCGTTTCATCTACCCCGTCGCTGCTACCACCACCTCCAACTCCACCGACGCCTGCGCCATCTTCCGTGCCATTTACCCCGTCGCCGATACCACCACCTCCAGCTCCACCGACGCCTGCGCCATCTTCCGCGTCATCCATCCCGCCATCACTACCTTCACCTCCAATTACGCCGCCACCCATCTATTCCGCCATCGCTATCAACCCTGCTACCACCACTTCCACATCCACCGCCGCTATCCTGGCAGAATCGCCACCGTCATCACCGTTACCTTCTTATGGCGACACCCATTTCAAATCCACATCCACCTCAACACCCCGTCTTCCTCTACCCAAACCACCAGCCTTGTCACTACAGCCGCCGCCGCCGCCGCCGGTGCGTGGCCGGGCATACATTATCACGGCGTGGCGCGGGGCGGAAGAGGGAGGGTGGTGTGGGGCGGCGGCAAGAGGAAGCGCGTCCATAGCGAGCGAACGAGAACCTGTTGCGCGGAGGGCGGCGGAGGCGGAGGAGGAGCCAGCGGTTTTCGCCGCGGAAGCTTTTACCTCGCGCGCGCCAAATCGAATCCGCTACGCTTCCTGCTCTCATTCCGCTGCTGCCGTTGTCGCCGCCGCCTCCGCCTCCGCCTCCGCCTCCGCCTCCGCCACCGCCACCGTCACCACCACCGCCGCCACCGTCACCACCACCGCCGCCGTCACCGTCACCGCCGCCGCCACCGCCTCCGCCTCCGCCTCCGCCCCGCCGCCTCCTCCGCCTCCGCCTCCATCTCGCCTCCGCCTCCGCCTCCGCTTCTACCTCCGCCACCGCCACCGCCACCGCCACCGCCACCGCCACCGCCACCGCCACCGCCACCGCCACCGTCACCACCATCGCCGCCACAGTCACCACCACCGCCTCCGTCTCCGCCTCCGCCTCCGCCTCCGCCACCGCCTCTGCCACCGCCTCTGCCACCGCCACCGCCACCGCCAACGCCACCGCCACCTCCAAAGCGCTTGGCCGTTCTGAGGGTTCGCTGGCTCAGCGCCTCTCTCCCCGGCGAACGGACGTTCTCACGCGGCGCGCGGTACGGCACGTTCAGAAACTCTGCGCGCGGAAGGGACGTATTTCGAGCGCTGGCCCTGCCTCCTGTGGTGAGGGCTGCCGGCATCGTGTGAATGGGATTTGCCGTTGCGTGCTGTAATAAGTAAGAGCTTGCGTTGTTGCACTAACTTTCTCTTCGTTTGCTACTATCATTAAATAGCAGATTTCAATGATTGTAATTCTCTGTATTTATATTTGATGTTAATATTTTGAGTAATGGCAATAAATGCAAGTATCAACGTATACTTTCTACGAATACGCAAATACTAGGATGTATAATAGTTCGTAATTGAAAGTGTTATAAAGTATCTATATTTAATCACATATCATGTCTAATGCTATAACGAGTGTCCTCTAAGCTCTGGACTGCTTTCTCATCATGTGTGGCAGTTAAATACAGGTACGTGTAAGTGTATGCATGTAAGAGTCGGGGATAGGGCAAGGAAGAGGAAGTAAAGAGCACGCGCAATGATGTTTGTTAGAGTAATGCTCAGACATTTGCTTAGTGTTGGTCGGAGAAATCGTGGAAAACTAGCGATCAAAACCTCTGAATTCTCCACCACACAGTGACTCAATTGGACAGAGCAAACTAGCTGGTTTCTAAAATCTACTACTGTCGGGACTAAAACACCTACGATATTCCGGTCAGAGTCGCAGCAGAAACAATGGTAGTGCTGAATCGGAGATACCTCAGCCATTCCGAGCATCTGTCACCCTATCACCTTCTAGAAATACGTTTTATATATCATTCTTCAAACCAGAGTGGTGAAGTGTGAACATTAGTGTAGTGTCCGCGCACGCAAGCTATTTATTTATAACTTTAATTATTTAACGTAACACATGCACATCAATGCAGTCAGGTTTTGGTACGAATTATTTTTATAAATCATGTACAACTGTTTGCGTCTGAAGGTGTTGAGAGCGGGTATGGGCAAGTCCGAGAAACATTTCCTACTTTCACTCCGCTAGTTCTGGGAATCTCCCCACAGAAGCGCCTGATGCTTGCAATGTATTACGCAAGACAATTGAGTCAATGTAGTTAAATATTAAAATAGAATCATAATTTCCCATGTTAGTAGATTTACTTGCATGTAAAAGATCCTCAAGCCTAAATGACACGTCTAAACTAAATTCAAAATCGCCCGTTTCTCGCCCAAGAAATACCTCCTTTCTCTGCTAGTTGATGAAAGGAGGATAGCGAAATTTGCGTGGTCAGACGGAAGAACGGGCTTGATGGTCTCGTCTGAGTCTCGCCACGTAAAATAAGGCAAATTCAATTCAATTCAATTTAATTCGATTCGATTCAATTCAATTCAATTTCTACAATTTAAATTGTTTAACAATCTGAAAATACATTTTATATATTAATGACAATTACTTTATTACCTAATTTACAATTTATTTGCAAGACACATTCCTATTCAATGAAGTCCCTACAAGGGCAGGACGCGGCGACGTGCCGCAACAAAACGCCATCAGTTGACGTGAGCTCATCATGAAGGCAGGACGTCTGAACCTCTCCTCATAATTCCGTTAATTTGCAAACATGTTGTATTCACGCCCAACGTCTTTACATAGCAGTATTCTAACTATTTAATATGTTCTTAGTGCAAAGTGAAAAATCTTATCTTATTGTGTGCAATCAACTACTATTGTGTAATTAAGTTATTTTGTTACTGTAATGAATTGCAAAGACTGTCGTGTGTTTAGTTTAGAATTAGTTCGTCGTCTGGTAAATATATACAACTGGCGCAAAGTGTAAAACGGTGGCTCTGAAAACATTTTGCATTGAGTACGTTAAATGCATTTGCTCTAGCTCATAATTGGTGACTGCATATTGCATAGTGCATATTATGTTTCATCAAACTCAGCTATATGTACATAAAGAGAAATTCATAGATTGCAAACATAACTCCAATCAAACGAAAAGTTTCCGAGACAGACGAAGACAAAGTCGAGCCTCAAAAGATCAAGTACAATATAGCCCCCTATTACGTGCCCAATTTCGAGAAATATTAATTTAGGCACTGCCATCTGATATTCTGTATTCAAGTAGAACACTTTAAGAGAAATTCAAAGGTGCTAACAAAACTCCAATCAGGCAAATAGTTTCCGAGACAGACGAAAAACAATGTCAAGCTTCGAGTCTTCAAGTACAAAATACCCCCCCAATACGTGGCAAATTTCGAAAAATATTAATTAGGGTTCTGCCATCTGATATTATGTGTACAAGTAGAACACTTTAAGACAAATTCATAGGTGTTAACATAACTCCAATTTGACGAATAGTTTCCGAGATAGACGAAAACAAATCGAGCCTCGAAAGATCAAGTACAAAATACCCCCCATTACGTGCCAAATTTCGAAAAATATTAATTAAAGCACTGCCATCTGATATTCTGTGTACAAGTAGAACACTTTAAGAGAAATTCATAAGTACTAACCAAACTCAAATCAGACGAATAGTTTCCGATATAGACGGAAACATAGTCGAGCCTTAAAAGATCAAGTACAAAATACTCCCCAATTACGTGCAAAATTTCGAAAAATATTAATTTAGGCATTGCCATCTGACATTCTGTATACAAGTAGAACACTAAAAGAGAAATTCATGAGTGCCAACCAAATTCCAATCACACGAATAGATTCCGAGATAGACGAGAAACAATGTCAAGCCGCGAGTTTTTAAGTACAAAATATCCCCCCATTACGTGCCAAATTTCGAAAACTATTAATTTAGGCACTGCCATCTGAAATTCTGTATACAAGTAGAACGCTTTAAGAGAAATTCATAGGTGCCAATCTTACTCCAATCAGACGAATAGTTTCCGAGATAGACGAAAACAAATTCGAGCCTCGAAAGATCAAGTAAAAAATACCCCTCCATTACGTTTGTTAGAGCAAGCAAAGCTAATTCATATATTTTATTATCAATATTTACTTCGCAAGGTGCACGCTTAATCAGGTTCTTGCACGCTAGCGAATGCACAATCCATTCCTTCAAATGGTTCGCCCAGCCACCCACAGGGGTCGCAGACTTACACAAGAGAAGCTTGCCTGCCCCGACCGCCGCGCCGCTCCCTGAGGCGCGTGACGTGGGGGTTGAGGGATTACCCTCGCCGGGTACCTGCGACCAGCGCCTCTCTGTGCCAGCCCTCTTTCTTTGTGTGGGCTTCCAGAATCGTCGACCGTGACGTGGCAGACGCTCCCTACTCTCGCCTAGCCAACGGCAACCGACGCGCCCTTTGTGCAAGGCTACAGATCTTCTTCTCAGCCTGGCCTTCGGCCCGAACGGACGTGTAGTGCGCCGCTCTCTTCAACATAGCCTTCGGCCCAACAAAGTGTGTTCGTGCATTACTGCCGCACGTGCCTGATATTGTGCGCCCTGGTAAACAATAGTGCCACGGGCAAACTGTTATTATCATGTTGTTTAGTGTTTTGCATGCGGCGTAGCTGTGCTGCACACATGTCTGCAGACGCTTCGCCTTCACCGACGGCGCTCCGCCCGTCCACGTGTGTGCGAGTGTTCTTGCCGCACACCTTCAGTGCCACGTCGTGGGAAGTTTTGCTAGCGGCGCTCTGCCCGTTTGCACTCCGCCTGTCTGCGATGGGCCTGGGTTCGCAACCCGCCCGCCACTACATGCCAGGCTGCCTTGCAACATCTACTTCAACTGTTCAATTGCAAGAAGTGCTCACGCCACGTACATAAGTCAATGTATCTTTTCATTCTTATAATTGTAACGCTCACTCACGCCATGTGTGTGTAGGACACTGTGCACCTCCTTTTATTGTTACTAATTGCTACGCTTGCTCATGCCACGTGCATGAGTTATATTGTACATTCTCACCCTCATAATTGTAACGCTCACTCACGCCATGTGTGTAGGACACTGTGCAACTCTTTTTATTGTTACTAATTGCTACGCTTGCTCATGCCACGTGCATGAGATATTGTATATTCTCACCCTCATAATTGTAACGCTCACTCACGCCATGCGTGTGTAGGTCACTGTGCACCTCCTTTTATTGTTACTAATTGCTACGCTTGCTCATGCCACGTGCACGAGTTATATTGTACATTCTCACCCTCATAATTGTAACGCTCACTCACGCCATGTGTGTGTAGGTCACTGTGCACCTCTTTTTATTGTTACTAATTGCTACGCTTGCTCATGCCACGTGCATGAGATATTGTATATTCTCACCCTCATAATTGTAACGCTCACTCACGCCATGTGTGTGTAGGTCACTGTGCACCTCCTTTTATTGTTACTAATTGCTACGCTTGCTCATGCCACATGTATGAATCATATTGTGTCTTTTTTACTTCATGTTCGTAGGCTATAGTGTTCATAGGTTATAGTGTACTTTTTTATTTTTTTACAACATATATATTTACGCATTCTATTTCATTGTCTCATGGTAACAAGTACCTGCTCAATTTTCCCTCCTTGCAGTCCCAGACCTGCAGTGGTTGTTGTAACCTGTTATTGTTATCACAGGTGTCTGGGTGGTCCTTCGCGCCTCAGTTTGAGCTATTTTAGGAATGTTTGGGAAGGGTCGAATCATATTCATTCCACACTCGGTCCACTTGCTCGACCCAGCCCATCCAACGTGCCAAATTTTGAATAATATTAATTCAGGCACTGCCATCGTATATTATGTATACAAGTAGAACACTTTAAGAGAAATTCATAGTTGCCAACCTAACTCCAATCAGACGAATAGTTTCCGAGATAGACGAAAACAAAGTCGAGCCTCGAAAGATCAAGTACAATATAGCCCTCCATTACGTGCCCAATTTCGAAAAATATTAATTTAGGCACTGTTATCTTATATTTTGTATACAAGTAGAACACTTTAAGGGAAATTCATAGGTGCCAACCCAACTCCAATCAGACCCATATTTTCCGAGATAGACGAAATGAAATTCGAGCCTCGAAAGATGAAGTACTAAATACCCCGCCCATTACGTGCCATATTTCAAAAAATATTTATTTAGGCACTGGCGTCTGTTATTCTGTATACATGTAGAACACTTTAAGTCATTACGTGAGCCAAACACAAAAACACTGTTAAAATACTTTGGCCGAGCGTGTGAGTGCTGAAGGCACGTGGACGAACTGCATTCCTGGATGTACGTGTGTGCGTGTGCGTGTTTCTTCGCTACGCAATCGGCAGATCATAATTGGACAGCGTCTGCGATCCCAGGAGATGGAGCATTTCACCGATATTGTATATATGTTCTATGACTTCTTTTCACAGGCATATATGAACAATCTACGAATGCTATGATATGCAATGTCTTGTATGCTTACAGAGGTTCTTAATTGATTCACAATTATGCGCTACAAGGACACTAATGTCCTTTTGCGAAGCTAATAAATAATTCATGCCATAATTTGCTAATGATTTTTTTGTAATGTCCATTTTACAATTAAATTATATGTATTGATTTTATTGATTTCATTTATTCCTAAGTGATGTTAACATCCTCCCAAATAATTAGCTTTCAGCTCTACGAATGTCATAGCTCCCTCTGTGAGTGATACTTCGTTCAGGTAAGAAAATAAGAGATAGAAAAGGATGCCTGGGATTGATATGCCAAAAGGTCACACCTAACAATTCACTATCTACAGCTCCATATCACCACCGCCATATAGTTTCCGTCTATAAATATAATATGATATTTTAGTATTATTGAATTAAATAGTGAAAAATTTGTAAATTGTATTGATCCTTTTTTGACTTTGTTTTGCCAGTTAAATTTCAATTATACATTAATAAATACGGCTACCGTCATATTACTCTTCAGCAATTTTAAAGTACATTAAAACATTGATGGTTTTGGGCTATGTATTATTAACTTTTTCGCTGCTCTGGACGCCTTATGGCGCGGCGCCGGGCTGTTTCTGGGAGCTTCTGGACGCCTTAAGGCGCGGCGACGTGATGTTACCTGCAGCCTCTGGACGTCTATAGGCGCGGCGCCGGGCCGTTTCTGGGGGTCTCCGGACGCCTTATGGCGCGCACTGCCTCTTCGCTTCTTTCTAGTGAATTTCCTTTCTACAGAAAGGGAAAGGTGGATAATTCCGGGTTTTCCAAATATACCTAATGTAAAAGGCGGCTCGAGGAAGCGCTTCCATTGAAATTCTTTTCTTTTGTGCAGTATTGTTTCCAGTTCTGTGTAACACAATGTCTGTTTGCTATTTAAACGAGAACCTCAGTCAGCTCCTGCAGTTTGAACAGTTCATTTCATGTAGTTTTGTATTGGACATCTGTTATTAGTCTTGGGTTTATTTTGGTTTGTTCTTTAGAGTTGTGGTGCGTTTTGTTGCTAATTGATGGATTTTGAATTGTTATCTGCATTCAACATTACATTTTTTTGCGGTCCTTCGATTTACCGGAAGGCATTTTCCAAATCTGATACCCGGTGATCAGTTTAAGAAGAGGTCACCAAGGCGAAGATGTGTTGTTTGTGCTACACAAAACAAGCGTCGAGAAACTAAGTATGAATGCAAAGCATGCAATGTTCCTTTATGTGCTGCTCCGTGCTTTGAAATATTTCACACAAAAAAGAAATATTAAAATCAATGGAATTGCAGGAAAATTATTATAAAAAAAATAAATCTTGTCCTAAGATAAGAAGAAAAGATTTAAACAAAAAATAGTTCTAAATACCAAAAAAAATATTTTCAACTTCGCCGATGTCGGTCCGAAGCCAAAGATAAGATAAAAAAGAAAAATTTAAACAAGCAAATTTTAAAAAATAGTACTAAACAAAAAAGAATTAACTTCGCCAATGTCGGTCCAAAGCCCGAAGCAAAAAGAAGGATGGGAAATGTATTTTCATTTCACTGTGGCTGCGAGGCGCAGACCAGTCAGGAGCGCACGAAACTTATTCAGCACAGAGAAAGGTGGGTCATTCCACTGTCTCAGCGCAGGTAGAAGCGCCACCAGGAAAACGGGCCGTATTCCTAGACGGGCACGACGGGCACGACGGAAAATGTAGCAGCGAAAAGGTTAAGAAAACGATGTTTTCATTTCGAACTGCGATGATTTTAAGCAACGATGTTTCTTTCGTGACTCCCTTCCTCCGTTTTCGCCGTCGCCATCATTGCCTCCTTCCGGTACGACACCAGCCCCAAACCCGCCTTCCACATTTCCCCCTTCCGTGTCTGCGCTTTCCCCACGATTATCTTACTCGCTTCTCCCTTACCTGCCCTCGCGTTCATCTCTAACTGCCTCCCGCCGTCCTCTTCTCGGTTTTCAACCCCTTCTCAACCACCGCTTTTCCCACCGCCACGTTCCCGGCGCCGCCGTCTCGCTCTCCCTTCCTCCCACTCCAAACCTCCCACCACGTCACCGCACCGTTCGTCGCTGGCGCCGCCACCGCCGTCGCGTTCCTCCGCCTTTTCAGCGCGGGCGATCGAGTTGCGGGTTTATGGGCGCGGCGCCGCCACCACCACCATCGCCGCCGCCTAAGCCGCGCCGCGCTGATAAGGCAGCGCAGTGGCTGCCCGAGCGACCGAAAGGCGGCGGAAGGGTCGAAGTAAGGGCGGGGCGCACAGTGAGTGGCGTGTTGTTGAAGAGACAGACGGAAGGAGAGGGCGGACGCTGTGACTGTGAGGGAAGGGTAAGGGACGCGACTAATAAGAAAGCTGCGTTTATCGAAAGGTATAGCAGTTTTGCGATATGGGAGAGACAGAGTAAGTGGAGCTGGGGGTTGAGGGGTTTCCTCCTAACACCAGCTCCTCTTACTCCATGATTGGTGGTGGGCAGTGGACAGCATGGCAGTGGGTGGTACGGCGATGAACAGAAGGGCACTGGCTGGTAGAGGTAGGAAAGGCTGTAAGGCGGTAGGGCGGTGGGCGATAGGGCGTTATGCAGTAGTGGTGGCTAGTGGACGGAAGAGAGTTGGGAAATGGGTAGTAAGCAAAAAAAGCGACTGGGGATGGGCAGTGAGTAGCCAGTCGGTACGGAATTGATAGTTACAAGGCGGTGGGGGTGAGCGGTAGGCAGTGGGTGCTGCGTGGTGGGCGATATGGAGGTGGGCTGTAGAACATTATGCAGTGGGTCTGTAGTGAGGTGGACTGTAGAGAATTATTCAATAGTACGGCGGGCTGTGAACGCTAGAGCAGTGTATGGTAGGAAAGAAGCGCAGTGGGAGGTGGGTCTGTGGAGAGGTGGGTGGTAGAACGGTAGGCGGTAAAATGTTAGACAGGTGGGCGGTAAACAGAAGGGTGGTGGGGGAGCGGTGGTCGGTCGGGATGGGCAGTGAGTGTCGGAGCGGTAGGTGGGTGGGTGTCGGGTTGGTGGGTGTCGGGTTGGTGGGTGTCGGGGTGGTGGGTGTCGGGGTGGTGGGTGTCGGGGTGGTGGGTGTCGGGGTGGTGGGTGTCGGGGTGGTGGGTGTCGGGGTGGTGGGTGTCGGGGTGGTGGGTGTCGAGGCGGTGGGTGTCGAGGCGGTGGGTGTCGAGGCGGTGGGTGTCGAGGCAGTGGGTGTCGAGGCGGTGGGTGTCGAGGAGAAGGGTGGTGTGGAGGTGGTTGGGTGTCGGGGCGATGGGTGGCGAGGCGGTGGATGGATGTCGGGGCGGTAGGTGTCGGGGCGGTGAGTGTTGGGGCGGTGGGTGGCGGGACGGTTTATGTCGGGGCGGTGGGAGGTCGATGGTATAGCGCCAGCGGGTAGCAAGCGTTACTTTGCGGTAACACGACCGGTCGTTTCCCGTACGACTAAGGGCTCGCGATACGATCTCTTTCTGTGAAAGGGAAGCCGGAGAACGGGAGGAAGATATCGCGAGCGCGTTATGACGCGAGGGGAAGTAATCTTTAGGTAATTTTAAATATTAATAGCTGTTTAATATCTAATCGTTCCTGTGGTTCTTAGACGATAACTGAGCGTGCAGAATTTCAAAACGGTCTTCATTTACGGGAACACTTCCATGAAAATTATTATTTTATCAGTTATAACATGGAAACTATACTAATACTTTTTTTGATTTAGCAACTAGTTTACTCTTTGTCATTATGACAGAAATATTGTCGTTACGTCATAGCAAGTATACGTCACAGGAAATATACTTTAGTTCAAATATATGCATATTTATTCCACTTTATTAAATGCTACACAACAATTTTTTGTTTCTATTTTCTAATGTTGTTGAGATATCTAAATGCTCGATTTTCCCTTCGTTTCCATTGTTAGGAAAATACTAAAAATTTCTTCCTAAAAACACTAAAATTCTTTTTCAGTACGTACATCTGAAGTAATTGGAATGCTGCCTGTCTCTTTTATTTCCAACTAGCTGCACTACCCGGGGTTGTCATTGTATCATCTTCTACCACACGAAAAGCGAATCGCTAACTATGGTATAAAATAGAATCATTTTTATTTAAATACCTTTCTCGCTTCGCTCCTCCTTTCGCATTCCAATTCTTCCTCTCATTTTCCGCTGCTACTGCTCTCTTCTCCGCACCGCCTCACGCCGCTTTCATTCTCCCTCTTCCCGCGTCTCGCCCCGCCACGCCTTTTCCCGACCTGGCAATTCCAGGCCCCGTTCTTTCAAGCCTCGCATCATCCTGCCATGCCTCGCATTGAATTACGTATTGTACATTTTTTGTTATTCGTATCTATATAAGAGTGAATATGTTTTTACTGATAAATACTCAGTCTTTATACGATATGGTAAACATACTTTTTTGTTTAATTTTATTAATAGCATGACTGTATGAAAAAAGGTGAATGACTCAAAAAATATCGAATGATGCACGGTTCACAATAGTCGCCAGAATGAAACGTATCGTGCTTTGATATAAAAAACAACTCAAATTCTAAATATAAAGTTTATGATATTCACAGAAAACATCTAATTTTTTATAACATGAGATTGGAGATCTTTGAAAGCATACTGTTATGCTGTTTTATACTGAATCCAGAATTGTAATACAATATTACGAAACGAATATCGTAGAACATTGTATACACGTATTAAAAAATCCAGTGCACTCTATTTTTCGATTAAATTTAACTGTTCATTCAGCGAAAGGTAATTGACTGATGTTGATTGTAGTTAAGAGGAAACCAGGTATTTTAGAATATACTATTTTCTAATTCTACTTATTATGAAACTGATCTCAATCGCCGATATTTTCACTTAAAACAATCGAAGAGCATAAACATATTTCAGAACCGAGAAATCTGGCACCAAGGTTTCGCACGTGCGAAGACCGCAAGAGTGAAGCTGGAAACCTCTGGCAGAGCAGAATTACGTGGGGTGGAGGTGGATGGGCGGTGGGGGGAAGGGGTGGTTGAGTAGATGGGCGGTTGGGTGGATGGGCGGTGGGGGGATGGGGCGGTGTGGTGGATGGGCGGTGAGAGAAGGAGCGATGGGGTGGATGTGCGATGGGGTGGATGGGCGGTGGGGTAGATGGGCAGTGGGGTAGATGGGCGGTGGGGTGGATGGGCGGTGGGGTGCATGGGCGGTGGGGTGAATGGGCGGTGGGGTGGATAGGCGGTGGTGTGGATGGGCGGTGGGGTGGATGGGCGGTGGGGTGGATGGGCGGTGGGGTGGATGGGTGGTGGGGTGGATGGGCGGTGGTGTGGATGGGGGATGAGGTGGATAGGCAGTAGGGTGGATGGGCGGTGGAGTGAATCAGCGGGGGTGGATGGGCGGGGGGTGGATGGGCGGGGGGTGGATGGGCGGGGGGCGACGAAAGGGCAGCTCGGGGCGGCAGAGCCTTCCCGCGAGGGCCATGCAGTTGCTGCGGCGAGCGCCGGTGCCCGGGCACCGGGGGCCGCGGGGGCGGGCGGGGGCAGCGGCTCGGGAGCAACTCGGCAGCCCCACCTGGCGTGTTTACTTCGCAAGTGGCCGTCCTCCCCCGCTCTCCTCCCCGGAGCCGCCCGCGGCGCAAGCCGTCGCCGTAACTCTGCCCGGATTTACTGCCGCATATTTCACGCGCCGACACCGGCTAAAAAGCTCTGGCGGCCGCGGCGCCTGCTAAATGCTGTGCGCGCAGCCCTCGCTGGCCCCGCCGCCTGCCGCGCCGCCGCGCCGCCCAAGCCGTCCCCGCCGCCCCTCATACCACCGCCAACCTTAGCGCACCCATTGCCCGAGTTGCAGCCCCCGTACTCGTCACCTCGTGTGTTACCGCTGGCCCTGCCGCTGCCCATTCCTCCCTCATCCCCATCGTCCTCCTCCTCGCCCGCGTCCCCGCCGCTCTCGCTGCCCTAGCCGCCCTCGTCACCCTGGTCTCCTTGCCGTCCTCGCCGTCCTCGTTGACCTGATCCCCCTCTCCACCCTTACCACTCCCTTCCTGCCCTCATGGCCTCCGCTCTCACCGTCGTCGTCCTTAACACATTATTCGTCCCCGTCACCTCCCTCGGGGTGGGCCACCTCCTCCGTCGCCGTCGTTTCTTGTCCCGCCACCGCCCGGACCTCCACTTAAACCTCTGCTCCTCCCTGTACTTCCGCTGCCCAGTCACCCCCCACCGCTCTCGTCAACCCTTGTGCCCCCTCCGTCACCGCCGCCTCCTCCATCCTCGTCGTCCCCGTCGCCCTCACCGTCCCCACGGCCTCCTCCGGCTCGCTCCCCGGCCCCGCCCTCCGACAACCTCCGTTGCCACCGCACGCAAGCGCTGCCGCCCGGGAGATAGGGCGGCTTCGGCGAATTAATAGAGAGTTTTCGCCCCGGCCACGTCGCCCACGTTATACTTCACGTCGACGTCGTTGCAGACACGGCCAATCCCGCGGCGGGAGGGTTAAACTGAGGATTAGAACGACAGGAGAGGATGCTTGCAGGCACATGGCGCAGCTCAAACGGCAGGTGCGTATATCACGTGAATGAAAAAGTGCCTTCGTAAAGTTGATAATAAATTACGTGATGGAGAGAATGTAAATTACCAGTATGTTTGTTCTTGTGAGCAGGTTTATGAATTGCTAATAATATTTATTTATCAATTTCATTGAGGAATTAAAATTCTAATCTTACTTATATCGTACTGTAATTCATATATGTATGCATTCTCCTTAGTATATTTATATGTTTTCAACATTAAAACTAAGTAGATGAGAATCATACAGATAAGTGCAATGAAAAAGTTTTCTTTTAACAATTAGTTTGGTTAATGAGTTCGATTTTTTAAGTGTTTAAGTAAAATAATAAAGAACTTGTAGTGCACTTCCCATATTTGTGTGCATAGATGTGCTCGGGCTTGTTTTTGTAAATGCTTGCGTATAATCATGGATACAAGTAATGTTTGTCCCGCACGCAACCGATTAACGAGAGTAGCGAATCATAGGGTTTGCAAGTTCACAAATTGTTAAGAACTCTACATTTAGAAGATGAAACAAATTATAAGAAATACCTTTACATACGATGCTGTTTATATCCATTCTTTTATTATAGCGGTGAAAATATGAAATACTTTAAATTATACAAATCTCAATGTGCATTTTTAATATAAAAACACTCATAGAAAAAAATATTTTTTACTACTGGTGATTCAGATAAATGGGTAGAGATAAATATAAACCCTCAATGTCAGACACGAATAACGTATTTTGCACTAAAAATGCCTGTTTATAGCCAAATTTTCAGTTTGAATGCAATACACTGATCGTATGTTTTAATCATGTATAACGACACAATTATTTTACTTCAAAAAATAAACAAATCAATTGATACGCTGAATTAAAGGGGATAATTTGTCGGCGTATGAATGCTACAAATCCAGCCGACCTCTGCTCGTGCTACCCGCGTAATGAATTCAATTCATCATAATAATAACCACAGAATTAAAAATTGTATCAAGTATATTAACATCGCACTTTTTCATTTGATACTCTCGGGCGGAATGATAACTCCTCCGGCCTGGCAGAGGGCATTGTCTCTTCAAGAAACTGTTTTGTCTGGGCATCTGGAGTTCTCTGCGGGTGGTGGCGGAGAGCACAACGGTAAGGCTGGCTCTTCAGAAGTGAGCTCGATTGGCCACTACCAAACCCGCTGCAAAGGAAGACGTGTGCGTGAGTGTGTGTGTGTGTGTGTGGTCATTCCGAAGGTACGCTTACGGCGACAAGGGGCTGGAATGGCTGGGAGGGAGAAGGGAAAGCTGTGCCATGATGGCAGAAGCGGAGAACCCTGAAGTGTCAGGCATGTTATGGTTTTGAGTAGCATTACATTAACAGTTAAACGTTGATAAAGCAGATTTAAAAACGTAGGAAACGTGATTACACCAAACTTTCGAAAAACAAAACATTAAATGAATAGAAGAATAATACTAGCATACATAAATATATTTATTTTAATATTTACAATAAGATTATTCACTCACACATCATTAAACAAACTGATTGTGTTCTGAAACCGCTACAAGCCCCTGTTCGATAGACTGGCCCGCGGTGCTCCGGTGCTGTGCGTGGTTGCCCTGTATTATGAGTCGTTAGTAATGTAAACACAGTTGCGATATGACGACACGCGTAAAGATTTGTGCGAAGTTTACTCCTTGTCAAAATATTAAACGATTTTCTAATAGTTTTTAGTCGAAAATATAATAATAATAATAATAATAATAATAATAATAATAATAATATAATAAAAATAATATAACCGCAACTAAGCTAGCAATGACGGCCTCGTGGTCCCCATGCCTTCTCAAATTATTTTGCTATTACCACATTTACGCCTGTGCGCACGTTCACGCCAGCGCCCACGCCATTGTCCACGCTCGTGCCACATCAACGCCCACGCCAGCGCCCACGGTAGCGCTCACGCCAGCACCCACGTCAGAACCCACGCCTGCGCCCACTCCATTGTACACGCTTGCGCCTACGCTAGCATTCACGCCAGCGCCGAAGTTACTGGTCACGACAGCCCTCAAGCCATTATCCATACTAGCGCCCACGCCATTTTCCACATTAGCGCCCACGCCATTGTCCACGCTTGCGCCCACGCCAACGACCACCCCAGCGCCCACGCCAACGCCCTCGCCAGCACCCACGCCATTGTCTACGCTCGCGCCCACGCCAGCAATCACCCCAGCGCCCATGACATTGTCCAAACCATTGTCCACGCTAGCGCTCACGCCAACGACCACCCCAGTGCCGTTGCCAGCACCCACGCCATTGTCTACGCTCGCGCCCACGCCAGAAATCACCCCAGCGCCCATGACATTGTCCAAGCCATTGTCCACGCCAGCGCCTACGCCATCGCTCCCGCTCGCTCCCAAGAGGCCGCACCCTGTGGCCCCAGCCTCCCGCGCTGCGCCGCCAAAGAGAGAAAGGCGGCTCGCGGTCATCGCATGTGGACAGACACACGAAAAGAAAAGAAAGAAAAAATCCCTGGAGAACGCATGCTAAGTTATTTTTTCTTTCATGTAAAACTAAGAGGAAACAGAAAATACATAAGTGCCAGAACTTTTTATAAACTCACTTCATGTATGTATTCGATTACAAAATTTTAGAATGATTGATATTTTATGAAGCAAAGAGGGAATAAATAATTTTAGTAAACAGCATCAGAATTTAGTGTTAAAATACATGTTTTTATTTACGTATTGAATGAAACGGATCATACGAGAACAAACACAATTCGACAGCTGTGACATTTCTTGGCACTTATACGTGTGATTCAATAATGTGACCCTGGAGGACAATACACCGCAGACCGGCAAAATAGTGTTCGAAAAATGAAAAATGGTAGTAAAAACATGCCTTTCGGGTAGCCGAATCATTTTACGCGAACTTTAAGAGCTAAATTTGTTTACGTAACATACACAGCGTGCAGCGACCAGAATTTAAGCGGCAGTTCCGAGAGGAGCAAAGCCAAAACGCATATCATGCGTCTGATCCCCCTTCAATGTATTAGAGAGGTATTTTTGGCTCTCTCCATTTCAAATCCAGCATTACAAACAAAAAGGCATTCGAGTTTTTAATATTTTATATGTAACGGATATGTGTTTAAGCGTAATATTTTTTAAAATTTCTCGGAATCGAGAATTAATAGAGGAAACCGAATAATGAGCTTGCTGAAAATGCTCAAACGGTGGTTCATTTCGCGAAAATACAAGTCATATAAATACGTTTTTACATGTCTCCCTACGACTATTATATCAGAATACTGAAGTCTGCGATAAAAAAAAACAAACATAAAAGTCAATGAAAGCCATCCAGCATACGCAATGAAACAATGATGGTCGTTCGCAGCGCGTTTAAATACGGCCGGGACGCGAGTCGTTTTTGAATGCCGACTGAAACCTCACACTCGCTGCGCTGCGCCCTTTTGGCCTCTCGTGGCGGAGCGGAGCGGAGCGCGGTTTCGAAAAAATATGTATTCCGCTTCAATGAGGACGAGAGTTCCACGCCGATGAAAGGAGTCGCTCTATAATGAGAGGCGGGGCGAACCTTTTGCTCGCGACAACGCGGAGTGTGTGCGCGGGGAGGAGACTGAAGGACGGGGGGTGGGGGGGTGGCGAGCGACAAACGCTCTTGATGAGAGTTGGAAATAGAGAAAGAGAGTCGGTTCTAGGAGGAAGGGAATTTAGAGCGTGAGAGAGAGAGAGAGAGAGACTCGCAAACTAACAGATGGAGGGGAAGTGGTTTCAGAGGGTAAGATAGACATAAGACTACACTCTTATTTAAAAATATTGGCACTTGAAAGTCAGGAGATGGAAGTAGAGTCATTTGACATTGTCATCCAATTATGATGGCAAAACTCGGGTCCAAAACAAAAAAAAACAACATTAAGACGTAATGAAGCTCGTGATTGGGTGACCCTCTCCGTTCAGTTCGTGAATTTGAAGTGCCACTGTGTTTTAATCAGTGTATAGTGGTGATACAGAATGACATAGATTTTCTCGTAGTCGTTACATAATCCTTTTGTTCTGGGATAGCTTTTTGGTTTTGCTTCACCTTCTTCCCAGCTGCTTATACTTCAGCACTGGAAAGACATTTGTTCATATTTTTCTAATTTCTTGACCCCTACTAGTGGAATTGAAATATAATTTTAAGAATATTCTAGAAAAGTAAAAAGTGAACCTATTTGCAAATTTCAATTGAAATATTTGGAGGATTTGAGAATACGTTGTTTAAGCCTTTCATTTACAATGTGCAATTTTGGGCTCAATTTCGTAGAAAACTATGGATTAAAAAAAACTGCGGAAAAATAATTTCAACACTTGTACTCAAACATGCCAAAAAAAGCAGAGTAAAAGATGGACGAACTGAAGAACGGATTAAGAGGAAGCGAAGGGAAGAATAGGGAGAACGGGTTGTGTGAAGGGCCGGCAGAGCGACATGTCAAGAAAATGATAAACTTCTGATTAATGATAAGAGAAACATAAGAGGGAAGAGATTGTGCAATCAGTGTGCAATAATGTTACGGTAGAAATAATGTTATTGTGGGAAAGTTGCAAGAACTTGAACATCTTTTTATTGAAATTGACACCTTCTACAATTGAACAAGGACAAGAGATTCTAAGGTTTTTCATTATATTAACCTCACGCAGAAATAAATTATTTCGTAATTAAAGTTACCTGGAGAACTTCAGTTACGTTGTCTACTGAATAAATGTATCCGAATCTGTACTATAACGTTTATTTGCCGGTAATATCACGTCAATCTATACATTAAATTGACGTCTTTTTACCCCTGGATCTATTTGTGCATAATTTAAAACCTATGCAGATTGAGAGTTAGATAGAGAAACAAGATTTTTAATAAAAAACTTAACAAAATGTTTATCAAGATGATAGACAGTACGTACTTTAAGACTAAAAATGGATAGCGTTTTATGAGATTTTAATAGTTCTTACTTCTTGATTTTTTTCAGAGACGCGAGAGCAAGAGCTGCAAACAAAAAAGAGTTTTCATATCAGCCGAGTCAGTCCCGCTGAGTGCGATGAAAGCGCTCAACTCTTTTATTGGAATACCCGAGAGGTCGACATGAGAAAAGAGCATGATGTAATATTGGAATAAAATTCGACCAGTTTTTCTGCAAACTCGATATTGTTTTAATATTGTCGCACCTCAGGTATTGGAAATATGTACTTCGCTTTTCAACCACGATATTTCGTAAAATTACAACATACCCGTGTTTTCAATGTATATGAATTTATTACTATTTTATATTGAAAATATCTGAGATAAACCCCTTTGAACATTCTGACTTTGAAATACGTTTTATTATTATTAACTGGGTTATAACTTATTAATATACTACTCTAATTAAAACGTTTATATAGAGTGATTCGGAGTAAATGCTAGAAACGTTTTCTAATAGCTTGATCGATTTCGGGCGTGTAAGCTGCTAAGGTTATTACACCCGTAAGTGTAGTAGTTGTTGTTATCGCGGGAGGTGCGGTGATCTTCCCCGCTGAATGGCGAGATCCGGCACCGACCTGCTCGTAGCCTTACGGGGATTTCCATATCCAAGAATCACCCACTAGCGGGGCACCACCCCAGCCGAGACGAGCTTTGTTACCGACAGATCTCACGGCATATGTAGTAGTTAGTGTATGTACGTGTAAGAGTGTGTAAGTACAGGGGAGGATAGGACAATGATGGGGAAGGAAAGAAAGCGCGCGGGCTGTGGGCCGTGTGTTACGGTACTTGTCCGGGATACGCCTCGTATTGATCGGAGAAATCACTGAACACTACCGATCAGAGCAGCTGGCTGCTAGAATTCCCCCGACAGCGGCTGATTGCGACCAAGCTATCTAACTAGGGTCGAAAGTTCTACCACCAACTCGAACCGTATGACCTCCCAGGTAGAACCACTACATTAATCAAACAAATTAGAAACGTTTAGAGAATATGACGGCCATTGATACTTCACAAATTCGTATTTTCCATTCTTGCGATGATGTATGGGAATATGATAGCCCAATTTTTTCCTTATATAATTCTGGAACAGGAAATTATCTTTAGATAATACAATATATTGGGAAATATTTGTTTATATTTTTTATATTTGTTTGTAATTACTGATACACAATGATCAAATACCTTATCCTTGAATTGTTCCAAACATAATGACGTAATTATTACACCTTTACGTGTTAAACAAACTTTGTAATTCATTAAATGATTGTACCCTGTACTGAATCACAGTCCCCAATTCTAATTCCGGCAATCTCTCCCAACAAATTCCAACACGCGTAGTGCGATTTCGCTCCGCAGCTCCATCACGGCAAGAGGCCTTAATGGGGGCGAGTGTGAAATTTCTCTTTCGCTTCATGAAACGCGGCCGAGGGCTGTGGCGCGGTCCGCGTGGGAAGGCACGCACGCTCGACGCGCGGCTCTCTGCGTGCGCGTGACTAATTTCACCGCAGCTCTCGGCCGGCGGCGGTGGCGGCGGTGGTGACGGCGGCGGCGGCGACGACAGCGGCCACAGGGGCGGCGACGGGTGTGTATGGCTAAGGGGGTGTTTGCGACAGGGGATGGTTGCAACGGGGGAGTTTCGACGGGGTGAGCGTCGACGGAGAGTGGCGTCGACGGGAGGGGGCGGTGACGGGCCTGCGTCGTCGGGAGGTGGTGGCGGAGACGGGGTGGCGGTGAAGTGGTGGCGGTGACGGGGTGGCGGCGACGAGGTGACGGCGAAGGGGTGGCGGCGATGGGGAGGCGTCGACTAGGTGGCGGCGACATTGGTGGCGGTGGCGGAGGTGGCGGTGGCGGTAATGGCGGTGGCGGCGGCGATGGGGGCGGCGACAATGGCGGCGATGCCGGAGGGGTAGGTGGAGGCGGCGGCGTAGGTGATGGCGGTGGCGGCGATGGCGGAGGTGGCTGGGTTGGCGGCGACAATGAGGGCGGTGGCGGTGACGGCGGCGACGGGGGGCGACGACAATGGTGGCGGAGGCGGCGGCGGCGGCGTTGGGGGGGGGGCGACAATGGCGGCGGTGGTGGAGGCGAAGGCGGCGGCAATGGCAGTGTCGGCGGTGCGGAGGCGGAGACAGCGACCAGCGACAATGGCGGTGGCGGCGAGAGCGGCGGTCGTGGGGGTGGTGGCGACGATGCGGACGAGGCCGGCGGCGGTGGCGGCGGAGTCGGAGGCGGCAGGGACGGAAGCAGTCGAAAGCGGAAAATGAAACGCCTCAGCCGAAGCGTCGGCGGCGGGCCTCGGCGGGCGGCGGCGGGCGGCGGGCGGCGGGCAGTCTGCGGCTTTGCGGCTATGGGTCCGTGACGGAGAGGAGGGGAGCGGAGTTTGGGTGAGAGAAGCAGAGGAGCTGAGGTCCGCGATCGGTGGTCATCGCGAGGTAACGGAATCCGTGATGAATGTGGTGAGGTGGAGGAAAGGGATTTGTGATAAGTTTCCCAACGGTCGAATATTATCGCGTACCGTGGGAGTGACGAAGCGTATTTAGGCGAGTGCAGCCGTAACGGTACTGTTGTGGGGTGAGAATGAGGGAGGAAAAGGGAGTGCGGCCGAGAGAAGTGGAGGATCTAAAGTTTTCGTGCAGCGGTTACACTAGAATAGATGACGGAAGCACTGGAAGGAGACGGCGGGACGCCCGCGCCAGAAAATAAATAGTTAAAATAAACGTCGGATAGATTAGAATGTACTCGGCTTCTGACGGCAGGTTTTTCCCCCTTCAGGGTTTTTTTCCTGAGCCGTACCTTATGGTCTCTTTTCCGCGGCTTTGATGCGATGGAGAGACCATTTGGGGTGAATACCAGAATTCGAAAGATTAGAACGCGAAATGATGTAGGTATTGTAATGGCTTAAAGGCCTTCGGCCTAGCCACATAGGATCAAGTAATCTAATTTGTTTGTAATAATTACCTATTAAATAAATAAATAAAATAAATAGATGACGAAGGGAGAGATGAGGAAAAGGAGATATTTAATGTAGGAAAGTGAGGGGGTAAGACGTTTGGAGAATTGATAGCTGCTAGTCTTTTTTCGTGTGTGATTCGTAGTGCAGTACTGATGAAGGCTGTGATGAGTGATAGTAATGCAGACTACTATTATTCTGTAATAATACCCGAAAACGCAATCATGAAACTTTTTTGGAATACTGAGTGTCTGATAACGAAACTAGTGCACAGAAATTTTTGAATATTTGAAACAAGGTACCTTTAGACAGGAAATAATCAATTCTGGAAAGGGAGATTTCTTCTTTGCGCAATAAAGCTAGTAGAGGTGTACATGAAAATGCTCTAATTCTGTGGTTGACTTCATATTAAACATATTAGTAACTGTTGAGTTTAAAATACATTTTAAAGCTCATTGAAATTGTTTCAAGCTTAGTCATCTCATATGTCAAGAATGCAAGAAACAAGAGACTCAAATTGGTGGAAAGGCAAGAAATAAATAAGTTATGTATTGCAAAAAAAGGTCACTCCTGCAGCGTTGACATTATGTGTTAATAAGATTAATAAGATAATACGAGGAATGTTTACGTAACATATATTATAAAACTTTATATGACAAGGAGAGCGCGAAACTATATCAATTAATGTGAGAAACACTGAAGTTTACTTTGGGACGTTCTAGAACCAGGGATTATGAATTCGCACAAGACTATTAGAACGTAACTATACTAGTATCCCTGAAAATTGAACATTGAAATCGAGTAACTGGACTGAAAATATACGTAGGAAAAAAATGAAAGAGAACGTCATTGTGAAAGAGCCTAGAACGAAAGCAACATCAGTGGAGAGAAAAAAACATATCGTAAAGATGAACAATTCTCCGTAATTATGCCAGTTAAAAATTGAAACAAAACAAGGAAGGTGCATCAGGGTGAACGTGGTTGGATAAGACTTTGATTATACGTGTAACTGGGGCCCGGCAATGCGCTTGACCATGCAGATAGAGTTGAACCTGGATACACGCGATGTAGAGTTTTACTAAGAATGAGTCATCGTCAAAAAACACTGATATTTCAAGTTATCAAAGATCAAAATTAAATCATCTGTGTTAATAATGTATCGCCCAAGACCCAAGAATGTCTTTAAAATAGGTTTACAACGAATATTAATAATCTTGTGTGTGTGTGTGTGTGTGTTGGTGTGTGTAGGAGAGGGGTTATTCGATAGAAACTGAGTTTATTAATTTAATTTAATATTTAACTTAGAAATTAAATAAAACAATCAGATCAATTAACAAACCTGAATATGCCATTAACTTTAAGATCAATTTGGTCTGAAACAGTTCTGTTTATTGACTCATAAAAATTATATATTCTTATATTACTACTTTATAGAAGCTTATTTGTTATTGAAAAACTTTTTTCATTAAAAAATAATCTTCGACAACATGAAAATATCAAGCACACATGGATGCAAAAAAATCAACTTGAATAAATGGATTATTAAACCGTCTCCGATGGCGTACTATCTTTCTCTGAGATGGTCGTAGGTTCAATGTCTGGCTGAGGCAAGGGCGAATTTGTCGCTTTCTAACATTAATCGTCTGTTTCTGTAGCTGTGTGACGAAAGGAAAAGATCCGGCAAGGCAATTAAGCTAGGTACGTAGATTGGAATATGGGATGCACACCACCCTTATCCTCAGGCGCGGACAATAAAACGGACTGAGACCTGTAACAATTGCAAGCTGGCAAAAGTCGCATTAAACAGAATATACTAATGCCTACAAATCATCACTGCTTTTTATTAATAGGTCGCTTTGTAACTGCTCTGGTTGTATAGTGACCCCAGTAATTTGTTAAACATAGATTTATATATTGCATGGAAATAGAAATGGAAACGAAACACACACGGACAAAATGAAAACACACAAACATCCATACCCGGGATGAATTCGAACCCACGACCCCTCGAGCCAAGGATGCCATGGCTTTCCAGCCTTAGCGACTTAGACTACCCAGGTAGGCGTCGCTGTTTTTATAAAAGCATTGATGTATAGAGAACCGTGACAATGATTGCATCTCTATTTCATTAAAGCACCGTAAAGGAATAGAAAGGGCAGACCTCTCCTCCTCCCCCACCCCACCTCTGTCGGCGCGCGACAGAACTCTATCGCGTGCGCTGTCTTGGCTGTCGTCGGCGCCGCAAACTCTGGCTGCACGGCATTCAGTGGCGCTGCATCTTCCTGTGCACCGAATCGTCCTCCTAACGCCCGTTCGCCCAGCAGCACTCCGACGAGTGTCTGGCCCAACGATGCGTTTTAGTGATTTTCGCGCTCCCAATACTCTTCTCTTTGCATAGTAGATTTGCGTTAGATCACTCTCTCGATGGACAATCGATTAAGTTTAGCCAACACGGGTCAAAATTGTAATGTGTATCAATTGATTTTATACCTAATTTTAAGAAAATATTTTTAGTTTAAGAAAATTTAAGTAACTTTTTTTCTTGTAATCTCTGAAAAAAAAACAACATTGTTTTTCAGAATAAAACTTTCTTTTCGTTTCCGTTACGTAATACCCTTGTATTTCTTTCGTGACACGTGTATATTCAGACACAAAGAGTCTGTAAAAAGATAATACGTTATAGAGAATAAAATATTACGGAATATCATGAAATCGACAGAATCATTAATGTGAAAATTGATGAAATAAAATATACGAGTAGTTTTAAATTAAGATTATTCATAAAATTGTAAAATAATGCCTGGGTAGGAAAATAAATAACTTATATCTCTTATAAATAGGTTATAACATAGGTCTTTATAAAAAGTTTCATTTCTCACGGGGTCAGCTGTGTAATAAATCATTATTCGACGAAGTATAACACTTCTATAGAAAAATATTACTAGAGCAGACACTCAAGATTTGGTCTTTCAAAAACACGCAGAAGATAAATTAATAAAGTCTTTTTCGTCTTTATTTTTGCATTCCTGAATTTCTTCAGCAAATGTTATATTTTTAAAATGATCCGTCCTTGAAAACGTCTACAATGGGTCATTAAGGACTTTTTCAATCTGCTAGTGTGGTTCAACAATAAACACTTCCTTTATTGTTGAACATTTCATATCGAATCGATTGTTCGTTAAAATTTTAGAACCGTTTCATGAGCCGACCGCCCTCTGTGCATCGACTTCTTCGCCTTTCACTTGCGCGTCTCAGTCGCCGAATGAAGTCTCCTCCTCGCGCCGCAGCGCCGGCTGCTCGCTCTTCTCCCGAACAAAACCCGGCTTCGCGGGCGCTCGAGGCTTCAGCGGCGGCAGCAGCGGCGCCCCGCGGAGGGGTGTGGCGGCGGACGAGACTACCGCGAAGATGGCCGAAACGGAGGAAATGGCGACGGTGGCGACGGTGGTGACGGGGATGGTGGCGACTGTTGGGGGGCGTCGGTTGGGGGGTGGTAGCAACCGTAGCGATGTGGGCTGTGGCGGCGGAGTTGGTGGCAACGGTGGCAGTCAGCAGCATTGGCGATGACGGGGAAGCGTTTTGGCAGTGACGGCGGTGGCAGCGGTGGTGGCGGTGGCGGGAGCGTCGGGGGCGTCGGGGGCGTCGGGGGCGTCGGGGGCGTCGGGGACGTCGGGGGCGTCGGGGGCGTCGGGGGCGTCGGGGGCGTCGGGGGCGTCGGGGGCGTCGGGGGCGTCGGGGGCGTCGGGGGCGTCGGGGGCGTCGGGGGCGTCGGGGCGTCGGGGGCGTCGGGGGCGTCGGGGGCGTCGGGGGCGTCGGGGGCGTCGGGGGCGTCGGGGGCGTCGGGGGCGTCGGGGGCGTCGGGGGCGTCGGGGGCGTCGGGGGCGTCGGGGGCGTCGGGGGCGTCGGGGGCGTCGGGGGCGTCGGGGGCGTCGGGGGCGTCGGGGGCGTCGGGGGCGTCGGGGGCGTCGGGGGCGTCGGGGGCGTCGGGGGCGTCGGGGGCGACGGGGGCGTCGGGGGCAGCGGGGGGGGCGGGGGTTGCAGAGGAGGCGGTGGAGGCCAAGGAGGCGGTGGCGACGATGCTAGCCGTGGCGGCACAGCGGCGATGGTAGCGGCAAGCGGAGACAGTGGCAAGCGGTTAGGCGATGAGAGGGCCATTCACACGAAAACAAACAGAGGAAAATCGGCAACGCGCGGAGACAGCGCAACGCACGGGGACAACGGGAATCTTCGCGCACGTATCGGACCCGTTTTGCTGGCAGCGCGAGGCGTGCTTTCAATATTGGCGCCGTCGACGGAGGGTGGGGAATATATATCGGTGGGAAACGGTACAAAGAGGGGCCGGGAGGGGAACTGAGAGACGACGGGAGCGGTGAAAGAGTGTGCTAAGGTGGTGATGGAGGAAGCAATGACATTGCAAAGTTGACGAACTAGAAAGCAGAAGCGATTGTCGTGATGAAGGACAAAACGGAGATGGGGAAGGTGTCTGAGGAGGGGCGGAGGTAGTTTACAGTACGATGGCTGTAGTTGTGGGAGTGGCAGTGGTGGACGCGTTGTTGGTGATACAGAAAGTGATTGTGGATGTTGTTGTAGAGGCGGTAAGGGCCTAAATGTGGCAAATACTGAGATGCAGATGAAAGTGAAACAGGCGCAATGGAGATGAAATCAGTGACGGGTAATAGATGAAGTAATATCAATGGTATAATGGCGGCAGTTTTTGTAAGTAAAGCGGAAGCGGCAACATTATTGGTTGAGGCTGCGGAGACGGTGAAGGTGGAGATTGTGAAAGCAATGAGGGTCATGTTTTTAGCAGCATTCAGGATCAAGGACAGCTGTGGGATCGGAGGAGTAGTGAACGGCAGTGATGATGACGGTAGCTGTAAGTGAAATGGTAGTTGCAGTGAGGTTGATGGGGGCTGAAGCCAGCAGCGTCAGTGGAGGCAAGGGTGGCAGGGGCTGTAAGTGAAGTGGTGGTTGCAGTACGGTTGTCAGAACCTGCAGACACGGTCAAGACTAAGACAAGGGTTAGTGGTACCAGAAGTAATAGTAATGGTGTTGGCACCGGCAGGTGTGGCAGTGGCAGCAGAGGCAGGAGTCGGGGCCTGCGTGTGTGTGTTTGTGTGTGTTTGTGGTGAGGGGGTGAGATTGAAGAGACTGAAGAGGTTTGGAGGCCAAGCAAGGCCATTTTAGTGATTGTGCTGGGGCGGCGACATCGGTGACGTTGGCGGAGACGGTGACGTTGGTCACGGTGGTGGAGGGTGCGGCGGGTGCTGTAAGCATTGTGGAGGCGGACGGAGCAACGGGGGCGGCAGGGGCGGCGGGGGGAAACGGGGACGTTGGGGGAGGCGGGGGCGACGGTGGCGGAGGGGGTGGAGGGGGCGGCGGGAGCGGCGAGGACGGCGAGGACGGCGGGGGCGGCGGGGACGGCGGAGACGCGGGTGCGGCGGGGACGGCGGAGGCGGCGGGGGCCGCGGAGGCAGCGGAGGTTGCGGGGCGGTGGAGGCGGCAGAAACGGCGGGCACGAAGGGGGCAGCGGGGACGACGGGGGCGGTGGGGGTGGGGGACGGTGGGAGCGGCTGGAGCGGCAGGAGCAGTGAAGGCGGCGGGAGCAGTGGGGGCGGCGGTGCATTGGGGGTGCAGCGTGGTGGCGACGGAGGCCGGGGCAGCAGCGGCTACCGCGCCGGGGATGGAGGCGCGCGCTGCAGATATCGAGTTTCCGCCTCGCGTCGTAGCGCGCGCACGCGACGCGCCTCCGCATACGCGCGCCCGCGGAAGAGCGCCGCGCTGACCCAGAGGCTGCGTTGAGGGGCGGCTATTTCCCCCGACGAGCGACAAAAGCGGCGCGCGCTTGTTAAAAGGAGACGTCTCTCTAGCTCCGTGGATGTGCGTTTCTATTCTTTGAGAGCGCTTTTGCTGCACTTGTCTGTGCCACAGAATATGCTGAAAACTGCATTGTGTGCAGTTTTATGCCCTAGTACCCGCATGTTTTTACCGTCGACGACTTTGAAGGCGACGACTGTTACTCAACAAGACAACTCATTTATTTTGTATGTATTCATGTTATAATGTTCTTTTAACGATGCAAATGTTCTGTTGCGTTGAGCGTTTTTAGTAGAATTAAAGAATAGTGAAGCGGTAAAAACATTTGGCACACAAAGGCATTCGCGAAGACATGCAGAATATTCAATGCAGGAAGAGGGTTGCCTAGCAACATGAGGGAATTGTTAACTCTCTAAAATGTTTGAAAAGTAATTTAGTAGAACATTCTCTCTGCGCCAAACATACGCCAAATACTTGTATGTTTAACGTGTTAGACAAGTCACAATGTCATAATATAGACCATGTAATTCCCGTCGAGTATTCCGTGAATTTTCAGTCCCACAGGACTTAGTAAATTTCCATTCTATTAAAACAAGTTAGTGCTTCTCAGAACGAACAAATTTTACATGCACACAAGCCTTGTTACGCTAGTATTGGGAATATTATGTGAAAACAGGACAACATTAAAAGAGTAAAATTCGAGTTAAATTCACAGCAAATTGTACTATAAATTCATATGTAAGTCATACGGAAGTAACAGTAATTAGAAAATCTCTTAAAATAGGATTTATCCCTCTATTAACAACGTGTCTCATTTAGCAATCGTATATATTGTAGTTCTATTTTCTACATTTGTCTATAATTTTTTGTGTCATTGTTAACTTTTACAGATCATTCTTGACGATGCGACTCATATCGATTGATCCATGTACTCTAGCTCTATTTTCTGTCTTTTTATACCACTTTATAAAATATTGTTTAAGCTTTTTATCATTGTTAACGACGTGATTCATTTATAATCCACCAGTCATCATATCTCTATTTTCCGTCTATTTTTATATATCATTGTCAAGTTTGTGAGTAATTGTTAATGCGCAACTCATTTATCGTACCACCGGTCCATTATAACTATTTTCGCCTCTGTCATTTTTCTACATCGTTGTTAACTTTGTATTTGTTTGTTAGCGACGCGATTTATCGACCGCCCGGTCCATCCTAGCTCTCTTTCCCGTCTTGGTCCATCAGCCGCCTGAGTGCCGGGAGCGCTCATTACCGCCCGTGGAGAGCCCTGCTCCTCGTGCACAAGGGCTTGGAGGGCCCACCTGCCCCGCGGCCGCACGCTGCCCCGAGCCCTTAGCCCCGCGCCCTCTGCCGCCCCGCGGAACACTGGCCGCGCACGTAATAACTAGGCTTGTGCAGATACGAGCGCCGCTCCACATACGTTTTATTAAACGCTGTAGCAGGGGCGGCGGCGGTGGCGGTGGCGGTGGCAGCGGTGGCGGTGGCGGTGGAGGTGGCGGCAGTAGCGGTGGCGGTGGCGGTGGCGGTGGCGGTGTTGGCGGTGGCGGTGGCGGTGGCGGTGGCGGTGGCGGTGGCCGTGGCGGTAGGGGTGGCGGTGGCGGTGGCGGTGGCGGTGGCGGTGGCGGTGGCGGTGGCGGTGGCGGTGGCGGTGGCGGTGGCGTTGGCGGTGGCGGTGGCGGTGGCGGTGGCGGTGGCGGTGGCGGTGGCGGTGGCGGTGGCGGTGGCGGTGGCGGTGGCGGTGGCGGCGGCGGCGGCGGTGGCGGTGGCGGTGGCGGTGGCGGTGGCGGTGGCGGTGGCGGTGGCGGTGGCGGTGGCGGTGGCGGTGGCGGTGGCGGTGGCGGTGGCGGTGGCGGTGGCGGTGGCGGTGGCGGTGGCGGTGGCGGTGGCGGTGGCTGTGGTGGCGGCGGCGGCGGCAGCGACGGTAGCGGAGGCAGCTGTGGCAGACGCGAGAGCGGGAGGGGGAGCGTGGAGAAGACTGGCGCGCGGCGTGGTGTGGTGTGGTGTGGTGAAGGAGAGGGCGAGAGCAGGATGAAAATTCGCTGTAAATTCCGGAAGTTGCTTCTCCGCGCCGCCGGTGCCGTGCGGAGTATTAATCCCGGAGCTCGGTGCCCGGAGCGGGGTAGCGATGGAGGCAATGGTGTTTATTGAAGTAGCGGCGATGACTGTGGCACAGATCGTGGTGAGGGCAATGAGATAATGACAGAGTTTGGTGCTCATATGTCGATGTACCGAAGGTTGGTTGTAGCGGTGGAGATAAAGGGGATGGCGGTGATGGCGGCGGTGGCGGTGGCGGCGGCGATGGCGGATGCTGATGGTGGTAACGATGGTGCAAGAGCAATGATGACAATATTGGTGGAGATCGGGACAGCAGTTAAGTAGTGATTGATGTCGTGTTGGCAGAAGCAATGGTGGTAATGGTTAAAGTGTGGATGTGATAGGAGACGATGGTGCATGTAGAAATGGTGGTGGCGAAAATGATATGATTTTGGTAGTGGTAGTAGTGGAGGTGTTAGTGGCAGTGGTGGTAGTGGTGGCAGCGACAGTGACAATGACGGTGGCAGAGACAATGAGACTGTCGTAATTGGCGGGAGGAATTACTAGTGTGGGTGATTGTGAGGTGGATCAACGATGATTGTGATGCAGTGATGGGTGGGTAGAACGAACAGTGATGAATGGGAGGCTGTGGAGACGTTAACGATGGAAATGAACGGGACGGGGGCGGTGGGGGCGGCGGGGGCGGCGGGGGCGGCGAAGGCGGCGGGGGCGGCGGGGGCGGCGGGGGCGGCGGGTTAAGGTACATTAGTGATGGGGGCAGTAATAATTCCATAGGCGAAATGGCGATGAAAAGCATGGCAGCAACGCAACGGTTATGGCTGCGTGCGGAGCGCGGTAGTGAGAATGGCAGGAGTGAACACCGCCCATAGTGTTGGACGGGGACCGCGGTCCGCAAGTTGTTAACGACCCCCAGCCCAGCGCTAAGACACCTTCGTCCCCGGCAGCTTCCACTAGTGCAGCAGGCGTCGGTGCAGCTTCGTCGAGATCCTGTCGCCGCCTCCTAATCCCAGTACGACACCAAGTTGATGGTCAACGATGATGACGACGAACTTCCGTGTAATCTTTGCCTCCCCTCGGGATTTGCAAACTGTCGTGGATTCGACAGCTTATAAGCTATGCTTGCTACTCTCTTCTCGTTTACTGTTTCACTTTTGAGTGTTTCCTTCATTAACTTTATACAAATTTTCTAGAGTAAAAAGTTATATTTTCATTTGTAACACTGAAAATGTAAATACATGTGACGAGTAGAAGTTTCATTTTTCTAGTGCCTGTATTTTGAATTTTCGAATACGTATTTGTCACTCGATATTTGAAAGCATGGTTTTCATACTTTTTAACACACTTAAACTTTTATAAACCCTTCGCACACCTCCCAGTTTCTTTTTAAATATTTTACTTACTTTACCAACTGATTTACAAAATTGTGTACACATAAATAACAATGAATTAAATAATGTATGAAGTTATTTTTTCTTCTTCTATCCGATGCTCGCTGTCCTAAAATGTATTTATGAACTTCTGGCACCACATCATGCTTTTTGCACACAGCGAGGAGAGTCGTCTTCCAAACTTTTGCCTTGTCAGTATTTCCGAGTTAATTTTAGAAGGTGGTATTTCTCGCCTCCCAAAAACAAGCTGTTTTTCTGCTTTTGATTATTAAACAATTGATGTAAAATAGTCAGTCAATATATTATTTATGATTGATTAGAATAGATTTTATTTCTTTATGAAATTAGCCACCCTATGCTTCTCACATCGTCTCAGGTATTAAACTTTCTGTGTTTCAAACTTATGCCTTTATAGTATATTTTCTTAAAACCATATTGATATAAATCCGCGCACTGAAGTCATTCAATCTAAACGTTCGGCATCAAAGTAGGTGGAGCAAGAGAGCAAAACTAGAATCACGAACAGCCTATGTGCTTGAAAAACAAGTTACAGTCGTCAACTGCAAGTAATCGATCGAGTGTCGGAAGCGTCAGGACCAGTGACGCCGAGATATAGCCACTTCATGGCAATATTGACGGTACTAAAGCTAATGTGTGAAATGAATTATTGACCCTTTTCTTGAAACTTCACTTCTCTACCTCGTAATATTTTACTTTCTTGTATCACGAATTACTATTCGAGTGGTTAGGATTTTTATTTCATGACTATACAATAATCTTGTAGTAATTCATTATTCCTTCTTGGAACAATAACTCAATATAGATTTATGTCTGTGTTTAATAATGAATTGTTTAAACCAATTATTTACAGACAGTTTATTCTTGTTCAATTTTCTTACTATAACGTTTTGAAGCCTATGTCTTTGGATTCTTCTACAGGTACTACTTATTTATTCATCAGATTCAGTTTTCCATCAACTTAGTTCAAAATAGCATATGGATATGTAGGAAGAATACATAATGACTTATCCAAGTGTTACTTTTAAGTCAGTTGATGGAAAATGGGAAATGCTGAATAAATACGCAGTACCTGAAGAGGAATCCGAAAACATATTATCTGAAACTTTACAGTAAAAAAATTGAAGACGAATAATCTTCCTGTAAATATTTGGCTCAAAAACTCACAATAACTCCCACATTCCTCTTCCCATGGATCATTAGTCCCAGCCTCTTAGACTTCTATTTGAAGTCTCGTTCCCCTGAGCTCATGGCTCTGCTTTCCCACCAATTCCACCAGCAGGTCGTCGAGGCCGTGGATGTCGCCGCGTCGTCCGCCGTGGCAGCGTAACGCGGGAATAGCGTGAGGCCCCGCCGATTGCCCATCGACGTGAGCGCGCAGAAAAAGCGCGCCTAATAGACGGCGGGCGAGTATTATATCGACTGTGTCTTCTGGATTTACGGGAACTGCGCCTGGCGCGCGCTAATGAACTCGCTTTCTAAATGCGGCGTTAAGTGTTTTTTGTGTGTTGTTCGTACACATTTCGGGGACCAAGGTGATCCCGTTGATCGTATTAGTGTCTGTGTGATGTCGAGTGAAATGAAAACTATCTTATCTGTGTTTACTTAAGGCTATAGCATTTTTCTTATGAACTGTGTTTTTTTAAATGCAATATTGTGACGTGATTTGGTACTGCAGTGGTGTAGTAATGAACTGATCAAATGTCAGATGTCACGCGACCTTTCAATCGCGCTCGGCAAATGCTCGGTTTTACCGACGTTTTAGCACGAGAGGTAATGACTTTTGCAGACAAAGTTCAAGAAAGTGATCTAAGAGAAAATGTTTAAATATTTCATCAACAGCATACATCTTTCTTTCAGTGATCAAGTTAAACGTGTATTGGGTAATGTAAATTACTGAATGGAATTTGCACTTCTTTCACTAGTCTCATTTTAATAAATGTTCAAAATTGTGCTTATTTAGAAAGAGGAGGCGCTGATTTCGAATAATAAAAATACAAGTTAGATGTTATGAAAATATCAAAGAAAACAAAATACCGAATTCTACGAAATATGAAACAATAAATAAAATAGTGATATCAAGAAAAGACCTTATGATGAAGAGACAATACTGACTGTTGTTGAATGTTGGCAATGATGAATGACACTAGAAATATTCATTATCGACACATTTGAATCGCCTTTGACTGTGTTGTCCTTAGAGGAACATTTATGAAAGCTTCAAATCATCATTGACATAAAACATTTTGTAAATCGTGAAATACTAACTATAAAATGAACCAGTGCCTTCTCTTAAATTTGCAAGTGATTAAAGTACATCGATACGATACAATGTAATACACGTAGAATTGTATGGTTTTAGTCTTATTTTTTATACGAGACGAATTTTTTGCAAAACTGAAAACACGAAACTCAGTACTTTCAATTAAATTTTAATTTTTTTCTCAATATTCTTATAAAATCGTACTTTTACAATAATTTTTGTACTCATATACCCTCTGTGTAACCCTAACGATACGCTCACCATATTTCGAGTCACCCATTTCCCCCTAGACAACGCAGGCACAACACCCGCGCCAAAACTTCCCCACGTACCCACTCTTAGGCGCAGCTTCATTCTCCTGCCACGCACGTCGCCACCGTCGAAGTAATCCCTCATCTCCGCCCCTAAGTCAAAGCCCTCCGCACGGGGCAAAAACCTTCCTGCGGCGAGCGCCGGGGGCTCTGGCGGGCCCTGGAGCGGGCGGGGCCGCACGGCGGCGTCTTATTGGACAGCACGCAAGAAGGAGGCACGGCGAAAGACGACCCGCGTGCCACGCCTCCTCCCCGCACCGCACACCACGCCACGCGACGCCACGTCACGCCACGCCCCGCCACGCGACGCCACGCCACGCTACGCCACGCCACGGACGCCACGCCACGCTACGCGATGCCACGCCACGCCACGTCACGCCACGCCACGCCTCCTCCCCGCACCGCACTCCAGGCCACGCCACGCCACGCCGCGCACACGCCCGCGTCCGTACCCGTGGAAAAACCGGCCACAGGCTTTCTGGGCGAGCGGTGATAAGCGCACGAAACAGAAGACTCTTATCAGCCTTCGGGCGCAAGGGAGGAAAGAAGGGAGAAGATGAGCTGTGAGAGGAAGTGGGTGGGTGGTTAAGACGGCGCAGGCAGAAGCGGTGGTCGAAATTGTGGGTGGTAGAAATATAGGTGAGACTAGTTGATTAAGCGGAGTTGCCAGGGTGTTTGGATCTCGCAACCGTTCGTTTATTCGGATCACCGCCCACCCCACTAGACCTTTCTCTCAGTCCTTTCTGACCACCATGGCCAACTCGCCTACTTTGAACTCTTCCCCCTCATTCTGCTCACCCTTCCAGCCCTGTCCCCCCCCCCTTACATTTTAATTCAGTGATGCTTTATTTTACATGTTGAGGCTCAGGGCAAATGGTTTGCTATCCCGCTTAACCACGCAAATTTTGGCTTCTAATCCTGCAGCCATCTAGTAGAGAAAGAAAGTATTACTCGGGAGATGACACAGGTGATATGAATTTAGATCAGAAGTTTCTTTAAGGAAGTGGATCTTTTCCGTGAAGTAAATCTACAACATGAGACAGCCAACTTTACTTTCTAATTCAAAAGAAGGCGAACAAACTGTTTTCTCGCCACAAAAAATATATGGCTTAGGTCGGGTTTGAACTCGCGAGCTTGGGAAAGTCAAGAATTCGTTTCCAAATATCGATTACATTGGGTGTATATGCTCGACAGGAGTGTATTGTAAATTGTTTTTGAATTGTAAGTGTACATATATAGTAAAACTGTAGGGTTATGACTACCACCTGGCAATCAGCCAATTGTAGCTAAATATTATTATTATTATTATTATTATTATTATTATTATTATTATTATTATTATTATTATTATTATTATTATTATTATTATTATATTGGCTAATATACTGTTGTAATACAGTCTCATTCATTCGTATTTACCCCTTATCTATTTTCCTTTTCAACCGCCTTCGCCTTAAGAGCGAAAACATGAAACAGACGCCGAACGTTTGCGTCAGAACCCACTGTGCAGTGCGAAGCGCGGCGTCTCAAACGATGACGGCCTAAGCTGTCTTCGCGGGGCGACCTCTTCGGGTGCTGAGCGGTCATGCGCTTCTCCTCGGCGCCCTTGCCTTGACGGCCCTGCCTCGAAGCGACGACAAGCGCAGACGACGCACGCAGCAGGAAGCCCTATCTTCCCACGCCGGCGCCAAGGAAAGGAGATAGAGGCAAGGCTCCGGACGGTTAAGATGCGGACGTGGGAGGGGCGGTGGCAGTTGCAGATGGAGAGAAAGTGTAAAATATAAGTCAGTGCTGCTGATGGAGGGGTAGAAGATATATTTTGGAAAAATGATGGAGAAAAAATATTTTTTGTTGGCTGCGATAGTGGCACAACTTAAAAAATTGCGAATTGTGAAATAATGCACCCTCCAGAATTGCAGATCGATCTAACATCAAGTAGCAACAGCAGCGTATTTTACAGTACAGAATTCCATCAACAAATGGCAGAAGTGTGTATGCTAGAATGATGCATTTCTCAATACAAGATGAAACCTAACAACTCATTTATCTCAACATCTGCTTGTTTGAGATGTGGCACTATTGCTGCCCACGATATGTTAACAGTAACGCTTGAGTGACAATAACAAAGGTTGAGAGTGAAGGTTTAGGAAATGAGCACGCAAATGGGAGGTTATATTGAGTTCGAAATGAAGGAAGAAATAATTAATATGATAATGATAACAACGGAAACGAGGGAAATGAGACAAATTATCAGGATTGTTTGGTAGTGATTATAATAGGAGCGATAGAGTTACAAAAACATCTTCATTTGGTATTCAATTAGGAATACTCAAATCTGAACTATGAGAGAGAATATTCAAGTAACATGAATGCTAACATTTTTACCACAGAATAACGAGAGCTGTCATACAAATGATGAAAGAATCCTAATGACAGCGATTACAGAAAATCTAGAAGAGGTAGTAAAGTGTTAAAGGAACTTGCCTAAAATGCCGTTGTAGAAGTGACTATGTAAAGAGTATACAATCGGCGAAAGCAAATACGGAGGGGTGGATAAAAAATAACTCTAGAAGAAATGTGTTCTTTGATAGTCATGGTTTCAAGTTAAGTCGTTTGTGTCAAATCTTTTTGGATAATTTATTATCAGATTTCGATGGCTTTGCCATCATACATATGCCAACAATGTTAAGAATTTATCAGGAATTATAACATACTTCCCTGAGGCAATGTCAGAAAATGATGGCTACACGAACGTAAAGTGTTAATAAACATTAAATTAAAAGCCTTATTTGCATGACACCAACTTAAAATATTTATATCATGAAATTTTTATATTTTGTCATCAGAGGCACTGAATGCAGTCGTAACGTGAAGTAAAAACCACGAAATTCGTAAAGAAACGTTTGATTTCTTCTGCACAGATTTAACTGTGACAATCTCTTCAATACTCGTTGATTCTTTTTCCAAGTACTAATCTTTGTCAATTGTGTGGCGTTTCTTTTCCAGAACACTCTTGTCTAATAAAAAAATACTGATAGAAGCGGCGATGTTTCGTTGCAGCTTCTACTAATTGCTCTCCAAACGTATCTTACGACTATTTCGCAGCCTCAACAAGGGTGGAAGGGTATTTTACTGGTCACGACGAAGATGCACTCGGAAGAAAAGGACGATGTAGCGGTGTACAGTTCTCATCGAAGCAGGAGCGAGCCAAAGATTGAATCAACTACACTGGAATACCTGTGACACGAAAAACCGAGAAGAAACACCTGATAAGACCAATGTGCTAGTCGCGAAGATAATTTGTACAAAGATAAGAAGACGTGAATAGCCATGCCTTATTTCTCTACAATACTCAGTAATTACATTCTGTCATGGAAATATACAAAAACGTCTTTTATACTACTTGAAAGAAATATAGCACAAACACAATAAGTAAAGATGAGCACGTCATTAATAATGCCATTCTAAATTAAATTATAACAGCTAGTAATTAGTATAAGTGCTCATGATTTAAACGACACCCTTTATAGAATGAATAGCTTTATATATTACGCATTGTCAGTTGTATTTGGAAGTGAATAAAAATCTCTTAAAGAAGAGTAATTCTTCAGAGTTTTATAATAGCTGATGACCATCTACACAAAGCCGCAAAATCCTTTTCATAATGTGATAAAAGCGAAAATAGCGTGCTCTGGAGACGTGAAGAATATCAAGATAATCATGAAACGCCCGCGACATCATGCTCCGGAGCATAAAGAAGTAATGAAGAGTATGATGAAAGACGAGGGCGGAGCCTCACTACCCAGAACGGAAGCCCCGGAGCGATAGGAGCCAGAGGCAGCAGTGAAGCTTGGGAGGGGGAGGGGAAGGAGAAGAGGGAAGGGGCGGAGGAGGGGGGTGCTTCTCCGTGGCGGCGGGGTTGGAGAGAAGTTGGAGATGGGAGACTGCGCCATGGGCCGCCTTGGTGAAGGCTTGGTTGCATGGTGGGGGCGGTGGGGAAACTCCAACAGGCTCGAACTTGGCATGGAAACGGTGGAGAGGTGGTGTGAGCGCGACGTGAAGTGAGCGCGGGACGTGAGAGGGGTGCAGAGAAGACCGGGAGTGACGTGAAATGTGGTGGTGTCGGGCGACGTGAGAGTGGGAGTGGATGGAGCAGGGTCTTGAAGTGGTAGATGAAGAGGGACGAAACGAAAAGGGTTCACCGCAGGATAGAGACGGGCATGGGCTGATAGCGTTATGATGGTTGCTCTGAGGCAATTCGAATTGGCTGGGTGGTGGCTAAGGGAAGGCTTGGGGGCAATTCGCGAACAGGAAGATGGTTGTGTATGTGTAATGGCAAGTGTCTGGGTCAGTGGCGAAGGGACGGGCAAGAGGTGTGTGGGTGTGTGGGAGGTGTATGGAAGAGGCGGGGCCGGCGAGGTGAAAGCGCGGGGACGGCGCAGGGGCTGCGCGGGGGCGGCACGGGGGCGGCGCGGGGGCGGCGCGGGGGCGGCGCGGGGGCGGTGCGGGGGCGGCGCGCGGGGCGCGGGGGCGGCGCGGGGGGCGCCGCCGAGACGAGGGAATGACGAGTGGGCGGCGCGGGCGGGGCGGGCGGGGCGGCGGGAGGCGGGGCGGAGTAGCGACCGCGTGAGCGAAGTGGGCTGCAATCTTCCAGGGCGCCGCCTTCCTCTAAATGAAATTCATTACATCTGCCTCTTTTTCTGCGGCTTCTAATCTACTTCGCGATGCCCTGTTCGCGGGTTTGCTCCACAATTCTCTTTGGCTCGGCCGGAGAGTAATTTGGAGCGCGCCGCGTCCCCGCTCGCGCGCGTGCGTCCCGCAGGAGGCCTAGCAAGCGCCCCGCACACTGGGCCCGAAGCCCAGCTCTATGTACGAAAGAGGAAAATAAACTCCAGGAAAACTTTTGAAAACCAGAAGCGATTGCTCTCAGTCATAGAAAGCGCAAGCTTGAGCACTCGAAGAGAATGTAGATGTGGTGGGGGAGTCAGGAACTCGAAATCTGACCTTAATTTTAATTACTTTGTAATTTTTTTTTTGAAATAAAAATGCAACCGCAGTCCGCAACGCTTAGAAACAGAGTGGGACTTGGGGGGGAGAAAAGAGGGGGAGGGGTGCGGAAAGCATTTTCCGTGCAGAGCAGAGAGAACTTCACAGACATGCAATTCACTTCCATTTAACGCTATGAATATAAGTAAATTATTTTCCTGAATAGCACATGAATGTCTTTTATACATATATATATATATATATATATATATATATATATATATATATATATATATATATATATACATACATACCAGGTCAGCGTCAAATACCTCTAGTAAATTCTTTGTTATTTACTAAACGAAATCGATACGTGTCAGTAAACGAACGAAAAACCAAGGAATTAAGAAGAAAAAGGCAATGAAGAAACTCAAAAGTGGAAGTGAAAGAGACAAAATCCGATGCATATAATTCGTTTTCATTCCACCATTCTTTGACAAAGGTGCGCACCAAGAATAATATCTTTTTGCCTTGGTGGAACAGAACTTTTTCCCATTCTGCTTATTGTAGAAAAAGTCTCGAGAAACGGAGTTAAATTGCTTCGGAATTCTTAAAATAATAACATTTCATCTATCCTTACTCCTAGTCATAACCGTTTTTAATGAATTGAATGTACTGATGTAAATGATTGTAACTTTCTTGTTAATTTTAATTTTAAATGAAAACTAATTAATAAATAAATTATTTAATAAATTTAGTATGTAACTGGAAATTTATAAAATAAATTTCAATACTGTATTATGCGATTGGACTAATTTGATTTTGTAAAAACTGATTATTTATTTTTAATAGTTAGTGGATGTATCCCTCTGTAAATATTCAGGCAACCATAAAACAATAAATATCACAGTTTGTTCCTGTCACTTTTTCTCAGATAAAGATAATAAGAATAAGAGTGTATAGAAAACTATCTTTAAACAAGTAGATTGTAGAAAGTTTAGAAACGCCATAAGTTCCTCTGAGCCTGTTGCAAACAGCCAAACTTAATACAAATAAATCTCTTTTATCCTCCATCTGCCCCACTGCACGATCCGGCATGGCGCTCGCCACTCAATTTCCCGTCCCTCCCCTCCCTTTCCTCCCCTCCCCTCCCTTTCCTCCCCTCCCTTTCCTCCCCTCCCTTTCCTCCCCTCCCCGCCCGCCTTGCCCCCCACTCGAGCGCCTCTTTGCGGCGGTGCCTCGCTCTAATCCCGCGCCCTGGGACGCCCCGCACGCCATTCCTCCCCGCCACCTCCCCCTCCCCCCACTCCCGCGCTGCGCCGCGTCGCCGCCAAGCGGTCAAAGTTGAGAGCTCGAACGCGCGCAGGCCTTGTCGTCACCGCCGACCGTCTCCTCCCACCTCAAAACTTAACGAATCACCGCCACGCCGTGCGCGCGTCCCTAGTCTCCTTCCACGCCACCCACAATCGCCACTGCGCACTCCCCATATCACCATCTCGCGACGTCATTACCCGGTGACGTTACCACCCCGCGACGTTATCGGCCCGGAAGTCACCATACCTCGACGCCAGCCCGAGACGTCACTGCCCGCAACAGCGTAGCGTGTTGTCACCATAGCGTGTTGTCACCATAGCGTCACCATAGCGAAGGGACCGTCCGGCGTCGTCACGGCTCCGCAACGTCATCACCCCCGAAGACACCACCTCACCACGTCACCACCCCACGACGTCACCACCCCGCGACATCACCAGCCCGTGGCGTGACCACTCCGCGACATTATCGCCCCCGAAGTCACCACCTCGCCACGACACCACCCCACGACGTCATCGCAACGCGACATCATCGCTATCCCGTGACATCACTGTCAGCAATGACACCGTGTAGCGAAGTAATCGTCCCGCGTCGTCAACAACGTGCGACGTCACTACCCTGTGACGTCACCGCTTCGCGACGTCATTGCCCCCGAAGTCACTACCCCGCTACGCCACCACCCCACGACGACACCACCCCGCTACGTCATCGCTAGCCTAAGTCGTCACAGCCTGCAACCTCATAGCGATGTGACCGTCCCACGCCGCCACCAACACGCGAAGTCGCCGCCCGGGGACGTCACTTTCCCCTACCCCGTCGTCACCTCTACATGACAGTACCACCTCGGGACGCCTTCGCCCCACGATGTCACCGCCCCGCTACCATGTCTCACTTGCGGTGCGTGTGCGATGGGAGCACACTCCAGCACCTGGGCGACCTCTTCGCGTAGTGCAAGGTAATGTTTACACTGCTCTCCTTCACCACCTGGATAGTGGGGGTTCAAATATGGTCAATTACGACGGGCTTTATGGTGGATAAACCGGATTCGCGGCAAGTTTTGTCAGGGATCTCCAGTCTCTTGTACCTCTCTCACTGCACCATTTCTACATCCTCATATCATCACATCGTAATTTCCGAACCATTAAAATCATTCGTATCCTCCTGGTAGGGCTAAGAAGCGTCATCATAACAAATATCTCGTCTCATGAGCCACAACCCGCTCGAGTTGCAGACACAACAAGACTCCTTCCCTTTGAATGCCCATGCTTAGCCCTCGGATAGATTGTATTGACGATGTTGTTACGATGATATAAGCAGCGTAGACTACTGCAGATGCAACAGCAGTATGATCGGGTTATGGGTTCTTATTTCGAGTAAAGGGGAGGGATTTCGCATCCTCTATTTCACGTAATAGATGTTTTCACCTTGTAATTGTGGGGTGTTAGGGAGATGCAAGCCTCCTCACAACACATTTATTCATTTAATTATAATTTATGTTGTACTATTTTCCTTTTTGGCCAAACTATTGATTTATAGTCAGAAAATAGTCACCGAAAACAAATTAATAGGTTATCTGTCGAAATAAGAATTCAAATTCATTTTAAATTTAAAAAAAATATATGTATTAATGGATATATGCATTAAACATGAGGCATTTCCCTTACTTTGTAGGCAATTTTCTTATACATATAAATGTTCAGCAGGTACATTAAATATCTCTGACTGCAACAGGACACGATATGATGGAAATATCCAAGGCGGCAGTGTCTTAAATCAAGAGCAAACATCAAACAAATAATTATTGTGTTATATGCCAATTGATTGCAAGAAATTATCGTTTTAGATTCCTCTACACGCTTAAGCAGTTCGTAACATTTATTATAAGACATCCTATATAAGCCAACCTCACATCTCCAGCCTTGTATCACTGACAACTTATCATTCACCGCCACCACTTCTATTCCTCCAACATCCACCACCACCACCACCACCACCTTCACTTTCCCTTCCTTTATCCCCTGCAGGTGTCACTTCCATCGCCCCAACCGCCTCCGTCTCACTCAACTTCACTCTCGCGCGTAAAACTTGATGCCTCCTGTAACTCGGCCAAGGTGGCCTGTTTACGCGGCGACGTCGTACACTTTTCATTATGGTGGGCGGGCGGGGACCGGTGGCGCCCCGCGCGGCGGCAGCGGGAAGCTGGCTCCTTGGCGCTCATTTGGCGCTGCCGCGGCCGTGTCGCCGCTTAACGTTTATCGCCGGGCGCTCATTCGAACGGAAAGCCAGGCCACGCTCGCGCCGTTTACTCTCGCTCGGCGGCGTTTGCGCTTATTAACGTAGGCGTAATAGGTTGGCGGCGACAGCGTAAAGCTCTTTTTGTTGCCAAGCGTCGCGTGAAGGGATTTTGTTCAGAGCACGGTAATGAAATTTGGGATGCATTTTTGGAATTAATAACTGCAAGATATTGTGTTTTCATATTGATAATTTGGAATCATGACACCATAAGGTAACATTAAATTATTAGGACACTACACAGAAAGATCAAGGTTTATTAATTTGTGTGATGAGTTTTACACTAATACTCTCATTTACTAAAGTCGTAATTTGTCATACACTATCCATTTTGTAACATTTTTTATACAATGGCTTTATCTGGAATGTAATTTAGCAAAGTAAATTTTCTAAACTAAAACTCAACATATGTTGTGCCTTGCCGTTATTAAACTAATAACAGTTTCTGTAATCTAAATCACGTATTACTCCGTTAAAATTTACGTATTCATTTCACTTACCAGACATTGACAAGTGTTTGCAATAAAATAAAATATAAAAGGGTGAAACTACATATTTTTGATACCAGGTAATAAGTTCTGATGATGAAGATGATGTAACTTATAAATGTTCATAAAATTAGGAGAAGAGTATGGAAAATGGGGAATGGAAATAAATGTACAAATGACTGAATATATGATTGTGGGAAGTTAGGAGTAGTTAGGATATGAATAGTTAAAGGTAATACACAATGTAAGTATTTGGGAGTCACGCCAACAGCAGTTGGTAGAGTCAAATAGAATGTGAAAAATAAAAGTATAAGAGAAAAAATAGTCACAAGACAGTTGAATTCAGTGCCGTGGAACTCGATTATTTCAATGAAGACAAAGAAATGCATATAGAGCTCCTTCATAGAGAGTTCAACACACTACGGGACAAAAGTGTAGACACTAATAAAAATAAGAAAGACAAGCGTCAAGCAACAGAAATGATGTTCTGGTGAAGATTCTTGTAAACTTTCTCTGTTAGATAAAATAAAAAATGACGAAATAAAAAATAAAATGATAGTGCAAAAGCCTTGAACGAGACGATCGAAATGAAACAACTAAAATGGTCTGGACATATGAGAAGGTTGCAATCGGACAGACTTCCACAAAAAGTGTGGGAATGGATACCCAATCAAAGAAGATACAGGGGAAGACCGAGAAGAACTTGGAACATGGCAATAACTGAAGCCATGGAAAAAAGAGAAATGGAGGAAAATGACCTGTGGGATAAAAAGGCATGGAACTTGGGAAGCGGAAAACGGCGAAGGTTGCAAAAATACCGCTAAATAGATAGATAGATAGATAGATAGATAAATAGATAGAAGAAACTACTTGATTGCAGAGGTAGATTTAAATGTGAGACAGGTGTCTCCTCTATTGAGGTTAGTTGAGAAGTACAAGTAATTCTAAATATTGTTAGAAATTCACTGTTGCATATTCATCTGAGTTTAGCGCAGATGTCAGAGAATATGTACAAGGCCTGACAGCTGTAGATATTGCAGGGATAAATACAGATATATCTATTCAGGCCTAGCTACAGAACGCTTTCACCATCACTCGCCAGTTGTTCGCTTGATTGATTGAATAGTGGTCCTGGGCGCGTCAACTGCTAAGGCCATTGTTCCCATAAGTGTAGTGCATATTTTTATTGCGGGAGGTGGCGGTGATCTTCCTCCGCTGGATGGTGGGATCAAGCACCACCTGCCTGGTAGCTAGCAAGGTTTCCCCAAACCAGGTATCTCCCACTAGCGGGGAATCGCCTCAGCCAGGACAAGCTCTACTCTTCCGACTGGTCTCCCGTCATGAGTAGCAGTGTAGTGCATGTTGGTGTAAGTGTATGTAAGTAAGGAGAGAGGATGGGATAAGGAAGAGAAAGAAAAGATCGCGCGAGGTTCATGCGTCATTTGTTAGTGTTGCAGGCAAAATTACCGATCAGCCGCTAGAATTCTCCTCCAGACAGTGACTGAACTCGACTTAGCTATCTAACTAGTGTCGAAAATTCTTCCAATATCGGGACTTAAACCTGGAGGCACTGCAGTGACATCAGTTGATGACCTGAGCCACCTCTTTCGGTCCATCCGTTCGCAAGCTCTATGAGAGTAATGGAAATAACGAAAGGACCGCAACAGCGACTACGTGGGAAGTTCTCACAATGACTCCGACAGGAGTCGTCATGGAAGCAATAAACTACGCTCCTTTGGCCGGTCATTTCTAGGTTATATGCTGCATTTGATTCTATATTTGTGAACTGTTTGTTTTATACAGTGATCTTAAATTCCTAAAAAGAAAAAAAAATACAATGAACATCTGACTGATTATTTACTAGGCATTCATATTTTTAAACACACTTTTTTTTATTATTCATAAAATAGTGTAAGTTTATCTAAATTTAAAGGGAACTTCATTTCAGAATTAGTTGTTCTATTATCTCCAGTCACATAACACGCGCCTTCTTTCTTTTACTGTTTTGTTTCCCCTTCGAGATATACATCTTCGCCTTCGCGAAAACGGCACTGACGGGGCCAGCGCATGCGAGAGCAGTTCCTATCAAAGGCATCAGACACATAGTACACCTACTCAGACCACCTCATGTCCTGTACATTCATATAATTCATCATGCATCATTTTATAATTGACTGGAGAATCAAGTATCGGATCTGTCTACTTTGTTGGAAACATACCGTTGATACAAGAAACAAGATATAGGTTGGCAAGATACCTGCTTCACTCTTGCGGGGAGCAGAAGTTTCGTGATATAAATTTGAATGAGGAATGCAGGAAGGTGTTATTATTTAATTAAGAAAAAAATGATTTCTCTGAATGATGTGTATCAAAGATGATATATTGTTTTCTTAGTTTATTTATAATGAGGATTTAATATTCGTTATGTAACAAGTGATTTAAAACAAGTGAAATTTGCCTCTACAAGAACAAGCAGATAATAGGTTAATTACAACATTCCACTACTGGTACCCCTTCAGCACGAAACCACGCAAGCGAGCGGTTCCGCGAAGGGTTGTGCGAAGAAGCCTCAAAGGTCGGAAGGAGGGGAGTGTTCGAGGCTGAGGAAAAGTTCATGCATGGCGTTCGCCCGTGACACGAGACGAGTTCCCGTGCAATTTCTCGCTACGCTTCCCTCTTGCGGGGAGCACAAGTTTTGTGAGTCACGCACCTCCCCTGTGCGAGGCCACGCGCTGGTGAGCACGCAACCCCTTCCCCCAGACGCGGCGAGGAACAATGCGGAACCGTTTGGCATTGTACGCGGAAACTGCAGTCGAAGAATGATGTGGATGTAGAGTCGGACTTTCTGAGTTCAAAATTCTGTGGAAAAACAACCGCCCGTGACCGCCCGTTGACCTGTCTCCCATCAGTGGCCTTTCCGCAACCGGTCGCATCTGCGCCAGCGCTGGAGACCGCTCGGTGAGCATCCGCGTTCGCGCTCTTCACTGCGCGCGCTGCCGCCACCGGATTCCCTTGTTTGGATTCCCTTTCCCTTTTGCACTTCTTTTAGAAAAACCATCGTTTACGGCGTTGGTAGTAGATTTTTGGTATAGTTTATTAAGTTGTAGCAAAAAGTAGTTTAGTCGGATCGAAATACTTTTGGATTTACAAAATTTATTGAAAGCGACACGAAAGACCATGAGACCGTCGGCGACCGTCGGCGACCGTCGGCGACCGTCGGCGACCGTCGGCGACCGTCGGCGACCGACGGCGACCGACGGCGACCGACGGCGACCGACGGCGACCGACGGCGACCGACGGCGACCGACGGCGACCGACGGCGACCGACGGCGACCGACGGCGACCGACGGCGACCGACGGCGACCGACGGCGACCGACGGCGACCGACGGCGACCGACGGCGACCGACGGCGACCGACGGCGACCGACGGCGACCGACGGCGACCGACGGCGACCGACGGCGACCGACGGCGACCGACGGCGACCGACGGCGACCGACGGCGACCGACGGCGACCGACGGCGACCGACGGCGACCGACGGCGACCGACGGCGACCGACGGCGACCGACGGCGACCGACGGCGACCGACGGCGACCGACGGCGACCGACGGCGACCGACGGCGACCGACGGCGACCGACGGCGACCGACGGCGACCGACGGCGACCGACGGCGACCGACGGCGACCGACGGCGACCGACGGCGACCGACGGCGACCGACGGCGACCGACGGCGACCGACGGCGACCGACGGCGACCGACGGCGACCGACGGCGACCGACGGCGACCGACGGCGACCGACGGCGACCGACGGCGACCGACGGCGACCGACGGCGACCGACGGCGTCCGACGGCGACCGACGGCGACCGACGGCGACCGACGGCGACCGACGGCGACCGACGGCGACCGACGGCGACCGACGGCGACCGACGGCGACCGACGGCGACCGACGGCGACCGACGGCTAATTGCCGCACGCTCGCTGACTTTCAGCTTCCGAGATTCACAATAGCGCCGGGCGCGGCAAGTTGCCACTCTGCCGGTGGCAACAAAAGACGAGAAAAGAGCGAAATGCGATTTTCTGTGAAATGGATTGTGTTTACGGGGAGCATTTTGCAAAGGTGGTCACCTTAAGTATCGTTGGTATCTAATAAGCATCGATTTGCTCCTCGAAATCACCTTAACCAATTGATGGTAAATGCAAACCCCCATGCTGATCACTTGCGTGGGGAAAGATGTGAATAAATATATACTTACGCATCCGCTCTTGCCGACCTTAAAAATTGAGCATATATCATAATAGAAATTGAAATGTAATGAAATAAATGCTTATTATTTTATTCAGAGAAAAATTGACTGCTCTAAATGATGTGTATCTAAGACGATATAAGTGAATGTTGTGTATCTATGACTGTTAGTGTACTTATAATGATGCTTTAATATTCGTTACGTAACAAGTGATTTAGTATCTTTTTCATTTTCAGGAAGAAAATGTTCCAAAAAAGCCTTTGAAGTCACCTTTGTCGTTGAGTAACTGACGGTTTTAGAAAAATAATTCTACTCACGTCAGAAAAATGAGAGATCTCAAATTGTGTAAAGCTTAATTTGATTCCGTTTCATACAAATGTTAGAATTGATTACATAGTATTTTTCTTAGTAGCTGCACATTTCACGGATAAATATGATTGCTAAACTCTTAGAAAAATGTATCACTCACCAGTTTATGAAATTCCCTGACGGTTACTGTGTTTTTCTGTGCGTGACTCACCTGCAATAGAAAGATGCACATTATATAAACATTCAATTAAATTAGCATTCAAACAGTTGTAAACACGTAGATAAATTACAGAGATATTTTACACTTTTAGGTACACGAATAAAAATATATCTAGAATCATATTTTTGTTTTTTTTCTCTCCAAAAACCATGTTTAATTTTGTCGGTCGTCTTAATGGTGATGCTTTCAAATTGTTATTGTGTCAGAATGGAAGGGTGTCATTTCATTATCACTCCGTATCATTATACATACATTTTTATTTACTCGAGAGTGGCGTTCATCTGTGCGCCTACAGACCAGCAGAAAAAAGAGTAATCAATTAGTCTGAATAGCAGTTCAGAGAAAACGTCACCTTCAACACTAAAATAATGCGCAGTTGATGATGGATTTTGAAAGTTTTATGGAAAGACAAAAAACACTCCAAATAACAATAACATTAATTTCTATAAAAAGCGCATCGGTAAATGTAGTTCATGTCATTGTCATTTATTTTGAAAGCAACTTCGTAACATATTGATGAAATCGATTATTACTTTCCTATCAGAAATACGCAACTAAGTGCATCACGTATATAATAAAAAGTGTCATGTAACAGTGGACAATGAACATGTTTTGGAACAATAATGTGAATGTCTTCGTATACAACACATGATAAAATTTTGTTCTAAGTGAAACAAGGGATATAAAGTGACGCCAAACGTTTTATACACGTTAACATGAAGAAGGAATAAAATCGTAGAAAATTTTAATTACCAATAGAACGGCTTTGTAAATTCGAAAATGTGATCGGCAGTGCATCATCTGATATTGTTTGCATTCATGATTCTCTCTCGGGTTGAAGATGTAGTTAATGTACTTAAATCATATTTGTTGTAGAAAGGTGATTGTGGTCATGTTAGGTTCAGAATTTCGTAAATGGTGGAGTGTGGCTTGATGACATACTTCGATAAATCATTAAGGACATTAAGTTTCAATTTACTGTCTTCTGCACAAAGTAATGTACGGAAAGAATGCATTTTCTGTATCAAATTATAAAGCTCTATCCACATTATATTTTATCGAATTATTTTGAATGTACTCAAATGAAAATATGTTGTTACTTTTTGTTCCTGATTCCAAGTACTACTACTATTGTGTATACCGTTGTAAAATACTTTTTTTACTCAGACCAAGTTTTTATTTAACAAAGCAATATCATAGTAAAATGAGAAATTGAATAAAATGTGAATTGAAGTTGGGTTGACATTTTTCATGTTTCTTTTGAATATAATTCTTTTTTACAGAAGTAAGGCTATTGACAAACACGAATGAAATATTTTATTCAGTTCAATCCTACTCCTACTGAATGAACCATAAAAACATAGCAAACCAATTTTTATTGAAAACAACTCTGGTTAAATAAAAAAATGAAACTGGAAATACATTTTCTAAACGATAGTGCTTTTGAAGCATATATTTGCACAAGATGAAAAATTGATCATGATACAAAAACAACGCTTTTTACATCACGTTCGAGAAGTATATGAAAAAAGTAGCCCTTGTCGCAAATATTTTACAATTTCTATCGTGTATATTTTTCGTTTCTCTCGCGTAAGTTACGTTCGTCACAATCATCTTCTTGGTTATCCCCAACATCGTCATTTTTATCTTCGCCTCTGCTTTACTCTTTTAGATTTTGCCTTTTGTACTATTTATATGTATCTGAATATTTTTCAGATATATATGAATTTCAAACTATCAGAAAATCTATTTTGTGTCAACGCTTACATTCTTTCTTTTTTATAATATTCCTCCTCCTCGTCTCTATTTTCCTGCACATCTCATTATCTGCCACTCTCTGTATTACCAAGGCTTAAGTGCGTCGCATGTCTAAAAAATATGCACTTTCTGCACGAAACAAATTTGCTTCATTCTCTTACATTAGTCTGTCTATATATTTCGTCATTTCCTACTCACTTCACTCTCGTCTTCCAGTCCCATCTACGTCACTCTCACATTTAACCTCTCTTTTACAACGCGTTGAGAAAGGAATCTGCTGCCAAACGCGCCAGACAGAAGCAATACCATCCTAAATGTTTCATCGAAAAACAACCTTAATGCCCTGTTTAGATCCTTCCCCAGAGGCATGTTTAAGTGATACAGTTGTTGGGCACATTGGACTCACAAAAAACATGCAGTTTAGTGTGCATAATGTTTGAGAATGTTCGATTTTTTAATATCTGAAAGTGCAAAGTTAGACTCTAGTGTCAGGATATTTCACTAACTAATTTGTTTACTGCGGAAATTCAGCCGTTTCTATTTTGTGGTTAGATTAGGCCCGATAAGATTTTGTGTATTGGCGTGGCGAGTTCGAGTTCTGGTATTTTGAGGAGAGTTTATATTACTGTTACGTGCAAAATAATAGGTTACAGTATCTCGCTTCTGAACCCAAGACTTCATTTGGAGAGATTTTTGCGCACTTAGTAAAGCCTTAGTAGCACTACCATGATTGAAGCAACACCGATGACGGCCATTCTACTTTTTACTCGTGTTTCATTAATACTTAAAAGAGTATTAATAAAGTAATTGATTCGGAATATGCTCGTTAGCGTATTTGCTTTCCTCGGCGTAACTCCGGGTTCGATTTCCGGTGGGGGCAAAAATTAATTTTGCTCTTTCCTTGCAATGTCCCAGTATCTGTTGCTGTGCGACGATGAGAAAGTTCACTTCACAGGTTGAGAATACCAGCAATACAGCGTAGGGATGGCTATGTGCTGAACACACGTACCCCTTAAACCATGGCCGCAAGGCCGGACGCTACTGGTTGGGCTTAGCTCGTAAAGAGCTGTTGTGCCAAAGTACATACATACATACATACATACATACATGCATGCATGCATGCATGCATACATACACACATTAATAATCTCACATTCACACGTACACAAATGTCGCGAATGAATGTGCTCAAATTGCGTAATTAATCTGTGTGCCGGCAGAGCCTGTGGCGGCATCTTGTGACAACTCATGCAGAAAACGCGCAGGCCGTTTAAACACGTCTTTAGGCTTCGTAAAATTCTAGTTTGAGATGTAGTTTATCTACAGTTCCTTTATAATAATCTACACAAAAACTACCGTGTAAAAATACATTAACAGTTGCTTTTCTCACCATCATTACTGTCGTCTTCGTCATCAACACCTACGTCACTGTCATGACAGTCAGCAAGCTCCATCGCTCCGAACCCCCAACGCTCATCTCCATCGTCACAGTCAACACTCTCACCATCAGTGACCCTCATCACCTTCATCATTTTCTAATCCCTCCCGCCTTTTAGCAAGCCGGATAGAACGTTGGCAGTCGTCACCGCCGCTTCCATCCCGCTCCGCCGTCACCCTCGTCATCCTCTCTGCCGCCCCTTCGCAAGGGCGTCCTTTCGCAGCAGCGCTGGCGGCGGCGGAGCGGCAATTTGTTCGCGGCTAACGCGGAACAGGTGCGTCGTCCCGTGCCCTTCTCCCCCCTCCTCCCCCCCCACCCCACCCCCGAGGAGCACAGCGCTAAGCCCTCGCGTTGAGTGGAAGGGTGGGGATGGAGGACGGGGAGGCTGGGGTCGCGGCCGCGGTCGCTGCCGAGAGCAACTTCCCCGTTGGCGACGGCACTTGGCGGGGTGGGGTTGGGGAAGGGGGAGGGGGAGGAGTAGGAGGAGGGGTGTCGAGCGGAGGGGCGCCGCTGCGCGAATGTCGCGACGTCTGCGGCGGCGGAGGACTGCGCTGTGTCATCTTGCGCGACAGGGATTCCTTTCCTCAGTAAATGTGTGTTGAGAGTTCATACATATGTCTGAACAGCGGCGATTTCGGACGTACCGCATTATGAGACAGCTGGATGTGTGTTGGGTAAGATGCAATATTCAGGAGTCTTTGAAAGAATCCATCATGGTGAGTTCGGTGTACCAGTTTGTAACGTGTGCGTTCATTTAATATTTTATGATTATATTATATTAAAAATTGAATACAAAACATTCGATTTTCTTACACGTCAACAAACCAAATCAAATCTCTAATAACCTTAAAATATTTTGATTTAGCTGGTCTTCAGATATTTCTTCCTTAATGCTTCGATTGGTTATTGAGATGTTATGGGAGAATACAGCTGTGCGTAAACGTAAACGTAAAGAGTAACTAAGTTGAATTAACGAATTGTATTTTATGAGTGGAGTTATAAATCGGTTAATAGTGGGGCGAAATTCTGGATGGGGAAGGAAATATCGCACTTTGTGGATGATAACTGAGTGAGTGTCTGCGGTCTGTTTAGGAAGTTGTATGAGGGATAATAGATGTAGGATGTTAAAATTATTCAATTTCGTTATTCTATATTATTAATTATTGTAAAGCATCCAACTAAGTAAAGTAATATTAATTTTCACAATAATTATGAACAATCAGTGAATGCTGAATCTTCGGTAAGTACATGGATTCAAATCGAGATATTAATTTATATTAACTAAATAATTATTATACTTTAATTATTATATATTAATATTAAGATGAAATCCTCTCAGAGGCACTACTCGTCATACCATAAGTCCATTCTTTATCAGAAATTACATTAATGTTGTAAAGCACTATAATATCCGCACAAAACCACAATGAAAAGAAAAACATCTAAAGTAAAGTCAAAAATCTACGAAACGCTGGTTTTAGAATTCTCATTCGCAATCAACTGTTCAACTTCCGAATAAAGTCAGAAAATGTATCTTATAGTTTCTCCAACACTGTACACCTCGAAGTTTGAACTGGGAGAAATATGCTACTAATCCTGTTTTCATTTAAATGGTAAGTATCAAAAAATGTCTTTCGAAATCACTAATTTTCATTTTCTCCTTCGCCATTTAGTTGACAAATAAACTAGAGAAAATCAGAGGAAATATGTATCGCCTTGAAATACTTCCTCTGACGAGGAAATTGTAACAACACGTGTAGATCAAGACAGGAACTGGGTTTCCACTGATGGAAACCAAAGAAAATGTTCTCACCGAGTGATTGAAAGCCGTTTGAAATCGTGATGGAAGTAAAGCAATGTCTTATCTGTGCTGTAAACGCTTTAGAATTCGAGGTACGAATTCAATGTCACAATAGTAGATCCGTCGCTCACCGTCTCTCTCTCTCTCTCTCTCTCTCGCATTCACATCTCTCACTCCAACTCATAACATTGCGTGGCTGAAAACGACTTCATTTGCTTTGTATGTGCTTTCCTCTCGTCTCACGCTACAGATACTCACGTGACTATCGAGGAGGGCAGTAAAAAACAACTTGAAACGCATATCAACCGAGAGGTTAATGGATTTTGTGATATGGAAAAGCGATGACTGACACAAAGACTTGTATACGGCGTCGTTTTGACTCCACAACAAATATGAGGAGACATTTATTAGGAAGATATATTATTTTCATGGCTTGCAATTCAAAGCTGAAACGAACGAATGAATTTTTAACTGATTGTACACGGGAAGCACTAACAAGAAAATGCGCTTTAACGATTTCTGTTAAAGCACATTTTCATTACATTTAGAGGTAAATTAATTTGAATCTGTAATGTACTAACATATGAAGCAATAATAAAGTAAAAGATACATACGATTATAATAATCACTTAAGTAAGCTTTTTGAAAAATAATCCTGAAAAGGGGACTATAGATATCTCACAATCAACAGAAATAAATATCAAAATGATCGTTACATTTCACATTAAAATTAAGGAATTGCTTCCAACAGTTAAAAACTTTGATTTATTTCTTTCCGGTTGAAAACAAACGATAAAAACAACAACTACCAACAACAAAATAAAAATTCTATTCAACGTCGTATAATTATTATCTTTCAAATGTACAAACGCGCCACGTTTGCCATTTACAGATTCGCTGAAAAAGAATCCTTTTCTTTGCAAAATAATATCCGAAACATTGCCTCAATCCACCTTCCAAAACGTATTTTAAGATAACAAAGAAATTACTCGGCGCCCTCTACACAAGAAACCGTTCCGGTTCACCTCAACCGGTCTTTCCAATTTCCAGGCGAGCGAGCGCGCGAGGGTGCGAAGGAAGTCCCACCCGTGCGTTGGGAGGCGCTTTCAACTTCAAAAGAAAGCGTTGGACGCCAGCACAAAAGTTGAGAAAAGCGTCGGAATCCGGATAACGAGGAGCATCGGCGAGGCGGCGCCGGCGGCGGCGGCAGGTGATAATGAATTGATCGAGTTGGTTAACTGAAAGAGAAAGTTGCGGTGAAATTGACCGAGTCTTTGCCTCCGCTCGGTAGAGGAGGAGGTTATTGTTCAAACTGACATGGAGGTAGAAGCTTCGGGAAGGTGGCGGATAAGACCTGGAAGAAGGGGGGTTTTAAAGAGGACGGATCAGAAATAGGATTGAGGAGATGGGGGAACAAAATTGATGATTGGGGTAATGCAGAAGAAATGGAAATGGAATAAATACTCGTCAGGAGGGGGTAGGAGATGGGAATCGTAAAATTACATTGCCGTTGAATAATGTGAAAGCGGAGTAGGTGGTGGTGGTATAAACACATATGATAGTAGCAGATGGCGTTCATGGGTTTGTGTGTGTGTATGTTACTGTGTGTGCTTTTGTGGGCTGGTAGAAGAGAATGCAATAGTGTGGAAACAGCTGGTCTGAACTGAGGTGATAGTGGCATCGAAGATAATGGTTATAGAGATTTTGGGCTGAGGAAGTCATTGAGAGGATTACGTTGATACCATTTAAATTCAGAATCACTGATATCATTAAAAATCTGAAATTTATAATAAATGAAACAGAATTTGCAACGAAGGGTAACTAATATTATTTTAAGGAAATTAAATTAGATACTACTTTCGTAGTAAACGGGAGTAATCGGGAATGTGAAGAATATGAAAGTAACATATGTAATCCAAATATTGATAAACCTGGGAGAAAGAATGTATGTTGGATAAATCCCTCAGGAAAACCCCTAATTGTATTAAGAAGTGGTTGAAATTTTGGAGGAAAGCGGAATATGAAATGTAAATTGAATCTAATGATACAACAGCAGATGGTTTTTCATATTCTTTGCAATTTTTGCAAAAACAGAGAGTTTAAAAAATAGACCTGCACAATTCTTAGGCGTCTTTTACATTACGCGAGGGAAACAAATAATCTAAAAATTGAGAGCCATATTTGAGAAAATTTTGAAAATATTAAGGTTTCATATAAAATACCCCCAAAATTAAAATATCGTTTAAACTCGCAGGGCCTAGAGTTCGGCCAGATCGACAGGGAAATATTAATTTTGGAGAAAATCGTCGGAATGGTTTAGATTTCTAGAGTTTACCACAGAAAATATGATGTTTTTTGGTTTCGAGGACACAGAAAATATTGAATATTGCCTACAACTTCCCTCCTCCTGACGAATATTGTCTACAACGTATTATGAAAAGTAATTTACTATTTATAACAAGAAGATTTATCCACTTTCGTATGTCAGGGCGCCACAATACGCATTTTTCTGACAAAAGTCGCGTCTTTTCTCTGCGGCATTGCAATACTTTCTCTTTTCTACGTCAAAATGTTGTAGGCGAGATAGAGGAAATATAAAGTACAAAATGTCTTCGTACCTAAAGTGTCGGACGTATAGTTAATTGTAGTTATACGTAATATAATGCTTGAATAAGCTGAGTTAAAATTCAGAGACAAGTATCAAGGGGTCGTTTGAACATGACACATTACGAATGACGAAGGGGAAAATAGCATCATAAACAGTATTTAATCTGATTTCATGTATGGCGAGGAAATTTAAGAAATTGAATTGTAAAGTTAAATAAGCAATGAAAAAAAATTAGCAGACGGGAGAAAAAGCCAACAAGAATGACAAATGAACAATACGGAGAAATGAAAACAAATACGAGGGAAGGAGTAGTGCGTAAATGAAAGTCCCGCACATACGCTATGCAAAACGCGCGTAATGAGAAGGAACGCTTAAAAACGGCCAGAGACAAGCAACGTTACGAGAAGTGCGGGCAAAAAGAGGGAGAAAACACGGCGAACATTTCGCGGCCCAGCGATGACGACGGTGCAGGATAAAGGCGAAAGGGCGCGGCGGTCGTGCAAGGGAGCGTAGGAAGTACGGAGCGTAGTGAGCATGGGCAGGCGGCGGCGGCGGCGGCGCCCAGGGAGAAGAAAAAGGATTCGGCCGGCGGAAAGTGCGCTCACTTTCCTGCTTGGCTGCCGCCTCCGCTACCACCGCCACCGCCAGCCCCCCCCCTCCAGCCACCTGTGCAACGACCGCTAGTTCCACCGCCTTCTTCACCTCCGTCGCCATCGCCCCCCCCCGGGCGCCGATGCGGGCGTTAGTGCTGCCGCCGCCGCTGCTGCCACCACTGCTACCGCTGCCTTTCCCGCTACCACCGCTACCGTTCCCCCCTCCACTGCCGCCCACGCTGCCGCCCCCGCTGCGGTCCCCGCTGCCGTCCACGCTGCCGCCCCGCTACCACCACCGACACGGCTGCCATCCCCGCTGCTACCACCGCCCCCCCTGCCGCGCACGGAACCGCCCCCACTGCCACTACATCTACCACCACCGCTGCCACCACCACTACCGCTGCCACCCCCGGTGCCACCACTATTGCTGCCGTCTCCTCTGCCGCCCTCGCTGCCACCACTGCTGTTCCCTCCGCCTCTACCGTCACCATTACCTCTATAGCCTCAACCACCTCTTCCACCTCGGCCGCCACCGCCGCCGCCGTTGCTGCCGACTGCAGGTAAAATGAGGTGTTTGCTCGTCATAATACATGCTCCACGGGACGCGGATTCGGAGGCAGGCGTAATGGAGCGAAGGAAACGGGCGGGCGGGACGAGGAGCGCGCGGCGAGGCGGGCCGCGGCGGGGGCGGAGGCGGCAGGGGTTTGCAAGCCGGCGAAGGCGCCTGGCAGGAAGCGAGAAGGAAATACTTCTGTACGTTTAGTAGGCGGTCTCAATGCCCTTGGCTCCGGAAACGGACGAGACATTGCTGGATTGTGATTAATTAGATTGTGTTGATTGATTGTTTTTAGTGATTCCGGGCACGTTAACTACCAGGGTCTTTAGTTCCGCCCGTTGTTAGCTCGGAACGTGGCGGTGATCTTCCCCCCCCCCACTGCTGTTTGGCGAGATCCGGCGCCGACCTACCGTCGGCTAGCGGGGTTTCCCCAACGAGGTATGTCCCAACAGCGAGGCACCACCCTAGTCAGGACAAGCTCCTAGCTGAAAGCGTAGGCTTCCGCGGCCAGAGTCAGTATCTAATTGGCTCTCCGGGTGACGCCGCGTCCATGGCGAAGGTGCCGATGTTTCGGTCGCCATTCTGCAACCTTACTCGTGACGTAATGCATTAATAAGCTCTTAGCTCCCGACGGGTCTCCGAGCATCTGTGGTAGTGCAGCGCATCTTGGTGTATGTGTGTGTGTAAGGGGCGAGGATAGTACAAGGAAGAGGAAGGTGAGATCGTGCGTGGTCCGTGGCCCGTTTGTTAGGGTACTGCTCCGGCATTCGCCCCGTGTTGATAGGACAAACCACGGTCAACTACCGATCAGAGCAGCCGTCTGCTAGAATTCTCCTCCAGACAGGGACTGAATTCGACCTAGCTGAAAATCTAGTGTCGAAAATACTGCCACCGTCGGGACTCAAACCAAAGACCACCCGGTCTGAGGGACTGCAGTGAGATCAGTTGATGCCCTGAGCCATCTCTCTGGTGTGATTATTTGGAGTGATGGTGATGTTTTGAAGAACAAATCATTGATGAATTGGAAATGGGTAGGAGAAAAACGTCTGTGATTGCAAATGAGCGGCGGAGTGATTTGCTTGGAAATAGTTGAAGTTTTCAAAAGAGGGAAAGTACTAGAGCGAGAATGATTGGAAATGGAGTCGTTAGTGAAGGGATATGAGACGAAGGTTACTACGATGTAAAAACAGAAAATCAGATAATAATAAAGTAAGCAAATATACTTAAAATAAAGAATAAAAGAGAGAGCAGATAAGCAGATGCGTAAGAATGAGTAGTATTTTCAGATTGGTTATTTCGTGATCGGATGAACAATGGGAACACGGGTAAATCAAAGACAAGTTGTGAAAGTTATAAAAAACTTTGTTATTATGATTACAATGATTATCATTTCCTAAAGTTTTAACCATACCAAGAGGAAATTAATTACTTGATGGTATGGTGATAATCTTTGGAAACGATTAAAACTGATAGCGCTGTTGTGGAGGTACGCGCTCCCTGAATTGCCCTTACCAGGAAATGGGTGAATATGAAGGGATGAATGGGTGGATCAAAGGGGAGAGAGTTTAATGGAGAGATAATTATGACAACATACGTTGAATAATAATAGAGTAACAAAGTATTGTCTGGCAGAGAAAACGGAAGAATCTCGAGAAAATGTGCCGAGAACTCACTTTTCCACCGCAATGTCTACATGGATTGGCCGGGGTCAGTCAATACAGCCAATACAGAATCTCGATCGCAGTGGCAGGGCGCAAGTGTTGTGACCGCCTCCCCATGGGCCATCTATCCGGCAAAAGTGAAGCAATAAATGCCCAAATTAATTTTGTTACACTTTTCGCGCACCCGTTTTCATCGAGCCCTTGCACGTAGGGCTGTTGGTGTATTGATTGATTGATTGATTGATTGTTTCCAGGCATGTCAACCGCTATGGTCATTAGTACCCTGAGTGTAGTAAATGCTTATCCTGGGAGGTAAAGGTGTTGCATTCACCGCTAGATGGTGATATCAGGTGCCGACCTACACTGCGTGTTGTAGGATGATTTCCTCCTTCAGGTATCTTTCCTCAGGCACCTCTCCAGTCGGTACAATTTCTAACCTCCCTACTGGTCTCCTGACATATGTGGCAGAAAGGTGCATGTAAGTGTAAGCGTGTGTGCGTGTTTAAGGGTAGAGATTAAGACAAATAAGAGGAAGGACACATCGCGCGCGGTTCATGGACTGTGTTTTAGGGTACTGCTTTGACATTCTCCTGGTATTGATAGGAGAAACCATGGGAAACTACCAAACATTGAACCCGGAGACTTTAATTATCCTCCTGGCCAGAGGTGTATTTACGCGTAGGCACAGTAGGCACGTGCCTACGGCGGCAAATTTTCAAGGGCGGCAAATTTTCAAAGGCGCAAAATTTTCTTGATATTTTCTAAAACAAATTTTGGTTCTCTAAAAACTATAACAGCATAAATCATATTTTTATTTTAAAAATATTATATTAATATTTAATACAAGCTATTTATTTGTCTACTTCATTAGATTATACCTTATGATTTCAGAAGTATATGAATCTGAAACTAAGGCCCGTTGACGAAAGAAAACATGTTGCAATTCTAGTTGTCATTTTTAGTTTCCTTTTAATGTTTACGTTTCAGTGTTGAAACGTTAATAATGTTGAACGTTACTTGCTATGATGAACAATTTATATCCAAAATTAGCTAATCCAAAAAAAATATTTAATTTAAGAAAACAATGTGCAAATTATAATGTTACTTTTAAAGTTAAAACGTTTAAATTAATGAGGAATTGTTACTAAAACGTTACAACTTGAAATGTAACATTAATTTTAAACAGGGGGCGGCAAATTTGATGTGCCTACAGGCGACAAAAAATATTAATCCGCCCCTGCTCCTGGCAGCGGCTGTATCCGACTTAGCTATCTAGCTAGAACCACAAAAACCACCACCATCGGGACTCGAACCCTAGGACGCCCCGGGCAATGTCGCTAGAGAGACAGCAGCAATACTGGCTTTGAACTAAATCCAGCCTGTACTATTATTATATTTGGCCGTGATCGTCTAGTGCTTAGGACATTGCCGTGAACTATTATAACTGACTCTTTGCAACTTTTATTTTCTTTGAAATTATTTTCAACCTGGATTTGAACCCAGGTACCATCAGTGGAAGGTCGGATGGTCCGACCGCTGAACCGAGGGTCGCCCCTCCAGCAAAAGTCAAAGAATAAAGGCGTAACTCCACTAGCGCAAACTCCTGAGCCAACGAGTGACAGACGGGCAATCCAGTGAGTAGGCGAGCGGATGGCGCGAATACCTAGGGAGACCGCACCTCGATACCAAGCAATTTCTTTCGCGTGCTACACCGCGGCCGCTTGTTTGCGATGGGAGCGGCGTCTGTGATGAAGAGGACGTTCAGTCCGGGTTGAGGTTGAGGTTGGGGGTGCACTTTAGGTGATATGTTTTCCATTAAGCTAATTCCAATGCCCCCACGCTGCACGCTCCGCGCTGCACGCCGATGCGTTACGAAGATTGTGTTCGCACGTCTGAAGAACGAGATAGATGAGCTTGCTGTGCGTTATGAATTTACCATATCATGTCTGTTCATTGCGAGCAGAAGAATCTACCTGCTGCGTGTTCAGACAGAATGATGAATGACCTCCTAAGCTCTTTAGGGAAACCAACTTTGAAACAGGCTTCTCGCAATGAAACGTTGCGTTGTAGAAGCTCGTATGCGTTATTACTTTTGTGAGCTTGAGAGAACACCGCAGGTTAATTAAAATTAATTCGAATTAAATTTTCTATTAGGAAACTGTATTTTATAATTGCATTTTCTAATATGATATTACACCCCTGGACGCACTACAGGTCTGAGAAAGGACATTATGATGCAACTGATAAACCTAGCATGTTACCGTTCTTGATTGAACTTGAGCATGACGTATTGGAAGGATAAATAAAGGAATAATAAAATGAACTCGCAATGCTTTCTATATTAGCATTGTAAACATTATTTTACCATTATCATTGCACATATTCTAAACGAATCTCTATTTTTAATCATGCTTGTGAATAATAATCGACCGATTAAATAAATTTTCTCACACATTACCCCTTAATTTCTATTAGTTACAATCTTGAAAACTACAAATAATATCAAAATACAATATTTAAAATATATGTTGCAACAAAGAATGAACTTTTGTATGTAGAGTTTAGCCTAGTCAACAGATTATTTTAACAATCCGCAATTCCAGAATGATTTGACGTATCTTAACTTTTACTTAACATTTAAACCCTCTGGAATCTCCCCCAAGGAACCTTCTTAAATATTATAGTTGCTGCATAAAAACCGAAAAAATACAACAAAAAAATTATAATACACGTTCTAGGTAAAATGATACCAATCATTCTCTGTATTCTTCACATACATTTCCTTTCTTTCTACCGTTTGACACATACTCAAACAACTTTTCGCCCCCACCGTGTAATTTCGGCGCCGGGACACAACGACCTTCAACGCAACGCGGCCCTATTGGACACCCCTGCGGCACAGCGCGCGGCGGCGGAACCGGAAACACTCCCTCGCACGGCGCCCGCAGCGCGGCGCGCGGCGGGTCGCGGAACCTCCGTCGCCGCAGCCACAAGCCTTTATATATTACGCGCTTTTTTATTCGTGTACAGAAAGCGGCGGACCCCGGAACGTGCAGCCCGAATTCCTTATGCGCCGCAAGAGGGCTCCTCTAGAATGTCGTTGTTTCAGAGCACGCTGCCTCCGCCGCAGAGTGGCTTTTACGCCACTCTCCCTGCAGATTTTTCTGGTAATATTTCCATTTCTCGCTGCGAGCTTCGCTCTTATTAAAACTGAAAACAATTATAAGGGCGGCACGAGCAAAGGCTGAGAGGCTGGCTACTGTGTGCTTAGGAGCGCAATTTAATAAAAATACGTGTTTAAACCTGACAGTCCTCTTGTGTACATAAAGAGGCTATCTGTATGCAAAAGCATTCCTTCGTAAAGAAGATCCTGAACAGGCAAACCCGTTACACCATGCGTATAATGTTTTAGGTTGGCATTCCTGTTTATTCTTTCACTGAAGATGGTGGTCCTTGTTTAAAGTTAAATTTTGTGCTAGAAAATATGGCATTATATTAGTGTTTTCCTTGTAACGATCTTCTGGGGTAAATCTTCATACATTTTCTGTTAAGTGCTTTAACATAACTATGTAAAGTTATAAACATGCAGTGTTGGTTAAGTTTATAACAAGAATAAGTTTTGTTTATATAGCAGCTCCAAGTTTCGAATAAGAACGTATCGATTGAAACTTCTTTGCTTTGTTTTGAAGGAAATGTGCCTATATTTCTAAAAACGGTTTTGCAAGACTTCCAAAGAAAATGCAGGAGGAAGTCAATGTAATGGAATAAATAAATTATGTAGAGAAGAAAGAGTTAGATCGACTATAAATATTATTGATATAACATAAATAATTTAATATTTGTTCAGTGTCAGAAACTGTTATTTTCAGTACATAAACTTATGGTGCAAATTAACAACAGTTTATTCACCAAATCTGTGCAATAAAAAAAATACATCATATAATCTGAGTCAGCAATTTTCCCATGTGTGCAAAAAGTTCCCTCACTGCTGTCGTTGCCTCTGTTGGCAGCGCGGCGCTGGTGCCTCCCCCCCTTGCCCCAAAGCTTCCCAAGCACGCGCACCCGGCCGCAGGTTAGACCGTCTATGGTGCGTGCGGCGAGCTCGCCCACTCCCATGGAGTCGCCCCCTCATATGCCTCGCGTGCGCACCCACCATGGCCTGAACGCTGGCCCCGTCGGCCTGTCTCCATGCAGTGCTTACTCCCAACTCCAACTGCGACTGCCTCTGTCGCTGTCACTGGCACTCCGACTCCTTTGCCTCTGCCTCTGTCACTAACAGTATGAGTCCTCTGACACTGTCACTCTCACCGTCTCCGTCACTGTCTCCGTCACTGTCTCCGTCACTGTCTCCGTCACTGTCTCCGTCACTGTCTCCGTCACTGTCTCCGTCACTGTCTCCGTCACTGTCTCCGTCACTGTCTCCGTTACTGTCTCCGTCACTGTCTCCGTCACTGTCTCCGTCACTGTCTCCGTCACTGTCTCCGTCACTGTCTCCGTCACTGTCTCCGTCACTGTCTCCGTCACTGTCTCCGTCACTGTCTCCGTCACTGTCTCCGTCACTGTCTCCGTCACTGTCTCCGTCACTGTCTCCATCACGGTCTCCGTCACGGTCTCCGTCACGGTCTCCGCCACTGTCTCCGTCACTGTCTCCGTCACGGTCCCCGTCACGGTCTCCGTCACTGTTTCCGTCACTGTCTCCGTCACTGTCTCCGTCACTGTCTCCGTCACTGTCTCCGTCACTGTCTCCGTCACTGTCTCCGTCACTGTCTCTATCACTGTCTCTATCACTGTCTCTGTCTCTGTCTCTGTCACTGTCTCTGTCACTGTCTCTGTCACTGTCACTGTCACGGTCACTGTCACTGTCTCTGTCACTGTCTCTGTCTCTGTCTCTGTCACTGTCTCTGTCACTGTCTCTGTCACTGTCTCTGTCACTGTCTCTATCACTGTCTCTGTCACTGTCTCTGTCACTGTCTCTGTCACTGTCTCTGTCACTGTCTCTGTCACTGTCTCTGTCACTGTCTCTGTCACTGTCTCTGTCACTGTCTCTGTCACTGTCTCTGTCACTGTCTATGTCACTGTCTCTGTCACTGTCTCTGTCACTGTCACTGTTCCTGCCTCTGTCTCTTTCACTGACACTGTCATTGTCACTGCCCTTGCAACTCCACCATTTCTGTCACTGTGACTCTTCGACTCTCCTGTTCTCGGCACTTGTGGCCTCAGTAAGTATTTGTGGAGACGTCACGCCCAGTGGTTTGCCAACCGTCTTCCGACCCAGTTGTCGCATTTGCCAAGACGATGAGCTTTGAAAGCGCGCGCTGCCCCGCCGTATATGCACCAATTCAAATTGGGACCGCACATATAAAGCAGAAGCTTTCGTACTTGAACCATTAAACATGAAGATATTGCGATTGATAGTTGCAATTCATTAAACACTCATATTGCAAAAAAGAGAACAAGAACAACACAAAAACAAGAAACAAACAAGAAAATCACCGCAATTCACAAATATTTTTTTAGTGAATTTCGTCTTTTTTTATTATAATAAGAAAATAATCTATTTTTACTTGTAAAAGGTCATGAACTTAGTTTGCAAGACAGGCGGTGTATTGTTTACCTCTTTAGTTTCCCATTCTGTGTACATTTCATAACAATGGTGAGTCATTGAACTATTCAAACGATTTTTTTTTAAAATTTCGTCTTGCTCAGATTAATATGATTTGTTAAGAGTATATTCTCGAACACGGTTTACGTAGAGCATTGCATATTGTTGAATAACATAACAACCCAGCAGCTTACCGTTCATCCGACAGTTATGGAACCTTTTATTTTTTGGCAGGATTTGGCAGGACTTAATAACACATACAACTTAACCCTTTTGAATAGTGAATAGTGAATAATGAATTAGAATAGTTTGAAAGAATAAAGTTGCAGTGAAGGTGAAAAATTGAAGTGAAGTACTAAAACAAACAATGAAATCAAATGTGAACATGAATTATAAATATAATTAAAATTATGATCATAATTATAATTCATATTGCAATAGATTTCAAGTAAAAAAAATCACCTTCATCGGTGTTTTTCCTATACATATTTACATTAATTTTAAAAATAGAAAACAAATTCAAACAGCAATTACATCAATTTATATTATTAACTTCAAAAGTTTTACTGGCGTACACACTCAAAATCTTGCTTTGAAATTAATGTTTCATATATTTTTGACACTGGATTGTAATCATATAAATTACTGAAAAATATTCCCAGCATCATGATCTCAAAGAATTATGACAATTGCCTCTGAATTCTTGAATGATCATTATCACTCATTTTATTCTTGGTATTAACTCATCTCGTAACTGAAAGAGTCAAATCTTTTATACTTCTGGTACCAATTGTCTTCAGAATAAATCATTTTCCAAAAAACGAAAGCGAAATTAAATTATAAACTCTTTTAGTTGCCAAATCATTCTTCTTACTTTTCTAAATGAAAATTCTAAACTTGTTTTGCCCATAACCTGAAAATGACTCACGACAAAATGTCAGATTTCTAAATGTTAGTTTTGAATTTATATCATAATTTAACAAAATTGAACTGTGAACTTTTAATTCAATTTTTCAAAACAATTCTTTTAAACCTAACTCAAACAATTTTTGCAAGAAATTTAATAAAAACTATAATTAAACAATTAATACATTAAATTTGCCTGCCCTCATACTATTATTTTTATCACCTGACCTACACTAACAAGAAGACGGTTTCGCAGAACAATCACCGTTTAATCCGATTAATGAATATTTTGAAACCCATCTGATTCTTTAGCTTAAATAAAAATGTCACTATTTATCATTTATAAAAAATACTTTAACCTTATTACGATTTTCTTATTTAACCTACCAGCAGTTCTTACCACCACGTCTACGGTTGCACTGTCTTTAAATTGTGTCCCCAAGGTGTTTTGGTCCCCAAGGAGATTTTATTGTCATTAAAAGGAAAATAATATCGTTTCGCGATAGGATGCATTCTCTAAATGACAGTTCTCACATTCCAAACTGTACATATTTGAATATTGAAATACAGTCCACCAAAATGCCACCATACATTTGGCTGCGAAATAAATGGTTCCGCTCAATTTAATACCGTTCGCCTGAAACTGACAATGTTTTACGCATGTCACTTATCTTTTGTACCTACAATTTTGGTTTCGTTAGAGATCAAATTTTTATTATTATTATTATTATTATTATTATTATTATTATTATTATTTTAATTTAAGTTTTGATTTGTAAGGTATCACCAAACGATAAGTAAACGCTGTAATGAAAAATTATTTCTGAATGTTTTGTTATCTTCCTCATACGTATTCTTTCATTAAAAAAACATGCATCAAGACGTCTTTACCTGCCTCCGTTGCTTTGTGAAGCGTGGTTGTTACAACAAAATCGCACCTTCCCACTAAGCAAGAGTTTGTTGTGGTAAAATATTTCTCTCTCTCTCTCTCTCTCTCTCTCTCTCTCTCTCTCTCTCTCTCTCTCTCTCTCTCTCTCTCTCTCTCTCTCTCTCTCTCTCTCTCTCTCTCTCTCACACACACACACACACACACACACACATCTTGTATATTCCCGAGAAAAAGTTTTGCTAGTAAAGCAAGCGTGTTCTAAGAAACTGTGACTAATGTTAACTATGGGAGGAAGACATCAGATTATCTTTAATGTTGACATCTCCTCTGTGTCAATCGTGATGACATTGATCGTTTGGCAATATTGAAAAAAATGAACTGAAATCTGCAATGACAATACACCTATCGACGGAGGATTCTGCAGTCTTTGTCTACTTTCAGAATAAATCGAAAAAGTATTTATTTTTAGGCATGCTGCATGAACAAATTAGATACAGATTAGTTTTCATATTAGCTCGAGTGGGAACAAATCGCCCTGACATATTACGATCAGCACGGAATAGATTATAAGTATATAAGGGTATCTCTTACATGAATTAAAATTCTGATTTGATCTGTAGCTTAATAAAATTCTGCTTTGTTTATATATGCTTTGTATGTGATGGTTTATAGTTTAGGAAATGGAAACAATTTATTTTCGTGTATTCACCGCGTTAGTTAAAATAGTAGAATGTCTAGGTGTCACACTACGAAAAAAAAACAACAGAAAGAATATTTAACATTCATATTGTGTAAAAAAGTATCGTCTCTATGAAAAACAATATCGTCTCTCTCGATTTAGAACTGAAATTTAAATATCTCCATAAATCAAGCGAACATAAAACGAGTACATGTTGCACAGAATATCACAATCAATGAATAAATAAACTGAACGTACTACAATAACAAACAGGGATTATAATATGACATTTGAAAAGAATTAGTTCAATAGAGTTAAACGCTTGGTCGTTTTTCATTAAAGCACTGCACCGCAAATACATCTATCGAGGATCAATAGTGTTGTAAAATAATGCTACATTTCGGTATCTAATGAATTAGTGTTTAAACGGAAAAAAGAACAGAGTTCTTTTTTTCTTTCTTTCAATCAACAAGAACAGTGGTGTGGGTTAACGTGCGCAGCCAAATGAGTAGGTAGGTATAAGCAAAAGGGTTTGCGATAGTGGAGGCGGGCGATATTGTCTGGGCCCCGCTATGCCAGGAAGCAGCTCCGCGAGCGAATTTTTCGCAAAGATGCGAGACGAAAGCGAAAAAGAAGACGTTGCGAGAGGGTGAAGAAGGAGCAAAGTAAGAAGGCTTTCTATGCTCGGAATTAGTTCGCCAGAAGGCCGGCAGGCGCCCCGAAGGAAAGAACGAGGGAGTATATACTCCAGACGTTATCTCGGACTGGCGCCAAATGTATTGTCTTACCACGATGAATGTGCGTACTCATTCCGGGGAGGATAAAAAATTCTCTCAGAAGTTTCCTTGGCTTCTTAGTATGGAAGGGATGAAGAAGTAAGAAACAGCTCAGATACTTTGTAATCTGAGGTTATCTCCAGAAGAGAAATGAAATTATGTTATTTAGTATTCATAGCTATAAAAAGTCCTGAGGAGAATACATATTGTCACGTTTATTTAATTACGAGTGAAAGAGCACGGGAAGAAAGAACGTTGTATAAATACATTAGATAATTACATCAGGGATGCATTAAAGGGTGCTTGTAAAGGATGATAAATATACTCGCAAGAGGAACTTTATAAACGCTCTTGAATGTAAAATTGCGTTGAGTTCTCAATATTATTGTGTGCGTTTGTTTCTGAAGATACACTGAAGACAGTAATTTATAGTTATTACACGTTTATTTTGTATGTAGAATAGCAGAAAATGTTAATGTACGAATAATAAGTGATAAGGAGGCGTTTTCTTTGCTTTTAAGAAAAAAAAGCAACGTATTATTAAAGAGGGTACCAGGAATGTGTAATATTTTCTAGCTAAATTTATCACACCAACTAGTTCATAATACATTGGGTTAGAGGTACTTAGTCTAGTACATAATACATTGTAAACACGTTGTGTAACAATAATTATTTATTTAGCTAGAGAGTTAAGTATTTTTGCTCTGGGAGCTACTTCTAATCCCGTGGGTCTTCGGTCTGAGCGATTGGAATTCTCCTGAAGAGCAAAACTTCAAGTGACACACATGGTGCACACTGAAATTCATGATTTACTAGTTAGTTGTCGGACCTAACGAGAATTTAAATTCTTTAAAAATTGTCGAGCATAAAAAAATGAAAAGACGCATTTAAGTTGTCAGTTAAGTCAAAATGGCGTCAGGTAAATAAAAAAAGAGTGCAGTTTATTTCTATTATATATTCGTTGTTGGACAGGTTGGCTGGTACAAAATGGAAGAACATTGTGAAGTTCTTATGAAAAGTCACGAAAAATATAAAAGTGCTTCGGAATATTTGTTTCCAGTAGATGATTGAAAAATATATGAAAATGAATATGGTGTAATTAAATTAGGATGGAAAATAACAGTGTCAATTGAAGAAATTGGAATGTATCTGCATCTGTTGTCAAGCTATTTAAACATTCCATTACACCAGAAAGTAACATTCAGAGAATGTGATTCAATGTATCTCCTATGTCTATTAATACTCATAATACTACCAAGTAAGCATATGTGTCTATCAAATAAAATGTTATACATAACAGTGAAATGGGAGTGACTAAAGGGCATATTAAATTCAAAATACCATTCCAAAATTGTAATTTTCATAATAATCCAACAAAATAATGTTTATATCGAGTTACTTATGTCATTTTAGCACTGTTCCATTTATTTTTTGCATTTTCGTACTTCCGACCTATAATGAATCGAATTCATTCAAAATGATTCTGTTGTTTTGTTGGTGACAGAGCAGAGATAAAGAACATGAAAGGCTCGCGCGGCATAAAGAATCCAAAATGCTCGCAAGCGTATTAAGTATTTCAATTGTGTTTCATTTCAGGTCCATGAACAAACAGTAGAAATCCAAAAAATAGATTTGGTTATTTATGATGCTACGAATAAAATTAGATTCGGTTATTACGAGACAAATGTAATGAATATTTATGAATGGATGATCTTACACAGTTAGCAAGAAGACACATATTATTACTTTCTGCAGAATAAAATTAAGAAAAACTATTCCTTCTGCAGTATTCCCGCCCCCCCCCCCAAAAAAACAAAAAATGTCTGCGCTTTAGAAAAACGGAATAACTTCTTCCGAAGATAAAGTCATATAGCAAGAATTGTAATTTTCCCTAGGAACATAAAACACATATTTCCACGAATCGAGCGCCATTTTGCCAAGACTTTTCTCAGAATTTCTCTCAACATCTCCTCACATCAGCCATCGTTTCCCAGAAACCAACATCTGTTTCCGAAGAACGCGCACATTTTCCCCGAGGCCCGCCTCTTTTTCACTCACGCGTGAAACCACACTCCCTACACCCAAGCGCAGCGCGCTCTGCTGCTCGTCCCGTCGCGGTTGCATCCAGTGAGACGTGAGAATACGAAATGTGGGTTATTTAGTGTTTTCGAACTACTATAATCCTCTCGTAAGCCTAGTGCAGGTTATATCCCCATATATCCCCCCCCCCCCGTGTACTTCCCTGCAGGAACTTTCAATTGTGACGTAGTGGAATAAGACAATAATTTCAAATAACAACAATATAAGAAGTATATTAACAAATTAAAAACAAGTTACATGAGATGCTTAAAATGAACCCTCCGGCAACCGTTTCTTCCCCAGTAACCCTGCTTTAAGGCAGAAAAAACGACGCGTGATGCGTGCGGTCGGACTTCCGTCCCGTGACTATCACCGTCACATGGCCTGACGCCAAACTTTAGACCGATCGCCGTCCGGCGGACTGCGTGCCTACAGCACCCGAGATCGTCTCCGGACATCTCGCCCACACTCCTACTCTCCCCGTACCTACTCGTCCTCCGCTCTCCGATCCAAACTGAATGAGAAAGCGGGCGCAGATGGCACCGCGTTAAATAGTTGGTGTATTCACCCCCACCACACACTTTCATAGGTTAGGCTCGCCTGCTGTCGGCAAGCGAGTGCTCGCTAGCTAGCTTCCTAGGAGATTACTGTCTTCCCGCACTATAGCAATCCCTAAGGATGTTTTTGGCTCTGCCACGCTGTCTGAGTCAGCTGCCAGAGCGCAAAACCAGGAAGCGTCAGGGCTCCGCCTTTCTTCCCCTGCAACGTGCTTTCACCGACCTAACGGTTCGGGCTCTCGTGTTAACGACACCACACAATCCTTCGTCGGCATACACATTAGATTGCAACGTCCCTCCCCCTGTATCTCCCAACACGGCACATTATTGCAACCGGTCCAAGCTCAAATCTTCCCATTGGTCTCGCAAAGTAGGGTCTATTAGTGTAATACATGTGGGATAGGGTACGTAAGGGGGGCCTCATTTCAAAATCTTTAAGAAACAGATTTCATTAAGATAAATGTCTATCTTTAATATTTTAATTGTAAAAAGACGCCGATTTGTTTTTTAAAGAATCAGTTTTTTAATGACCCGGAAACTTGCACCATTCTCTACACTATCCAACTACAAAATTTAATTAAAAACGATTGTGCCATTTCTTTGGAAATTTGGAAAATGTTCCAGGGGCTTTATGTAAACTATAACGTGATAGAGGATTAGTTTTTCTAAATTTAGCAAACAGGATTTATCTTTTTCGTTACCAGGGTCATGTAATAAGAGATTTTCTACCGAAAATGCGCCGTTTTTTCGCGCAGCATTACATAACTTTCCCACTGCACCGTAGCGAAGAAGTAAAAAGAAAAAAATGGCACATTTACCGGATGTTGATAGGAGAAACCAGGGAAAACTACCACAGGAGCCGATCCTAAAATTCTCATCCGAGCAGAGGCACAATTAAATCTAGCTATCTAGCTAGTGCCAAAAACCATTCCACCAAGGGGATTACAACCCCAGAATCTCCCAGTCAGAGACACTACACTAACATCTGTTGAAACCCTCAGCCATCTCAGTCGGTAGGTGCAACGTTAATGCTACCACCGAGCTCCGCAGTCATCCGCTTCCCAAGAACCCACACATTTCCCCCAAGGCTCACCCTTTTTCCGTCCGCGCGAGAACCCCCCTCCCCCACCCGCTTCGTCCACGCTCGCGCGCCGGGCCGCTCGTCCGCCGCCGCCGCAGCTATCTAGCTAGTGCCAAAAACCATTCCACCAAGGGGATTACAACCCCAGAATCTCCCAGTCAGGGACACTACACTAACATCTGTTGAAACCCTCAGCCATCTCAGTCGGTAGGTGCAACGTTAATGCTACCACCGAGCTCCGCAGTCATCCGCTTCCCAAGAACCCACACATTTCCCCCAAGGCTCACCCCTTTTCCGTCCGCGCGAGAACCCCCCCCCCCTTCGTCCACGCTCGCGCGCCGGGCCGCTCGTCCGCCGCAGCCGCACCGAATGCAGCGTGACCACGCGAAATGAAACTAATATTAATTATTCTGGGCCCTTTGGCCGCCTCGCCGCGCCGCCCCGTTTGCGTTTGTCCGGGCGCGACCCGCCGGGCGCACGTCTGCGCGTTGCCCCGCCGACCTCGCCCCTCCCTCTCCCCTCCCGTGCCCTCTCCGCCCCCTCCCCCCCGCCGTCCGCGCCCGCCCCCACCACCGCAATTTGCTAATGAGTGACGCGCTAATCACTCGTGGTGAGGGTGGGTGGCGCGGCGCGGCGCGGCTGTGGCCGGAAGCAAGCGCTCCTCGGGTGATCGAGGCCACCAGATGCAAGGAGAGGGTCGTGGGGGCGAAATAAGGCAACAGGCTCATGCTGGGGCAACGACGAGTAATATTTGTCAGGGGATTAAATGTGGAGTTTCGTCGCTTGGCGTGTTTCATGTCTACTGTTATGATTCCTGTTTTGACTTTTAAATGGTTCTTTGAGCAGGGTAAATCTTACACTTTCTGTCAATTTTACTTTCTACAGAAATAAGAAATAATATAAAAAATGTAACAGCTTATGACATGTACATGTCTCTGTTGTATAACGTGTGTTCACATCTATGTTGGTTTTTAATGTGTTTTAAAATGTAAATTTATTTAGTATGTAACCGCACTCTTACGATATTGAATATTAAATAATTCGTAATAATTGTTTACTTTTAAAATAAAAAACAATAATATTGTAGTAGAAACAACGGAAGCAAAATGTCATTGTTACTGATATTTTTAGTGGATTAGTACCAGAAAAGTTTTTGAATTCAAATAACAATATGTACAAGTCTGAAACAGAAAACGATGGATGATTCCAGAGAAGGAATGTGAAAAAGTTTAGCTTCGGAGATGTTCGACTGCTGACGGAAATGGGAAGGAAACAATAAGGGTGACGTTCTGTCATGGTTTTTATTCTAAAAGGTTCGTCTCGAAAGATAATTTTACTAGATTAATGAGTTTATCTGATAGAGATTTCTATTCGTTGCACTGAAATCCAAACTAGTGCAGGGCAATGATGTCGTCTCTCAGAGCAGTGATGCTCCACACGGATTGAGGGCCTCGACGATTGGATCAGATTCGACAACTGATTCATTGCCTGTGCACTGAGACTATAGATGTACTTATAGTGTGTACATTTTTTCGGATCAACCACACCTGCCAATCTTGAACAAATAAGTACTTTTTCGAAGAAAAAATTGGTTTTCCAGAAATATTTCGGAGTATATATTTACTTTTCTCGAATTTACTTTCAGAAAGCTGAGCCACATTCGTAAAATATCCTGTTAAAACTTGACAAAAAAATGAATTGTAATAAAAATATTGTTATTTAATTAATTTAAAACAAACGTTATCTGATAAAATAACAGCTCATTGTTGTAACTTTGCACAAAACGTGTTATTAGACCATTTTGCAATCCTTGGTAAAAATTCATCTTCCGAAATGATTGTGTTTTACAGAAGATTTTCAATTGTCTTTACAAATGCCCTACATACATCCATTTAAATATCAAGAACTTTCGTTCTCATAACAATTCGTGCCTATTTTCAAATAAGCCCAATATATAAGTCTGCATAGTCGATGTTTTCAGTCGTGTGTGTGCATGCTTGTTTCATTCCATTCTCTGAATGGAACCTGTCCGTCCTAGAATTGGTGCGCTCTGCCGGTCAAATGGAACACGATTCCTGTCGTGAAGGCCTATAAAGTGCGTACCAATGCAGCAAATGGGAAATGGTTATAATTTTGGTGGCTGCACACGATGCCTTAAAGCAGCAATGCACTTCACGGGGAGCTTCACGGGGCTTGTGTAATTTCTGCAGTCCGCATGTGTCAAATAAAGAATAATGCATTGAAAATTACTGCTAATATTTTTATTATCACATATATCCAGAAAGCAAGCGAGAGTACATCACCCTGCGTTATCAAAGAAATGGGAAAACGTGAGGGAATTGGGTAGTAAGGTGTGACAATTGATGGCTCGCTTTCACCTGAACAACCGTTTTCCAGTTACTCAACTGGAAAGGGAAACGGACTGAAGTTAGACTCGATAGTTACAACGTGGTAGTTATTTGCGTTCGTAACAATGCAGTGGGTGAACGTAGTATCTAGCAAAATGCTTATAGGGACTGTTGAACGACGCGAATGTGTCCAAAGCTCTCTGTAAGCTATTTCACAATTCACACACACACACACAAAAACTGAAAGAACATAAATTAAAGGTAGATTCAAACGTATAATTTTTGAAATACTTTGTTTCTGGCAATTTTAATACATCACGCCCTGCAAAATGTTTTGTAAAATTTCAGCTGTCACGTTGTACGTTCCTTCTTTAAAACAACTTGTATATGTTCTGCTGCTTTCATAAGCTCGCTTCCACTATTACTAGTGATTTGTATTCATTAGTAAACAATTAAACCAATGTATCAAATGTTTATTACGTCCAATGATTTTAAAAAAATAGTACATTTATTTTTGAAGATATAAAAACTATGATTTTCAGTAGATTGGCGACAAGCTCTTTCTAATTAAATTGCAATATTCCCTGAAAAATTAAAATTCCAAAACAATGCGTGTAATGAGGCTGGTACAGCGTGAAGTAAGCAGATGAAACTTGATATGAAGTTTCTACAAAAGTTTTCTCCTATTCGTTTAGGATTTTAAAAACGAATTATTAGGACAATCATGTTTAATCGTTATCGTTATTGCGTTATTTCATTATTAACAACAGTGGATTTTGATATGTTCTATTGAAACTGTACAGTTATTATTGCATAAAAGACATTAAAAATCACAAACCCCAAGTGATGGCATTTAGTCCAGCAATGATTTGACATTTCGCTATTCAAATATTAGAGGAAAAGTAAATCAAATGCCGTGAAGTGAGCACATTTATACGGTTGAGTAGATTTTTTTGTGTACTAAAATATTACACATCGGTACATTGTAAAAACAAACATGTCACTTTAAATTTTAGAAAGGGATAATACGCACAAAAATAAAGCATTGTGACAACTGAAAAAATTATCAAAGCTTTAAACACTCCACACTAAGCCATCCATGAAAGTTTTATTATTTTTAAATGAGGATTTATACACTTTAAAAAGATTCTCTCTCAGCACGAGTTTTTAGGGATTACTTTTTTCAGAAATACAAAAAAGTTGCATAACCCAAAGTGGTATTTAATTTATGTTTAGTTGGTAAATAGATAGATCTTTTTTGAGAATGTCTAATTGATTAGCGTTCTCAAATTAACATTTGTATGTCTATTATGACATATGTGGGTCCCATGAAAAGTCTGGTGTATATCATAATTATGAATAATTAATTTACTTTAACACTACTCACATTTTTATGTCGGGATGTGGAGACAATTAGAAAAAACTGGTATTAATGGGATTGCATGTAATGATACTTAACAACTGATGTAATGATACTTTGTTAAGAAGAAAATGAGCAAAGTATGAACAGGAAAAATGTTTATAGTTAATGTTTTCAATGATTGTCAACAGAATAATTTTAGTAACACAATTCTGACAAATGTGAATATAAAAATTACATCTCGGATGAAAAATTATTTCTCAAATCAACTTTCATCTTTAAAAGTGAAAAAAGAGAAAAGAAACATTTCAATTTTTTTTCTAAAAAGAAATTACCAACTAATAAGCTTGGAAGCAAACAAAATTTTAAAAAGGTTTTTAACCGCAATTAATTTGTATTCCTGTATCACCTTAAATGCAACGTATTACAACAACACTTATAAATATTCCGGAACATAAATTACTTTAGCACGTTAGCAACCCAATTTATACGCCGACAGCTCGTGCGCTGTATCGCGCAACAAGATCAGGCGGTGAATCTCTGCGCGGTTTCCCAACTACACGCAATGGGAACTCCGGCGAAGGTGCAAAGTTCTCTGAGAGCGCGCCACCACGCGAGGCGGCTCTTGTTCGGTACAAGCAAAGACACAGGCGGCGCCACCTCCGCCCGCTCCCTCGCAGCACCATCGCCTCCGCCATTTGCCGATGCCGCGGCGCTGCCTCGGTTTACCCGTCTTTTCCCTCTTGCTACATGAGCTGCAGTGTTTCAGCGTTCGAATGTTAACATTCACAAGTTAATCGCGATCGCTGTGGGCTATTTCCGTTTAACAATTTCAATATACCGACTAATTCATTATTTATGAAGAATTTGAATAAATATCTTTCGTAATTTTTGACTCGTCTTTGTTGTTACATCGCTTTTGTTATCATTTCTATTGTTACTGTAATGTTTGAAAACCTACAAACATCGTATTTGCACTTGTAATGCATTGTAAATCACTTTCAGTGCCAATCATTGTCATTGTTATGTCTTAGGCTATGTAGTGGTGGATATTACAATTTTTACATTCGTGGTCAACCAAACAGTTAACAGCAGACGACAGTTGAGTGTCACTACAATTCAAATTACATCTGGCATCTACAATAATCATTCAATCTCATTTACTTTCGATACCGTTGACAGGTTTAGTCAAAGCTTAGATATCAATATAAACTTCAAAACGTGAATACTATCACACGAAAACACTTATCAGAATGTAATTATATTTTCATTTATATGAACATTCAGTTTCAACAGATGGTTCTATGTTATCACACAAAACCTAATGGAAACAGTATTCTCGCTAGTTTCACATACTCAAGTACATTGGCATGCTGCCCACAATCTCTGCAGGATTACGGAAAGACCTTGAAATTGCTACATGTACGGATATTAAAATCTGAACACTGATTAATCAACACAACACCGACACTTCCCAGCCAGTTACTTATTCTCATCACCTCCACCATTCATCTTCACTTCCACCATACATCGTCACTGCCTCCTCTGCTGCCATCGCCACCGTCGTAGTGTGTTCGTGCGCCGCCTTCTGCGGTCTGCTCGAAGCTGGAGCGGCGCCATGGCGTAAGCGGGGCGATGGCAGGGAGGATGCGGGGAGGGTGCGGGGAGGGTACGGGGAGGGTGCGGGGAGGGGTGCAGTGAGAGGGTGTGGAGGGGTGGAAAGGGAGGAAGTGGCAGCGAGGTGGTGGGAAGGGGCGGGGGCGAGAAGGTGGGGAGGAGCGGTTAGGAGCGGGGAGGGGAGCGGGCGGTGAGGGGGCATGGAGTGGTGGAAAGGGAGGAAGTGGCAGCGAGGGGGTGGGAAGGGGCGGGGGCGAGAAGCGGGGAGGAGCGGGGAGGGGCAGGGAGGGGAGGGGAGAGGCGGGAAGTGGGGCGGGGAGGTAGGGCGGGAAGAGGGCGGGTCGGGGGAGGGGCGGGGGCGGGGAGGGGTTCGGCGAGGAAGCGGAGCGCGCGCGGAGGTGCGGGGAAGGGGCGGCGTCGCGGCGGCGAGCGGCAATTGCGCGGGCGTTCGCCTCCACCGTCCCTGCGTTGTACCACGAGCGTCGCAATGGAAGAGCCAGCGGCGGCAACGGTTGCGGATGGGGCTTTAACAGCGAAGGTGGTGGCAGTGGCAAAATCTCGATCATGGCTAAAGAGATGGTGATTGAAGTGTTGTTGGTGCCGGCGATGGTGGTGGTGGTGGTGGTGGTGGTGGTGGTGGCGATAGTGGTGGTTGAGCTGGTGCCGGAAGCGGCGGCGGTGACGGCGGTGACGGCGGTGATAGTGGCAGTGACGGTGCCGACGGTGGCATTAGTGCTGGAAATGGCCATGGCGGTAACGGAAGCGGCGGCGAGTTTGGTGGTGGTGATGTCATCGGCGATGCTGAGATAGAGGAGGTGGTGATGGTGATGGAGGTTGTCGTTGTCGTGTTGGTGTTGGTAGAACTGTGGAGACGGTAATGAAGAGTCAGTGGGAGGGCGTTACCGTTGGTGGCAGCAATGGAAGAGATGTGGTGTTAGAACGGGTGCGAGTGGAGTAATACCGGGTGGTAACGTGCGGAAATGGCATGATAGTAACAGCGACGCGGCGGCGGGGGGGGGGGAGTCAGTGGCGGTGACGACGTGTATGATGTAGGAAGTGTCAGTGGCAATGTCGGTAATGAGGCACCAGCAGCAGGAGGAAGAGAAGCGGTAGGGTGCTACAAGCAGTAGGGTGAGATAAGCGGTGGGGTGCGAAAAGCGATAGGGCACGAGAAGCGGTAGGGTGAGAGAAGCGGTAGGTTGCGAGAAGTAGTAGGGTGGCGAGAAGCGGTAGGTTGCGAGAAGTAGTAGGGTGCGAGAAGCGGTAGGGTGAGAGAAGCGGTAGGTTGCGAGAAGTAGTAAGGTGAGAGAAGCGGTAGGGTGAGAGAAGCTGTAGGTTGCGAGTAGTAGGGTGCGAGAAGCGGTAGGTTGCGAGAAGTAGTAGGGTGAGAGAAGGTAGGGTGCGAGAAGCGGTATGGTGAGAGAAGCGGTAGGGTGAGAGAAGCGGTAGGTTGCGAGAAGTACAGTCCCTGGCCATATTATTAGACGCACTCCAAATTTTTAACAAAATGTTAAGTTTTGAAGTCTCTCACTGCAGTACATCACATCTGGCATTGTTGCGAATCAATCAATAAAAGCAAAGCTTCTTTTTCTAATACTTAACACATTATTTGTCATTATGTACCATTGTTGTGACACCTCATTGTTGCTTAGACGCACAAATTACAAGAGTTGAGTAGAACAAGAGGTGACATGAGTAGTGTGTTGTTGCATGAAGATAGTTTATTTTCCCATTTATTAGTTTGTGAAATAGTTATAGCCGTGTTTATTTAAAAATTGTGAATTGTTGTATACGGCAAACTGATAGTTTTGAATAAAAATAATGGGAAAGGCAAGTGATTTGTCTCCTCGGAATATCGCAGCAGTGAAAGCTCTTGTCGCCACAGAATTTTTTTCAAATCGTGAGATATTTCGAATGTTGATCGTATCCGAGACATCAATTCGGCGAATTAAGAAAAAAAATGTCCTTGGTGAAGAATTATCGCCACGAAGGAAGAACACATGTGGACGGAAGAGAATATTTTCACCAAGTCTGAGAGATGTTTGACGAAGATTTGCTATGAAAACCGGTTTGCTACTACTAAACAAATTAAATTTAAATTGGAATGTAGTGGAATCTGTGTTTCTGAAAGGACAGTAAGGCGTACACTACTACAAATGAATTTTAAAGCTTGTAGACCAGCCCACAAACCCAGATTAACAGCTGGTATGAAAGAAAAATGTCTTGCATGGGCTAAGAACCTTAAGAATAAAGATTTGGACTTCTGGAAATCGATAAAAAATTAGTCCATTGCTTTTTTATAATTATAAATGGCTACCAAAATTAATTCTAATGTCATTTACTTGTATTTCAAGTTTGTTTAAGCAACGAATGCACTTTCGAAATTCTAGCGAACAAACATCAATTTGTGAGAAGGCGCCCTTGGTGAAAAGTATCATTCAGATTGTGTCATCCAGACTGTGAAACATCCAGTCAAGGCAAAGATTTGGTCAGTGATCAGTGGCAAAGACACGGGGCGTCTGAACTTGGTTAAGGGCATCATGAAACAAGACCAGTACAAGCAAGTATTGGAGAAACGACTGCTGCCTCAACTACAGGAATGATTCACAAATGAAGAATCATTTGTTTTTATGCAAGATGGGGCTCCATGTAATACTTCTCGAACAGTTCGATCATTTTTGATGGAGAAAAATGTTCCTGTGTTACCATGGCCAGGAAATTCACTAGATATGAACCCAATAGAAAATGTTTGGGAGCTAATGAAGAGGGAAATCGCAAAGGAAAAAATAACAACAAAAATTCGCCTCCTTGAGAAAATAATTCAAGTCTGCTACCATCATTCAAAGTTGCAAGAAACAGTCCAGGCATGCATTAACAGCATGTCAAAAAGAATTAAAGCTCTATTAGAGACAAAGGAGGCCTAACAAAGTATTAAAGATGTACATGTGCATGGAGATTTTTTATGAAAATTGGTTTATATATGATACTAACAGTCATATTTTTGCATATGATACCTTGTTTGTATCGTAAGTATTCAATTATTACTTATGTATTTCGTTAGAAATAAAAAAAATACATTTTTCGTCACAAAAACGTTATTTTTATTGAAAATTTAGGGTGCGTCCAATAATATGGCCAGGGACTGTAGTAAGGTGCGAGAAGCGGTAGGTTGCGAGAAGTAGTAGGGTGCGAGAAGCGGTAGGTTGCGAGAAGCGGTAGGGTGAGAGAAGCGGTAGGTTGCGAGAAGTAGTAGGGTGCGAGAAGCGGTAGGTTGCGAGAAGTAGTAGGGTGCAAGAAGCGGTAGGGTGAGAGAAGCGGTAGGGTGCGAGAAGCGGTAGGGTGCGAGAAGTGGTAGAGTGAGAGAAGCGGTAGGGTGCGAGAAACGGTTGGGTGAGAGGAGCTGTAGGATGAGAAAAGGGGTAGGGAGAGAGAAGCGGCAGGGTGCTAGATGCGGCAGGTGTCGGGCGTTAGCTCGGCTTCCCACAGTCGTCTCGCCTCGGCGCCGCCGACGCGTTGCGACGCAACCGCCATCACGGCGCTGTGCAGCGGAAGGGTGACACGACCGCACCGCATCCAGGGGCGCTGAACGGTCGCAAACGAGGTGCACTGCAGGGCTGGGCGCGTTTCTCAAATTGCTTGTAGCGGTGAGATCGCGGAAGTTAAGGGTCTTCAGAGTACTTACTGTCATTGCTAGGTTTGCAAGGAATACTCGTATACTGAATATTCGTTTCAAGAGCTAATTTTTACGTAATGGTTCATGGTTCGTTTGAACTTCATTATAACAAATTATGTTGTATTTTAATAAGTAATATAATATCAATATGTTATTTATTACAATGAGCGTTTGAGAACGTAAAATCCGAGCCTTAGAACAGATATAATACTATAACGAACATTTTAAAAGCGAGAGAGCCTCAAATCAGTTGACCATTTTGGTATCACAATAGTGTGACCAAAAATATGTTAAAATGTTCCATTATATCATTGCAATTACGACATGTGTCAGAAATAGTTTATTTAACAAGCACTAGTTTTATACGCTATGGCTAATTCTCTTATTTATTTTTTGGATTAAATTTATTTTTTTAATCGAATTTTGCAACTTTTGGATCACTCCTCACGGCAATATAATATTGTGTGTGTGTGTGTGATTTCCATTGCATTGGTAAAAATAATATATTTGAAACTGGATATTCGGTATTAAGGGATCTGAATTTAAGTTAATTCACTTTGTTTTTCTAACGTATAATTTTACCTAACTGGTGTATTATCAGTTTCGCAATAACACATTAAACTGACGAGTTCTAATAATT